>OZ012737.1:716177629-716182629 GCA_963859935.3 Lathyrus sativus
TGCATTTTTTTATTAAAAGACTTACAACAACTGTTGTTTAGAGTAATTGTTGTGATAGATTGCATACTAATTGACTTATAATCATTGTGCATGACCGTGGTGGAAATGATCATACGTACAATCACATCTTACGTCACAACGGTTGGTCGGACATGGTTGTATTCCTTTTCCAACCATTATGAGAGGTATTTTACGTAATAGTGGTAAAACAATCTTGACTTTATTAAATCTAATGTGCAATGTTTATTTCACTAAATCCTATACTAAACAGATATCTTCTCAAAATTGATTAGGAAAATAATTATATGAACAATTATGTTATATTTGAAGAATAACATACATTGGTTATGATTTTGAAGCATCATGTATCCCATCACTGATCTCACGTTCTTTCATGGTTAAACTCTCTTTAATGTTTCAAGCTCTTTATTCAATAATTACTTTTCTACTAATTTATTCTTAAAAACATAAAATTGTATGCTTTGAAAATAAACAAATATGGACGAAAGTTGACAAAAATTAGAAGTATTGGAGAGATTCTAACCATAAAAGAGCATTTGATAAATGATGATTTGTACAATGTTAGAAAAACATTAATTAGTGTAAGATATATTTCTGATACAACATAATTTTTCATATGATTATTCACAAAATCAATTTAATAGGTTATATATTCAAAGAGGGGTTAGTGAAACAACAATCGGCATTAGATGTAATAAACTTAACTCGAAGGAACATGATGAGAGCTGCACAAAGAATCACAAAAAAAAAATCTCAATATCAATATTAGTTTCAAACTCAAACACAATAATAATAACTAAACTACAACATATAGATTTAATAAACTCAACTAAAAAACAACCACTTACATTAAATAACAACACAAAAAAACAATTATCAACATCAATAAACAACCTCTAGGGTTTAGGGTCTCAACAACAAGAGCAACAACATTAATAAACCTATAACATAACTTTGTTTAATTAGCAACAACAATAACAAGATTAAGCCTCTAGGGTTTAGGGTCTCAACAACAAGAAAAACAATATCAATAAACCTATAACATAAATTTGTTTAAACAACAAGAGAAAACCTCTAAGGTTTCAAATCCCAACATCAACATATCAAAAACAAATGCAACAACAACAACAACAACAACAACAACAACAACAACAACAACAACAACAACAACAACAACAACAATAATAATAATAGTAATAATAATAATAATAATAATAATAATAATAATAATAATAATAATAATAATAATAATAATAATAATAATAATAATAATAATAATAATAATAATAATAATAATAATAATAATAATAATAATAATAATAATAATAATAATAATAATAATAATAATATGAATAGTGATGTTTGACGTATAATATCTCTGAAGTTGAATTAAAAGAAAATGATTTGGATCTCTGAAGAATAAACAAGAACCCTAAACACATAACATCTTCGTATTGAAGATGATATGTGTGTATGGCTCTCATTATTTAGGGCTCGTTTGTTAAGGACTCTTTGTTAGAATTTTATTTGTGTTGTTTAGACAAGTGAAATTGAATTATATAAGGTAAATCTATAGACATCAGAGAAACATATTCACCTCAGTTGGAAAGAAAATCGAGGTGAGAATAGTGTATTTTGAGATTAAAAATAAAATATTCAAGAAGACGTCATTTTTAATTTGAAGCATGTACACTGAATAAGTTTACCCCTCAGTTTTATAAATAACCGACGTAAAATATTATATGTTTAAAAAAAGCAGGGTGTGTTCAAGAATTTTACCTCGGTTATTCGATATGTGTGATGAAATTGTTGTCATAAAAAGAAAATTTTCTAGTAGTTTCTAGTTAATTTTTTATCCAAAAGACTCTATCCATGGAAGAATACACTAATACGAAAAAGAGTTTTTATCTATGTTGATAAATATTTTTTATCACAGTTTTGTGGATGAGGTGACGTGGGTGTAATAGAAAGTTTGTCACTTTTCTTCTCGGTTGGATTTTCAAGCAAGGCGAAATCATCCACTTTTCACCTTGGTTACTGTTTTGATCAAGGTGAAATCAACAACAACAAAATCATTTCCCATAATGGATTACAAGAGCGAAAAATATTTTTATCAATGGTTCTTTAGTGTAATCTTTTTCCTGTGATGGATTGCAAGAACAAATAAATGATTTCCTAACTAACATCAAATGTTTTTAACAAGCAAGCATTTAAGAAAATAATTTTAGCAAATATAGAAGTAAAAAATTTAAATTAAGGAATTAACATTGAAACATTTCTCTATTCTTGAAATCCATCTTTGAGAATGGTATTGTACTTCATGCAAATTATTGATGTTTCATGTGAATTGATGAGTTGAAAATCTCTTGATCATTGTTACTTTTTAAATGGACGACTAATATTCGTTACTTATAAATAAAATAAATAAATAAAAGGCATTAAAATAATTTTCCCCTCAATTGTCAGCTCAATCGAGGGAATATGGCATAAATAATTATTTTTAAATGCGTTGAAATGTAGTTGTTGGGATTCGAAGGGGATTGATTAAAACGTTTCCCCTTGATTGTCAGCTCAACTGAGGGAATATATCATAAATAAACAAACAAATCAATAAATGTTCTAAAATGCAATTGATGGGATTCGAATGAGGTTGACCAAAACTTTACCCCACAGTTGTCGGCTCATCTAAGGGAATATGTTGTATTTTTTAAAAATAAATTGAAATGTCGTGCACCTATGGTTTACACCTCGGTTATTTATTGGTAGAGGTGAAAGTTTTGTTATAAGATGTATAAATGTTGTAGTGATATGGTTGTTAGTTTGGGGGTCGTGTGGTCCTTACTATTTTTTTTAATGCAAATAATATTTTTATATCTTTCTTGAAAATGCATGTGATGATTTGAAAGAAAATAACTAGTATCCCAAGGAGGTTTATGTGGGAAGGAGTTAAAATATATTTCAATATCTCTTGGATTAAATGGTATGATGTTTGTAAGCTGAAGTGTAATGGATATTTGGGGTTAGAGATCTTCGTTTGGTCAATTTAGCTCTTTAGGCCAAACGGACATAGAGGCTGATCCTGGGTGCTTTTTGTCTTTGGGTTGATATCATGGAAGCTAGATATGGTTCTCTAGCAAATGCTTCTTTAAGAGGTGGGAGGGATTTTGATTTCCAATAATCCTCCTCTTAGTGAAAAAAATGTCTCTTCTTAGGCCCAAAAAAGATGATCCCTCTGTTTGGTTTGTAGATGGTATTGTTAAGAAAAAAGGATTTAGTAGGTCTTCATATTTGTTTTTAGGGACCATTGGTTTGGAAATATTCATTCCAAGGTTATCTTTCGTAGGTTTTTACCACATCCAACTTTCTAGAGGGGTCCGTTGAGAGTTATGTCGGATGATAGGTTTAATCATGTATTGAGATGTTAGGTGAAAAATACCTTTCTTTGAGCACAAGAAACATGTGGTTGATAATTTAATTTCTAGTCTTCATGGTTTAACTCTAAATCAGGAAAGGTATACATGGAGTTAGAAATATGCTACAGATGTTTTTTTAATGTTGCCTCTGTTTATCAAGCTATGTAGATTTTAAGATTTTTTTGTTCCATTTCCCGCAGTTGAGATCTTGACCTTACCTATAATTTGAGTAAGTTGTGCCTATTATAAGGTAGTTGTGTTTTCTTTGCAGCTTTTGCAAGATAAATTTCGTTTTAGGGATAATCTTCTAAATATGGGGGATTATTGACCTTGATGGTGTCTCATATCCTATGTGCGAGAGTTTGATTGGGTCGGTTTCTCATCTTTTTGTTATTTGTTACTTAACTTTGTCTATATGGTATATGATCTTTAAGTTGTTGGGTCGGGAGGTGGCTATTCTTAGTGATCATATGCTTCTTTTGAGTTTTTTTTTCTTTCTTTAGGTGGAAGTTTGAAGAGTAGTGGTGGTTATGCTATGGGTTGGCATACAATTATCTGGTATATTTGTATTGCTCAAAATGGTACAAATTTTCAAAATTTTCAACAAACGGGAAAGAAGTGGAGGAAAAAAGTATTTCCTAACGTGGAAGTGATTTCTAGGTAAAAATGTGGTGAGCTCACATTCTTTATCTTACTAGCTTCAAAACCACATTCTCTTTCTAAACCATATAGTTGATCAAGGGTTTTGCCTTAGTTCTATAATTGGTTAGTAATTGTGGCATCTCTATGTCAATACATGTTCTGTTGTTGGTGGTCCTCTTGGTGTTAGACCTAACTTGTTCCACTATAGTGTTGAAGATTTAGTACTTTGGATTTTCTCTATGGTTGTTTTGGTTTGTCTTTTTAGTGGAATGAATATATTTGTTGTGCCTTGTGCTGTTTTTTCTTGTAGTGTGTTTGGTTAAGTACATCATATACTTTCTATTCTTATTCTTTTTGTACTTTAATGTATTTTTTACTACTAATTAATTTATGTTATAAATATATATACATACATTGGTAATATTTATACGAGTATTGAGTTCAATCTCTAAAAATGTGTATATATAATTGGAGCAATTTCTAATTAAAAAAATTGATAACTCTGAATTCAAATAAAAGATTAATACAGAAATAACGAAAAGCACAACAATATATGTATTTATATATACTAGATGATTTGACACGTGTGTCGCGACAGAAAAAAATACCTAAGCATAACGAGCGCTCAAAATACACCAGAGTCTCCACTGAAGTTTATATATTCTAAAGGAAAGAGAAAGTATCGATAAACCCCGTAAAGAACAAAAATATGGCCTTCGCAACCAAATTCAGGTTCGTGAGTCGGTTATGCGAGGGGAAGGTATTAGCACCCCTCACATCCATTGTAATCAATGAAAACCATTTAGTTAGTTATGCAAATAAGAGTGTTAGCTTTCACTTATTTCTTCTCTTCCAGTTATTACAAGTTTGAAAGGAAAAAGAAAGGGACTAAAATTAAGTTTTTTATTAAGGTGCTCGATGAGA
>OZ012737.1:716187629-716712629 GCA_963859935.3 Lathyrus sativus
CTGTCTTGCATAAACTCTGCCACAACTCAATACATCCATCAAACACTTGAACCAACACCTCAAGCATATCACATATGATGCATTGAAGCTTTACAAACCCTCACATTCACCAGAAAACCTCACGTTCCAAAAGTCAACTCTCATACCTTGGAATTTTGACTTTTCTGCATCTTCATAGACCAGAACTAAACCATCCACTTTCCAACCATTCTAACACTTTAAACACTCTCCATATAAGTTGTTTGATCTGTCCATGGCACCACAAAAGTTCTGTAACACCATTTCCTAAAGTTTCACCTTGAAGCTCTTGGTGTTTTCTTGCATAAGAAGGCACTCTATAAAGGCAGTGATCTTGGAGGAGTTTTCATCATTTGAACACTTTACTTGGAGCATATTGGAGCTGCTTGGATCATCATCCATCAACTGGTTTTCTTATTTGGTGCATTGACTTGAAAAAGGCTACAAGAGGTAAGTGCTCTAACTTTCTACTTTGAAGATCATGATGAATATTGATGTACACTGATTATGAACTTGCTAGACGCCATTTATAGGTCATGTTTGAACCATTTCTTGCTCATAAACTTGGATATTCATGGTTGTCCCTTTGATTTGGCTTGTTAGCTTACTTTAAGTGTCATTTCCATTTGCAAATTGTTGATTATGGTTAGGCATAGATGATTGGTGATTTTAAAATCATTTATATATCATATGTGATATGTTTGATCATTTGGTTGATGCTGAATTGGTACATTTCTGTCTATTGCCTTGCTCTTGCACAAACTTGCCATTTTTTCCACTACACGTGCCATCTATTGGATTAGCTTGTCTATTGATGAATGATGCTTTTAATCACTCTCTATATGTCTCATATGTTATGTTTGAATCATTACTTGCTGCTTAGAACATGTACATTAGACTGTCACATTGCTCTTGCACGTAACATGCTTTTTTCAATGATGCTATCGATTTTTTCACATGGTGCATGATCTGAGAAAACCACCACCACCATTGGATTCCGTGTGAAAAAAATACACAATTTTATTTTTTATTTCATCCAATTTGGTTAAGTTTTGAGTGAGTTATGACTCTTCTTGCAAATCTGTCTTGCCTTGGTCTTGCTTGCCTTGCTCTTTGCCCTAGTTTGCCTAGTTATGTTCCTAGTTTTCAAATGTGCATAACTTCCTTGATTTTTACCATTTTGATGCCACTCTTTTTGCACTATGTTCCTTAATATGTGTAGTTTCAATTTGTGAAGAAAGAATTCAAAAATTGTTATTTCTGAAATACTTTGGCCCACTTGAATGACATGGTCCTTTTTAGGGTTTTCTTTGATTTTCGTGGACTTTCTTGACATAGTACTTGATTTTTCTTGTAATATTGATCTTGTATGAATCATTTTTTAATTTCTAACATGTTTATATGTTTGAAAACACTTGGCTCTTTGCTTTACCATGATTATACTTGCCTTTGTGAAAACATGAATGTGAAAAGTATGCCTTGAAACTTCTTTGTGAACCATGATATGTTTCTTGATGTTGTAACCTCATGAACAAGATCCTTCACCCCCGTCTTAATGTTTTATGTGTATTTTTAGAACCATAACATATTTAGGGTTGTTTCTTGCCTTGAAACTTACCATGAATCTTTTTTATCTTTCCCTTTGTGAAGTTTGAATCCATGCTTGAACTATTGTTACTTTTCTTGCCTGTCTATGATTGATTGTCATCAATATGTCTTGAATATGATTAAATATGTTACATTTTTCTTTGATTGATTCATATAACATGTTTTATTCAAGTTGTAATTTGTTTTCATGAGTTTTATTTGAATACCATTGATGAAAATGTTGTTGTTACACATGTTTCATGCTTGCCCTTGTTGGTTGTTACCTTCATGATATTTGAACATTCTAATGTTAAATCATAAAACCTTGGTTGTTACCATGATTTTTATGTTCATTTTGTTAATTGATCCTACTTGTTTATCTTTATATTTATCAAGTTGTTTCCCCGGTGATGGAACTTGTCAGTTCTCATCAAGTTTCCTTGTTATCATCTTTGCTTAATGTTGTCACAGGCTTGCCTTTATCTTTCTTGGTTGTTACCATGACTTTATATCTTCATCATGTTTGAATGAATTCATATGTGTGTTTAGGCTTTGTTAAGTTTCCCCAAGTGATGTAGCTTGTTATCTCTCATCCAATTGCCTTGTTATCCCTTATTCCAAAGGAAAATCTCTCTATTGACTTCAATATCATAGATAGCTCACAAAAGGTTCCTGTAGAGTACTACAAATGTTTAGGATGTGAATAACTACCTTAGGCATAACCGAGCCCCGAAACTCTAAGTGTTGTTGTTACATCGCGCAAAAGGTTTTTCTTTCTTTAACCTTTCCTTTGGATAAATAAAAGCTCGATGGTGAATTTTAATGAATTAAGATTCAAGTTAATCAATAGCTTGACATCCGATTCTCATCACAACACTACCCTTCTTTTCTAATGTGGAATTTCAGACTAAACTGCAACCCCAGAGCATACTAAGAACATTGTGGTATTTGGATCTAAATCTAACCTTAATAGGTTAGCTTCATGTACATGTCGTAGTCGAAGTACGTTCTTGCATGCATAAATATGTTAGCTTGTTGCTTAAGTTAGCATGTTGAATTTGGTCAGTCTATTAGGCCAATTGTTTAATATGTTAGTTGAAAGCTAGGATTTAGTTTTATTATAAATAGCATATTAGTTCTCACTTCTCCATCAATCCCTAATAATCCTAATCAGAGGGAGAAAGTGGCGTGGTTGTGATTTAATTGTAAACATTGTATCCTAATGTGTAATTGAATAAAGAATCTAGTTTTTAACCACGTTGATTGTTCTTTCTCTTTTCTTATATATTTTTCCTTTACATTGTTGTTTTCTTGTTAATCAAGAAACCAATCAGAATCTATTTTCTAAGCAGCGCTTTCATAAAAAATTGGTGCAGTAAGCATGAAGAAGAAGATGTCATGAACAATGTATGAGATTAATAAATTCACCATTGTGAATGATTTCAGTTTGTGGCGCTTGAAGATGCAAGCCTTACTTATTCCACAAGGTTTGTTAGAAGCGTTGAAAGGATCAGAGAAGATGGATGATGCCCTAACAGAGAATGAGAAGACAATGATGATCAAGAAATCCTATACCATCATATTGAGCCTTGGTGATTTGGTTCTATGACAGGTCTTGAAAGAGGATACGGTAGCGAGTGTGTGGAGAAAACTAGATGGATTATATATAACTAAATCTTTGGTCAACCATCTCTATCTAAAGCAAGCTTTGTATTCATTCAAGATGACTGAATACAAAGTCTTGGCTGAGCAGCTAGATATTTTCAAAAAGTTGATTCTTAATCTTGAGAATATCGAGGTCAAGATTGATGATGAAGATCAAGAATTGTTGTTGTTATGTGCTTTACCTAAGTCTCATGCTCATTTCAAAGAATAACTCTTGTATGAAAGAGATTCGTTGACCTTTGAAGAAGTACAATCAGCTTCGTACTCTAAGGATTTGAACAAACGAAAAAAAGCACAAGTCATCGTCTATTGGTGAAGGTTTTCCTGTTAAGGGGAAAATCTCAAAGAAAGATGGTAGGTTTGAGAGGAAGAAGGGTAAAGTTCTACAAAATTATTATGGTGGTAATACTCTTGCTATTAAGTGTTATCATTGTAAGAATGAGAGTCACACAAGAAAGATGTACCCTGATCGACTGAATAATCATGGTGGAAAGGATAATGGTAACACCATCATTGTACAAGATGATTATAAATCATCTGATGTCCTGGTGGTTTCAGGAAGCGACTCTAGCAAGGAATGGATTATGGATTCAAGTTTTTCTTGGCACATGACTCCAAACAAAGACGTGTTTGAGTAATTATGTGATCAAGATGGTGGATCAATGTTGTTGGGAAATAATAAAGCCTGCAAGATTGCAGAAATTAGATCTGTCAGATTCAAGCTCCACGATGAGTCAATAAGGCTATTGACTGATGTCATGTATGTACCTGATCTTAAGAGGAGTTTGATTTCTCTTTTTGAATTCAACAAGAAAGGATATGTTTTTAAAGGAGATTAAAGTATCCTAAGGGCAATGAAGGGGTCAAAGAAATTCTTGAGAGGTGTGAAGAAACAAGACTTGTATACCTTTGAGGCTAAGGTTGTAAGTGGTTAAGCAGATGTGGTATCCATTGTAAAAGCACAGATTGTGTCTTAGTAATATCTCTATGTTTTGATGATAACATTAATGATAATTTGTATACAAGAATTATACTCTCTAAATTTGTTCTAAACTGTTTTCTACAGGCACAAAAGATTTTAATCTTAAAGAGCAAATTTGATGTGAACAATAAATTCTGAATGGCTCAAGAGCATCTGAAGATTAGAAGAATCTGAAGTATAAGAGCTTAGTCATCAAGATTCTGAAGATACAACACGCTGCATATATTATCAAGAATCTGAATGAAAGAAGACTCTGAGTGAAGAGACTCTGATCTGAGTGAAGACTCTGATCTAAGAGCATGTTACGCTTCAAGCACACAGCTGCACCAGACTCTGATTCATCAACATCTGAAGAACATCTTAGGCTCTGAAGTTTCCAGAAGATTCTGAAGACTGAAGACTCTGATATTGATTGTTGATCTGAACTATCTGAAGAATTATTTGAAGAAGATTATTTTAATATATCCGTTGGAATATGCCAGCAAATCTTTCCTTAATTGGGATAGACAAAATTCTCTGCAAGAAGATTATTCCTCTGATACATTCCATATATGGTATATTCACAGCTCAGCAGACAATTGCTACACCCACATTTTGTGCGCCGTCTCTCTGCTGCAATAGTACAAAGGACAGTACTATTTGATATTGGAAATATCTTCTCCAACGGTAAAATATTCTCTCCAATATTCAAGTGGCTATATAAAGGAAATCATAGCTCATTCTTCAAGTGACGAATTAAGACGAAATCATTGCAAGAACACTCTCACGCGAAAAGCTCTCATATTCTTTGCTGTTCATACATTGTTCTAAACTTAGAGAAATAACACAGTTGTGTTTATAGCTTTCATAGAAGCAATTTATTACTCTTACATTGTATTACATTAATTTGTAAAGGAAGCTTTCCTTAAGAGGATCTAGGTTAGATCAGTAGCTCTTGAGAAGACTAAGAACAGTTGTTCTTAGGTGTTGCTATTTGTAATCAGTTGATTTGAATAGTGGATTAAGTCCTTGTTGAGAAAGGCAAATCACTCTTGAAAAGGGTGGACTGGAGTAGTTGAGTTCAACGAACCAGGATAAAAATACTTGAGTTTTTATCTTTGATTATTTTCTGTCATACTTATTCAACCCCCCCTTCTAAGTATTTTCTCACCTTCATCCATAAAATATGTGTCGAAGACTGAGATATTGCACAAGAGACATGGCCATTTCAGTGAAAGAGGCCTGGTCGAATTTTTGAAACAAAATCTACTATGTGGTGACAAGGTCGAAAAACTAGAGTTTTGTGAACCTTGTGTATTTGGTAAATCCTGTAGGATGAAGTTTAACAAAGGTAAACAAAGAACACATGGATCCCTTGATTATATCCATGCTAATATTTAGGGGCCTATAAGAAATCCTTCATACTCAGCTGGAAGATATTTTCTATCTATAGTTGTTTTTTACTCACGAAAGTTATGGGTATTCATTCAAAAAGATAAGGATGATACTTTTAAAATTTTTAAAAGTTAGAAGACTTTGGTTGAAAACCAAAATGGAAAGAATTTTAAGAGGTTGAGGACCAACAATGGTCTTGAATTTTGCAATGAGGCTTTCAACAACTATTATGTTGCCTTTGGTATTGCAAGGCACATAACTACTACAGGTAGTCCCCAACAAAATGGTTTGGACGAAAGGTATAATCGAACCATTCTGGAAAAGGTTAAATGCATGTTGTTTAGTGCTGGATTTAAGAAGGTGTTCTGGGTCGAGATTATTGTGACTGCAACATACTTGATAAATAGGTGTCCTTCGACTGTATCGGGCATGAAGACACCTGAAGAATTTTGGTCAGGTCATTCGCCGAACCTCGACAAATTTAGATTATTTGGCTATGTAGCATATGCTCAGATTAGGCAAGACAAGGTCGAACCTAGAGCTCTGATATGTATGTTCCTTGGATACCCTGAAAGAGTCAAAGCTTATAGATTGTGGTGCTTTGAGCCAGATCATAAGAGGTGTATCATACGTAGAGATGTAGTTTTAATGAAGTTGAAATGGCTTTCAAGAGAATTGATGATGTTATTCGAAGTTTGAATATTTCTGTAGAGGAGTTGGAACAGGAAGATATTCATGTTGAGGTGGAGCATAGTAATGTTGAATTGCATAACTCAAATGAAGTTGAAGAAGAAGCACAAGTTGCCTATGAAGATGAGGAGACTGATAATGACTACCTGTTGGCAAGAGAGAGGTCTAAAAGAGTCATCAAGCCACCTCAGAGACTTGGTTATGCAGATCTCTTAACTTATGCCTTAATCTCTGCAAGTGATGTTCCAAATGAAGAACTTAGAGACTATAAGGAAGTTATGAGGAGTCGAAACAAGATTGAATGATTGAAATCAATGGATGATGAGATGAAATCTTGTCATGATAATAACACTTGGGAGTTGATCAAGAAACCTGCAGGGGCCAGGTTAGTCAGTTGTAAGTGGATTTTCAAGGTTAAGGAAGGAATCAAATGAGTGATGTCCAAGCGAATTAAGGCAAGGTTGGTTTCTAGGGGGTTCACTTAAAAAGAAGGTTTCAACTTCAATGATGTGTTCTGACATGTTGTAAAGTATAGATCCATTAGAATGTTTCTAGCCATGGTGGCAAAGTTCGTCCAAGAACTTGAACAAATGAATTTGAAGACAACCTTCATGTATGGTGATCTAGATGAAACAATCATGATGGGGAAATCTTAAAGGTATGCAGAAAAGGGAAAGGAAGATTATGTGTGTGATCTGAATAGGTCGTTATAGGCTTGAAACAATCTCCTCGACAATGGAATAGGAGATCCAACAAGTTCATGGCACACATAGGTTTCAATAAGATCCAGTTTGACTACTTTGTTTACCTTAGATTTTGACATGGAAATTCACTTATTATTTTGTTGCTTTATATGGATGATATCATCATAGCAAGAAATAGTGTCGAGGATGTTATGAAGGTGAAGGCTGAACTCGATAAGGAGTTCGACGTGAAGGAATTGGGAGTTGCCTCCAGGATTCTTGGGATTGACATCCAGAGAGATAGAAAGCAGTCGAGATTATGCTTATCTCAAGAGACATATCTGAAGAAGATTCTCGACAAGTTTGGTATGTCAAATTCAAAGCTTGTTCTAACACTGATTAATTCTCAATTCAAGCTAAGTATGACTCAAAGTCCTATTAGTGAAGTCGAAAGAGCCTATATGAATAGAATTTCATATGGTAGTATAGTAGGTTGTTTGATGTATGTTATGGTTTGTACGAGGTCATACATAGTGTACGAAGTGAGCATTGTAAGTAGGTATATGGTCAATCCTGGGAAAGCACATTGACAAGCATTAATGTGGATCCTAAGGTACATAAACGGGTCTCTAAGAAGAGCCTTGATTTATGATAGAACTTATGGCATTGATAGAAAAGTCGAAATTGAAGGATTTGTCGACTCTGATTATGCAGGCTGTATGGATTTCAGAAAATCTATTTCTGGATATGTGTTCACTATGTTTGCCACAACAATCAGTTGGAAAGCAACACTTCAGAAGGTTGTTTCCTTATCAACCAATGAAGTGGAGAATATTTCCCTCATTGAAGCTGTGAAAGAAACATTGTGGCTTGAAGGTTTTGCAAAGGAGATGAAACTTCAAGGTTGAATTTTCAGTGTTAAATGTGATAGTCAAAATGCAATACACATGTCGAAGAATTCAGCCTATCATGAGTGAATTGAGTCAGTCTGTTGGGCCAATTGTTTAGTATGTTAGTTGAAAGCTAGTGTTTAGATTTCTTATAAATAGAAAACTAGCTCTCACTTCTTCATCAATCCCTAATAAACCTAACTAGAGGGAGAAAGTGGTGTGTTTGATATTCATATGTAAACATTATTTTCTAATGTATAATTGAATAAAGAATCCAGTTTTTGACCACTTTGATTGTTCTTTCTCTTCTGTTCTATCTTTTTCCTTTACTTTGTGGTTTTCTTGTTAATCAAGAAACCGATCATACTCTGTTTTCTAAACATCGCTTTCAAAACAAACATTTATCCCCAGATCAAACAAAAAGCTTTGATACCACTGTTGGAGAGTCCAGGAGAGTCAGGAGCACCAATGAAACTAATGCTTTAGGACCACAAAAGAAGGGAGATGTCACGTCTCGACCCAAAACCTTAAGGTCTTAGATAAATTGGTCATCTCACTTGTAAATTTAACATTCCATCCATTTATATGTAATTGAGGACTTTAACCACTCACAGTTGCACATAACAATCAAAGACAATCAAAATATAAAGACCTTATTTCTAAAAAATTAATTAAAAAAATACAATATATATATATATATATATATATATATATATATATATATATATATATATATATATATATATATATATATATATATATATATATATATATATATATATATATATATATATATATATATATATATATATATATATATATATATATTCTCATACCAGACACAATACTATATAGGTATAGGATGTCCACTAATAATTTTGACTTTTAGTGTTATTGATTGTGTGTGTTGTGGATGGTCCCCAACCGTAATGAAAGAAAAGGATAAACAAATAGCAAGCAAAACTAAGAAAATTTAAACAGACCACCCTGCACTGCAGGCTCTATCCGGTTACTTGTTAATAATGTTTCTCTCTACATTTCCTACCCTTACCTAATTCTAATAACTTAATCTAGTGTTTCTTATATTCACACTTTTATATTGTAAAATCTCAATTATATAATTTTGTACCTCTGTTGACATTTGCCGATAGTAATAGTTTTATATTTTTTATTATGAAAATATATGTTAAGAAAAATATAGAAGATACTATGGTCGTATATAAATCAATTCTCAGCATTAAGTGTAAATTATAGTTTATGATTGAAACATCACCATTATGAGAAGTTTAAACCATTCCCAAATCAGAATAGTATGCTTAGCATCCCATGCTAGAAGACTTGTTTCATAATTTCACATTCTTTAAGAATAAGAAAGGTATAAGCTAATTATATGATAATATTATATATCACATTTAAACGAAATGGTTTTTTAATATGAAATTCTCAAAAATATCCTATAGATAAACACTTACATATTATAACTATTTTAAATAATTGTAATTAAAAAATTTTATTCTATTTTTTATTGTTAATTTTTCTAGGGCAGTTTAATGTTGTTCTAAAAAATTCCGCATTTTTTGAATAAAAAAGCTAATCTATTGATAAAAATATTATAATGGAAAAAATTAAGAAATACGAATTTGATCACGTGGCTATGCATCAAAACAAATTTTTAGAAGTCAATCGAAATATATATGTAAATATAACGGGCACTAAGAGTCTAGTGTACGATAAAAAAAAAAAAAAAAGAAGTTAATAAACAGTACAAGAAGCACCAACACACAACAAAGCAGAAAAAGCGAAGCAACATCCAAATAAAAAAGGAAAACACTAATAAAAGCCAACTAAAACAATGAAAAAACCAATATAAGAAAATGAAGTTGTAGAAAGACAAAATCCAGAAATATTAGAAAGGATCATTAATTAGATTTCCTCAAACAAAGACTTGTAAAAATACGACATTAATCTCCATTAAGCAGCAAAAAAACACCAAAAGAAGGCTGAAGACACTTGTGTTGCTATCCACTACGCCAAAATTGTTGTTTGGCAGCACTACAAATACAACGTTTTTTTTTCTAAAAGCACTGCTAAAAGTTTAAAAAAACAAGGAAAAAAAGCGCTGCTAAAGTATGCCTTTAGAAAACGCTTCTGAAAAGCGCTGCTAAAAGTCATACGTAGAGTAAACAATAGAAAGCGCTTTCTAGAAAGCGCTACTAAAGACCTACATTAGAAAGTGCTTTACAAAAGCGCTGCTATAAATGGTGTTTAGATCACACCTTAGACAACGCTTTTCAAAAGCGCTGCTAAAGGTGTAGCATATGAAAGCACTTTGTAAGAAAAACACTGCTATAGGTATAGGAAAAGAAAGCGCTTTCAAAAGCACTGCTATAGGTCATTATATTCTAATATTAAAACATAATTTTTATGTTTTTGCAACCATTCTATCTCTCTCACTCTCTGACGTACCTTTTCTCAATCCTATAAGACCTCCGTTCGCCGTATCTTCCTCCGACCATCCGTGTATCAGTCACGCCTACTCTCTTTGTCGTAGCACCCTTCGTCTACAGTTCTCTCCTTCTCCCTCTGTTCGCTTCCGGCGGCCGCGCTCCACCATTTTTCAAGGTATTCCTTCATTTTCAAGGTTATTTGCATGGTATTTTTTTTTTTGGATTCCCGAACCATGAAATATATTGTGATGTTGTTGTTATTTGAATTCAATAGAAGTTTGAATGACATTGTTGTAGTAAGGTTCAAGATGATGAACAGTGATATTTGTGGTGAATTTCTTTTGAGTTTTGGTGTTAATTTTGTAAGTTAATGTTGAATGTTAGTGATGAAGTTGTTGAAAATAATTGACGATAATAACATTATTGATGGATAATTGTTGAATGTTAGTGATTACTTTGTTTTGATAGAACTTTGTTTTGATCTAAATAAATGTTGATTTAAAATGTTAATTAGTGATAATTACTTTGTTTTGATCGAAATGTTGATTGAAAATGATAATGAAACTAATTGTTAATGGTTAAGGTTGGAGATGGTGAATAGTGATGACATTGTGAATTTATTTTTGATAATCATTGGTGATTTTGTTGATTGAAACTTGAATGACATTCGTGAATTAATTGTTGAATATTGTGTTGATTGTTTGAACCTAAGTGATGAAGTTGTTATATTTGGTAATTTAAATGTGGATGTGATAATTTTGGTGATTGATTTATGCTCAAATTGATGATTTTTTGTGACTTACTTGAGTTAAAACATTAAGTGTGATTGAATTTGCGTGTTTGCTATAGTTGTTCGTTTTCTATAGTTGCGTGAATAATTAGTGTTTATTTTAGCTTACTTAGTAATAACCATGGATAAAAAATGGATGTCTTCCAATCGATTGTCAAAAGAGTACGAGAATGGGGTATCAGAATTCATTAAGTTTGCTGTTGAACACGCCAAAGACCCCATTCAGATCATGTCCTTGCATAGGTTGCTGTTATGGGCGTCGGATTGACGCAGTTAAGTTGGAATCACATTTAAAGAGACATGGAATTGATCGAAGTTATACATGTTGGATATTACGTGGAGAGATAAGTAATAAGAATGTTGAATCAGGGGATAATACGACCTATGCTTCAAAGGACAATGGCACAGATACATACGAATGTGATCGAGTCGAAGAGATTGCAGAAGCACTTGAAGAAGATCTTCAGGATTGTCCCAAAAATTTTGAGAGGTTGGTAAGCGATGCAGAGAAACCGTTGTATAAAGGTTGCACTAAATTTACAAGATTGTCTGCGGTATTAAAGTTGTACAACTTAAAGGCGGGCAATGGATGGTCGAATAAAAGTTTCACAGAGTTATTAGCCCTTATGAAAGAGATGCTTCGAGATGATAATGTTCTTCCCAATCGAATCTATGAGGCCAAAAAAATATTGTGCTCTATTGGCATGAGCTATGATAAGATACATGCTTGTCGAAATGATTGCATTTTGTTTCAAAATGAATATGCATCGTTAAATGAGTGCCCTAAATGTGGTGTCTCTCGATATAAGGAAAATTTATCTCCAGCAGAAGTCTTATGGTATTTTCCTATAATTCTGAGATTTAGGCGCATGTTTCGTAGTGAAACCGATGCAAAACACTTGACTTGGCATGCAGATGAAAGAATTATAGATGGAAAGTTTTGACATCCGACATGTTCACCACAGTGGATGAAAATTGATAAGGATTATCTTGATTTTGGAGAAGAAGCAAGAAACTTTCGGCTAGCATTATCTACTGATGGAATGAACCCACATGGTCTGCAAAGTATCTCACATTCCATATGGCCTGTAATTATTATGTTTTATAACCTATCTTCATGGCTATCTATGAAGCGTAAGTATATGATGTTATCTATGTTAATTTCTGGGCCTAAACAACCAAGATATGACATAGACGTATACTTGACACCTTTAATCGAATACTTAAAGATTTTATGGGAGAACAGTGTGAAGATTTATGATGGATACAGGAAAGAAAGTTTCAATTTGAGGGCGATATTGTTTTTCACAATTAATGATTTTCCAGCATACGAAGCCTATCAGGGTATAGCATTAAAGGCCAATGTGCGTGTCATATTTGTGAAGAAAACACAGATTGGACGCGATTGAAATTTTGTAAAAAAAAAATGTCTTTCTCAGTCATCGTAGATTCTTAAATTCTAATCATCACTATCACGAGTGGAGAAAAGCATTCAATGGAAATCTAGAACAAGGTAGAGCTCCACCTACATTGACAGGTGACCAAATTTTTGAAAAGGTGAAAGATGTGAGTACTCAGTTTGGCAAGCCTTTTGCACATACTATTGTCACACGTGGGTGGGAGAAGAGGTCAATTTTTTTTGAATTTCCATATTGGAAGTCGTTGCATGTAAGACATTTTTTTTGATGTTATGCATATTAAAAAAAAAAAGTATTTGAAAGTGTTATTGGTACATTACTCAATATATAAGGAAAGTCTAAGAATGACCTTAAAGCAAGAAAGGACTTGATAGCAATGGGAATAAGAAATGAATTAGGACCCTTGAAGAAAGGAAAATAAACATATCTACTACCTGTTGCTTATACTCTATCTAGAAAGGAGAAAAAGATATTGTGTAAGTTCTTATGTGAAGTTAAAGTTCCAAAAGGATACTCTTTAGATATTAGAAGACTTGTGTCTATGAAAGACCTCAAGTTAAAGAGTTTAAAGACCTCATGTTATAATGGAACATTTTCTACCAATAGGTATACGCTCTATTTCTTCAGAAAAAGTAAGAAGCGCAATAACTAAATTGTGTTTTTCTTCAGGTCAATTGGTAGTAAGGTGATCGATCCTGCGATCTTACCATCATTACAAAAAGAAATAGTTATTACTTTGTGTAATCTTGAAATGTATTTTCCTCCCTCATTTTTTGACATAATGGTACATCTAGTTGTTCATCTTGTGAAAGAGACACAATTGTATGGAACAACTTATATGAGATGGATGTACCCTGTTAAACGTTATATGAAAATATTAAAAGGGTATGTGAAAAACCAAAGTCGACCAGAGGGATGTATTGTTGAAAGATACATTTTTGAAGAAGCTATTGAGTTTTGTACTGAATATGTTTCCAATGTTCAATCTATTGGACTCCCCAAATCTCATGTTGTCGAAAAAAAAGAAGGAAAATAATTAATTGGAAATAAAATTGTGATAGTATCAAGGGATGAATGGGAGCAAGTGCATTTGTATGTTCTGTACAATGACAATGAGGTTGAGCCGTATGTTGAAATGCACAACGATGAACTCCGAGGTTTAAATCCGAATAAAACTGAAAACTGGATAGTACGAGTGCACAATCAAAGTTTTATACCATGGTTCAAGGATCATATTTATTCAAAGTTTTATTCAGATCCCGCTACAATAACATAAAGGTTGAGATGTTTAGTATATGGTGCAAGTTTGCATGTGTTTTCTTATAGCGCATACACAATTAATGGATACACATTTTATACCAAAGAACAAGATGATAAAAGTACTATGCAAAATAGTAGTGTCACCGTGGTAGCTGAAGCAATGCACATTTTAAGTGTGAAGGACTTAAACCCCAAATATGCAAATCTTTCATATTTTGGGGTTATCGAGCGCATTTGGGTGTTTGATTATGAGAAGTTTTAGATTCCTATATTTTGTTGCAAGTGGGTTGAAAATAATAGTGGCACATGAATGGATAAGTCAGGATTTTCGCAAGTGGATCTTAATAGGGTGGGGTACAAAGATGAGCCTTTTATTCTAGTCACGCAAGCTAAATAAGTGCTCTATGTCACTGATCCGACATGTACAAAATGGACTATAGTGCTTTTATCTAACAAAGTAATTGATGATAACATTGGAGATCAAGGTGATATTGATGTTGAGAATGAATCGTATATTATAAATGATCAAGATGAGAATACTAGAGTGAATGAATCATATATTAGAAATGATCATAATGAGTTTGGATCAATCCATCCGCCCGTGTTGTTAAGAGACAAGTAAACCATATTCCAACCAAGAAAAGAAAGAGATGTTACTGAAAAAGGTACTAGTAAAAATGATATATCCTGTCATTCAATTAATTTTTATATATTTGTCATTCAATAAAATTATAGATTTTTCATTTTATATATTCAATGGATTATGGATTATGGATGTTGATATTTTTCATTTTATATTTATGTTTTTCTTTATTACAGGTTAAATGGCTAGCAACGAGGAAAATGCACATGATACTTCTAAAAATGATGGAAACGAATCAGTACATGATGTGGAAGGAGATATTAAACGAGGAATAATGATTATGAAGGGAATAATTCGTGCAAGAGATAAAGGTATAAAATATGGCGTACATTGGAATAAAACGGACCAATTAGTTGATCCTAACGGTGCAATATTGACAAGTTACATTGGGACACTTGTTCGTTCGCAAATTCCAATCACTTGTGACGAGCGAAAAAAATATTGTCTTCAATTGGCTGGAAAAAGACTCAGAGGGTTTCGAGCATTTTTAACAAACAAGTTTCTTAAGGATTCTGATGGAAATTTTGTTGAATCAGAACGTCCAAAGAAGTATGCATATTTGATTTCACCTGAAGAATGGGAAAATTTTGTTGTCAAACGAAGAACCCAAGAGTTCCATGTAATTTTTACTTATCATGAACATTGTATAATATCTATACTTGTTTCACATGTGTTCTGATATGACTTAAACTTGTTTATCCAGGTTGTGAGTGACATAAATCGCCAACGAACATCAAAACTCGCGTATCCATACAAAAAATGGCATTTGGGATATGCACGCTTACAACAAAGAATATTAAGTATATATAAATGCTTTACAATGATATAGTTAAAAGAGGAGGAAAATGCACATCTCTTCCGGAACATGTACGTTATAATTGATCTTATTATTTGTCTTAATGTGTAGTTAAAAGAGGAGAAAAGTGAAGAAACATCTCTTCCAGAACTTGTTTTGTGGAAGGTTGCTCGTGTGGGTATGGATGGAGTTGTTCAGGAAGATGTTCAACAAGTTTTGAGAAACGTGTAAGTATAACATTATTTTTTTTAATAAAAACAAAAGTTCATTAACATATAATATTTATGCTTTTTAATCCCTACTAATCGTTTTCTATATGCATATGAATTTCAGGAGAATCTACTCAGTCCTTAACTCCAGCTGAAGACCATGATTGCAGGAGCATACTAAGTCACGTATTAAATGTTCCTGAGTATTCTGGTTGTGTAAGGGGTAAGGGATTTGGGGTCACTCCAACAACATTGTATAAGCATCCACAGAGTAAAAGTACTAGCAATAAACAAGTGATGGAATCGTTGGAAGAATTAATAGCTCAAATTCGTGAATTGCAAAAGAATAAAGAAAGATATATGTTAGAAAGACGCGGTTCAGAATTTAAAGATACTAGTAACAAAGATAGTATCAATTGTAATTTTCAATAGAAACTTCCCGAGGTAATTATATATATTACCTTGAAATTAATTTATCACAATTTTTTAATTGCCATATTTACACTTAATCATATTTATTATTGGTTTAGGGCATTTCACCTTGTCAGCTCTATTTATCGTCATCGACTTATCGCATGGTTGGCAAGGGAAAAATGCATAAAACTTTGGGAGACTTGCTTCACCATAAACCGCTCCCTAATGGATTTTTGAAAGTATTGATTGATATTGCTTTAGAGGAGGGTGCGTTATTACCTATACCAAATGATATTTCAGATGCAACATTGGTGGGAGATGCAATAGGATCGTATGTTGCATGGCCGTCAAACCTAATTTTCATAGATGATGAGGTATATTGAACACCATTATGAACCTTTTAGTATTCAAATGTTTTATGAGCCATGCATGTAAGTTATTCTTACATTTACGTACCTTTTATTTACATGGTAGTCTTAGACTCCTACAAAATCCAAATCAAAAGATAAGGAGACTGTGTGGCCAACCGGGTCAGCTGCATCAAAAAAACAGGTACATTGATATATATGCATATAAAGTGTCAATTATATTATATCCTCTGAATTCAAAAGCTTCATGGTCTTATACATTAATTACCTAACTTATATGATATTTAGATTCATGCTCAAGAGTTGCAATAAGTCAGCAATAATATCATGCCTGAATTTAGCAATGTGTAAAAAAAAGGATCTTGCAAAGACTGAGCCTAAAAAAGCATTTGTTCCTCGATTTCAGTTGTGCATTGAAACATATGTAGGAACAACAGATGTGATGGAAGGTGGTATTCGTGAAATACCTATGGAGGAAGGTATTTTCGGTTTTGCTTATACCAAAATAATTGCTAAAGAGGATTTGGATCAGATTTTTCAACATTCTGAATTAGGCACCGGTGTTATGAATTTATACATCAGGTACTCCGATCAATTTTATTTAAATAATTAAACAATTTATTTACTCATTTTAATGAATATTCTAATGTTGATTATGTTTTTGTTTAAGGTTCTTGTATGACAAATTGATGCTCCCGCGTCAATTGACAGAAAGATTCTCATTCTTATCTTCCAGCTGTATCAACGCACAGTTAATCAAACAAAGTCTAAATGCAGTCCAAAATCACTTAGTCGATGCATTTATGGCCAACAGAGATACATAAAAGTTGTATTTTTTGCCATATAATACTGGCTATGGGTTAGCATTCATTCTAATTCCATTTATTATAATTATTCGTTTTTTGACGTTGTATAGAAAAGTTTCATCTAAACTTTTGCATTATTTGGCAGTGGACACTAGTTGTTCGTTGCGATTAATCCGATAAGAGAAATAGTATATTATCTGGATTCTTTAGATGGTGATCAAACAAAATATCCAGATATGAAGAAGATGATTGATGCGTAAGTGATGAGATTGTTCTGAATATTCGTGTGTATATTTATTTATTATGTGAGATTGTTCTAAATATTCGTTTATATTATATTAGATCTATACAAATATTCCGATCACAGAGACAAGTTCGAGTACCAAATAGTAAAGGAAACAACATTACATGGATCAGAGTGCAAATATATTTTCACAATTTTGATTATAATAGTGATACTACTTGATAAAACAAGTTAAACTATATATCCTGATATATATTCGTATTTTTTTTCTATGTGTAGAGATTCCAAACACGATATGGATTTATAAGTTAGGATTTATTTTAATATTTAACGGATATTTCATCTAATTAATTAGTTTTAACTAAATCATGCATATTATGTTATATTATGTAGTACTTTGATGAATTCACGTGTGCTACCTACTCGAAAGATAAATTGGAAAAAATTAAGGAGGATTGATGTCAATACCTTCTTAAGATGAGAATTATATAAGGTATATTGTCTTTCTATATTTTGTGTGAAGTTTATGGTATTTAGAGATTTTTGTTGTTGTGATGTTCTGTACTATTGGATAGGAATAGTTCTGGAAGTTGTTGTATAATTTTGCAAGTTATTGTATATACTTCTAGAAGTTTTTGTGAGGATTGATGGAACTTGTAATTATGTATAGTGACTATTTAGAAGTTAAAGATTTTGGATATGGATATGTTTTATTAGAATTATGGAGGTTTGTGTTGAATTATAATGGTTATGAGGTTTCTGTTGAACTAAGCAGGTTTATGTGTTGAATTATAATGAGTTATGAGGTTTGTGTTGAATTAAGTAGGTTTATGTGTTGAATCATAGTGATATATATATATATATATATATATATATATATATATATATATATATATATATATATATATATATATATATATATATATATATATATATATATATATATATATATATATATATATATATATATATATATATATATATATATATATATATATACATACATACATACATACATATATATATATATATATATATATATATATATATATATATATATATATATATATACATACATACATACATATATATATATATATATATATATATATATATATATATATATATATATATATATATATATATATATATATATATATATATATATAAGGCCTATGTGTTGAAATAAAGTTGTGTTGAATTATAATGGTTATAAACAGATTTATGAGTTGAATTATAATGGTATATAGCATATGTGTTGAAATATAGGCTTGTGTTGAATTATAATGGTTATAAGCAGTTTTATGTGTTGAATTATAATGGTATATAAGGCCTATATATGTTGAAATAAAGGCTTTGTTGAAATATTATAAGAGCTTAATGGTTTATGGTTCCATTTTATAAGTAAAAAATAAGACTTATGTCAACGCTTATAACCAAAAACGCTTCTTAAAAAAATGCACAACAGACAACGCTTATAACAAAAAAACGCTTCCTAAAAAAGTGCTTTTGAAAACATCCAATAACGTGAAGAAAAGAAAGCGCTGCCAAAAGTGGACCTAAGGTAGCATTTTTACAGAAAGTGCTGCCTAAAACCTCAATAAAATTTACATTAGAAAGTGCTTTCAAAAGCGCTTCCAAAAGGGGGGCTGAAAAGAGAACGCTTTTCATGAAAAAGCGCTGCTAAAAATCTAAAGAACCAATACATTTGAAAGCGCTGCCTAAAGGGGGAAAAAGAGAACGCTTTTAATGAAAAAGAACTGCTAAAAATCTGAAGAATCAATACATTAGAAAGCGCTGTCTAAAAGGGGGAGAGGGTAGGAGAGCGCTTTTCATGAAAAAGCGTTGCTAAAAATCTGAAGAAACAATAAATTAGAAAGCGCTTTCAAAAGCGCTGCCTAAAGGGGACCTTTAGCAGCACTTTTGCTTTAAAAAAAGTGCTACCTTTACCTACAGCTGCGCCACTTCAGGCAACGATCTTAAGCGCTGCTAAAGGTCTTTTATGGCGTAGTGTCCCCATAAACCTACCTATACACCATTCCTAAGCCAAAAGAATAATTATATCTTCCATGTCCTTCGCTGATACCAATTTACCTAAGAACATTATATTATTCTAAGAATTATAAATCGTCTAGACCATATTATGCCAAATTATAAGCCACCCCTTAAGTTTAGATGAATCACCAATAGAGAAAAACATTTAAAAAAGGGTCAAAGAATCCTAAGTATGACTATAGACCAACCTAACCATCTGAAAAATCATATACCACACAAAAACCACTACATCACAATTGGCAAAAAAGTGAGACGACGACTCTAGAAACCTCAAACATAAAAATGACAATCCCCCTATTAAGTAAATTCTCTTTGGTAAAAATCCTATTCTGCAGGAGTTGCTACGAGAAAACTAATACTTTAGAATGAAGGCCAACTATTATAGATATTAGAGAGAGTCGACTCCACCATCGACACATATCTCTAGGAAACTCACGAGAGAGAAGAAAATAATACATGTAAGCCACAAAATAACTACTGCAAATAATTCATTTCATGACAACGATTTCACCTCACATGTCGAAAAACCGAGGTATAATTTTTGGACGCGCTCTGTTTGTTTTTGTTTAAAAACATATACAATACATTTTGTTGGTTATTTGAAAAACCGAGGGATAAACTTATTCCGTGTACATGCTTCAAATCCTAGCAGCTTCACTTTATGTTCTTATCTCATTAAAAGTGGAACCTTCTTGAATATTTTATTTTTAATCTAAAAAACACGTGACTTTTCACCTTAATTTTCTTTTCAACTGAGGTGAATATATTTCTCTAAACAACACAAACAAAACCCTAACGAAGAGCCATTGACAAAAGAACCCTAAACAACGAGAGCCATAAACACATATCTTATTCAATATGAATATGTTATGTGTTTAGTACTCTAGTTTCTTTTTCAGAGATCCAAGTCATTTTCTTTTACTTATTCTTCAGAGTTCTGGCACATCAAACATCACTACTCATTTTGTTGTTGTTATTGTTGTTTTTATGTTGCTAAGATCCAAAACTCTAGAGGTTTTCTTATTTCTTTTTTTGTTGTTATTGATTTTGTTTTTTTCGAGGTTGTTTTTCTTATTGTTGAGACGTTAAACCCTATGTCACACCCTCATTTCGACCCCAAGATCCCATCTCTTCTTGTGTTGTTTGGCATAACTTTTCTTGGACAATCATATATATGCATGGCTAACCAAATCTTCATGCTTTATTATTTCTGTTCATTCATTGTTGAATTAGGGATTCACTTCAAAGGGACCTCAGGGGGTAGCTAGTCAAATTCTAGTGCACCATCAGCCGAAAACACTAAATTCATGTGAGGGTTAATAAGTCAGTCTCTTTAGAAAATGAAACATTGGTGAAGCATCAAAGTCATGCGAGTCATAGTCGAATCGACACATGGTGGTTGTCTGTTTCCATATTGCCGATATTTGTATATATTTTGCATTTGTACTCTTTATGAGATTTCCTCTTTTCAGGAGTTGCATCCGTTGTAATTTGCCTATTTACAGGCCTTTTAATCAATGAAGTATTTTCCATAGAGCTTTCTCTTTTTGTTTTTACTTTTTACTATTTTGTTTGCGAAAAGACGTCTGATATTTTTGATAAACTTTGTATACAAAAACTTTTAGGGCTTTTCTAATCATGATTAAAACGATGATTTATTTGAATGATGTTACGGACGATGACCGAAATAGCCATTGTTGCATACAGGACACGTTATTTGTTTGTCATTTGCAAGATTCTCTCCATCAAGAACTTTTTCCATATCAGAAGTGTCTCACCAATAATAGTGTGCACTCATCCCCATCAGGTTAAGATTGAGATTATTCCTCAGCAGCGGGGAAAGTTCAGCATTGTTCCCTGACAAGATCTACGTCATTGAATTTTCTCCCCAAGCAAAGATTAATGCTGATTACCTTGACGAGTATTTCGGAAGTGGTAGACATTTACAGCAAAGTCCAATAGTCATTGGTATTCTTCAAAGAAATCTTTGGGACAACTTCTCGGAAGATGTTATTCTCAACCCCTAGAAGATTGGAATTGTCCCCAGAAGAGTTCTATTCCAGAAGGCCGTTCAGGGCATATTCCTCAACAAGTTTGCTTCTCGACACCTTTTCGTGGTGGTGTCCCTTTGCATTTTCATTTTGCATAGCATCCTCCCAAACGCGTAGCATTTCCATTCCGTATGGAGCATTACGCCATATTCAAACATATTCATGCGAAGCATACGCCAGGTTGATACCTTTTGCTGCCAAACATCTCTCCAGCATATAACGACATAATTCATAAGCCTTTGTGGGACCCAACCCTAGTAACAATCATCGGTGGATGTCCTCATCTTATCTTTTTCTCTCCAATAGAGTTTGCTTATTTAAGTTTCTCTTTCCCCAACGGATTTCTCTTTTCCAGGTTGTAAATCAGTTGATTCTATTTTCTGTTTATCCCGAATGATATCCCAACTCTTGGTTGGTAGTCTGTCGTTTTGTGGATGTTATCCTGACTTTTGGTTGGTAGTCCGTCGTTTTGTGGATGCTATCCCGACTTTTGGTTGGTAGTCTTCTTTCATTCCCCTGCGGGTTTGTTATCCCAACTTTGGGTTGGTAGTCTTCTTTTGTTCCCCTACGGAGTCATTATTTCAACTTTTGGTTGTTAGAATTTCCTTAATTCCCCGCAGAGTCGTTATCCCGACTTTTGGTTGGTAAGCCTCGTTTTCGGTTAAGTTCACATTTAGTAGACATTTTAATGATCCTAAATTTTGGTTAGTAGCTTTTGTTCCGACTTTTGGTCGATGATTCCTAACTTTTGGTTAACAGTTTTTTGTTTCGACTTTTGGTCGATGATTCCTAACTTTTGGTTAGCAGCTTTTGTTCCGACTTTTGGTCGATGATCCTAACTTTTGGTTAGCAGCTTTTGTTCCGACTTTTGGTCGATGATCCTAACTTTTGGTTAGAAGTTTTTGTTCTGACTTTTAGTCGACGATCCTAACTTTTGGTTAGCAGTTTTTGTTCCGACTTTTGTTCGATGATCCTAACTTTTGGTTAGCAGTTTTTGTTCCGACTTTTGGTTGATGATCCTAACTTTTGGTTAGCAGTTTTTGTTCCGACTTTTAGTCGATGTTCCTAACTTTTGGCTAGCGGTTTCTGTTCCGACTTTTGGTCGATGACATCTTTTGGATGATCCTAACTTTTGGTTAGTAGTCTCTTTCCTGCAACATTTGGTTATAACTCTCTGGGTGATCCTAACTTTTGGTTAGTAGCTTGTTGTTCACAATCTTCAGATACAATTCCCTGGCAATCCTGACTTTTGGTTGGTAGCCCCTGTTATCATTTTGATCAGTTACCGTTTCGGTTATCCCAACTCTTGGTTGGTACCCGTCGCATTTAAGTCCACTTTCGACCGGCAAGTTCTTCGATGTGCCATCCCGCAGGTTGCAAATTTCTAGGTTCTTTTTTATTCAATTGCATTTTACCTTGAATGTTGAAATCTGTTGCTTTTTATACCTTTAAGCCCAAGTCGATTGAATAGGGGCAGCTGTTGCACCCCAAAAGTTTCCCAATCTTTTCTTCTATCTTGGCTTATGTTTCATAGCATCTTGCATTAGCATTTGTGCATAGCATTGGTTTTAGACAAGGGATCAAGATGTTTTATTTGTTACTCAAGAAAGAAGCTCCATGTTCAAAACTCAGGCAAGGGCACATTTTCAAGTCACCAAGTCTCCATTATCATCAAAATTGGTCTCAAAGCTTCTCGAGGAGAGAAAGTAGGTGTTTGGTTATCTCATAATATCTTGAGGATGATTAGAGGCACATATGGCTATTTTCTTGGATGAGACATGGTTCAAGGGCTCAATGTACACCCTGAGGGTCCTCTATGGGGGTCATATGATTATACAAACCCTTTGCAAGAACCTCAGTCAATGAATAAGGTGTTAGGGTTTCATCTAGTCAACAAAAAGTCAACCGTGGATTTGAAAGAGCTCAAGGCTTGATTCTTGATCATTGAAGCCATGAGAAGTAATCCTAAGTCATTTTAAATGTAATGTGGAAGCTAGGTCAAGGAGATTCAAGAGTTCAAGAAGTTGCTAAATTAGGGTTTCAGATGGTTTTAAGTGTAAAATCCCCTCTTTTGGTATCTAACTTCAAGGATAATTTTCACCATGATGTAAGTCCCATCTGATTTTCCATCAAACATGAGACTTGTTCCTCACCTTTCAATATTTCTTTTGAGTACAAGAACTCTTCAATTGGGTTCATACATATCAAGTTATGATGTCTACAAGTTGGTGTCACTAAATGAAAGAAAATATAGAGGCACTCAAGGTTAATTCACTTCTAAGGCATTTTTCACATAGAATTAAGCTCTTCCTCATTTTTAAACAAACATGAGAGTTGTTCCTTATTGTCTAAGATTTACAAAAAGTGTTAGAACTTATCACTCCCATGTGTGAAGCTCTAGTTATGATCATCCCAAGTCAAGGTCATTTTTGGAAACCTAGTTTTGGGTCTTTCACTTCAAGGATCAAATTCATGGACTTCAAGACTTCAAGTTAAAATTCTTGCCACATGAAACTTGTTTTCTAAGACCTTAACTCTATCATGAACTCAAAATCCATGGCCTTTATTGATTTGTGAGACCATGAAAGCATGATGAACATGGAAACATGAACTTTTGGATCTAATTTGGTTTTCTTCCATTTCAAGCCACTAAATGGGATTGTTTTTTATTCTTGAATACCATTTCACCATCATGTCATGGCCATACCAATTTTTACCAAATATGAGCAAGCATGGACTCACATTTTCAAGTCATTTTGAATTCTCATGCCTTATGAGGTAACCATTCAAAACATATGACAAACTGATTTCTAATCCTTCAAACCACCCATATTGATTTCCTCACCTCCCTCTGACCCAAAGGATTGACTTGAATGCATGACAAAGCACCCAAACCCTGAAGGTGAGAAAAACACTTAGAAGGGGGGGGGGGGGGTTGAATAAGAGTTTTAAGAAATATGGCAATAAAAACAACTCAAGATTTTTATCCTGGTTCGTTGAACTCAACTACTCCAGTCCACCTTATCAAAGATAATTTGCCTTTCTCCACAAGGACTTAATCCACTATTGATCAACTGATTACAATAGAAAGCACTAAGAACAACTGTCTTAGTCTTCTCAAGAACTACTGACCACACCTTGGTCTTCTTAAGGAACTTCTTACAAATTAATGTAAACTAACAAGTGTTTGAATGCTTCTAATAAGCTGTATCACAAATGTGATATTTACACTTAAGATTAAGTACAACAATAAAAACTATACAGTTTTATGAGAAATCAAATGATAAAGATCTTTGTAAGATTTTCTCTTTGGTGAATCAAGCGTGTATTTCTTTCTGAGTGAACTAGCAATGAGCAAATGGTGAGTAGTGAATTAGAAACCTCAAAATGTTGTAGAAGTTCTCCTTTTATAGCTTTTCCAAATTGCTTTGAGTGATGTGCAGCTGTATATAATATTAGATTAAAAGACTTTTCATTACCCAAAAAGTATGGGCAGAGATATGCTTTCTGCAGAAAGGTATGGTTGTAGAAGCCTTGGGATTTGCACCACGTCACTTCTTTGGACAATTTAGCCGTTGGTTACTTTGGAAGTAGCACCACGTCTAATCAAGTTTTACAGCTTCTTCCACAAGCTTCCTTCAGGATGAAGTCTTCATAATCTGCACTTCAGAACATGTAGCACGCTTAAAGGAATGAAATATTTTAAGATGATCAGAGCTAAAATAAATGAGATGATCAGAGCCTTAATAGATGATCAGATCTTAATATATCAGAGTCTCAATCTTGATCAGAGTCTTCATCAAAGTGCGCAGCAGTATGTGCTTGAGCGTGAATATTAATGATAAGAGTCTGGTTATCAAAGCCTATGAACTTGCAGTGAAAAGAACTTCAGAGTCTGATTAGATCAGAGCTTTTAACTTTTGTACACTTCTTTCATTAACGCTTCAGATCATTCTGTAGCTTCTGCTTCAGATCCTTCTGGCAGCGCTTTAGAATCTTCTGATAGTCTTGCATCTGATGCTTCAGAGCTTTGCATAGTTTCTTGTACTTATGTATTTTGCTTCTTTAAGAGTATTTAATTTTATACCTGAAACAATAATACTAGAACAAATTTCAGAGTATATATTTTCTTAATACAAAATTCCATACAAGTTATCATCAAAATATAGAGATATAAGAAACACCAATTTGTGTTCTAACAAACCCGTGTACACCTCACATTGGCATTTTTGGAAAGTTTTTGAAATCAAGAGAATCATCCATCATGGTCCTGCAAAAACATCACAAAACTCTCCTATATAAAGTGTAAATGAACCCTAACGTGAGAGAGAGGTTGGCTACTGTAGAGAGAACTATAATCACTCAAAATTTCTCAAACTTTTTCTCTAGTTTTCTCTTTCATTTCTTGCTTGATTCTCACTCACTGAAGCACAAGGAGGAGATTGATGGCTTTGGATTGAAGCTTGCATAGCATTTGAAGGACCAAAGGAGTTGCTCCGTTAGGTAACTTTTCATCATCTGGAACTCTTATTTTAGGCATGTAATTAAGTTTATATTGGTTGCATCTAAAGTCCTACCATGTGTAGGCAATGTTTGATTGCTTGTGGTGTTTGTTTGAACTCATTTCAGTTTGTGTGACAAATTTTCGTGGCTTGATTTCATTATGATAGAAAAGGATTTTTAGAAAACTAATGGCATATTCGTATTCTACGTGAAAAATCCTTCAAAAACATTTCTTGGGTTTTCATTTTTATGGAGATTTTCAGCCATCACCGGTGAGGCTCACCGGAGAAGACGACCGGAGCTAAGGCTCCGGTGTCTGAGGTGTTTGCTAAGGTGGGCGGTGATGTGGGCTTTGAATGGCTTGTGTGGCGCGTTGAAACGTGATGTCGCATGCCACATCCGTTAATGAAACGTTGCGTTTCATTTAATCTAAGTTTTTGTTTGTTTTTGGCTTGGACCTTGGCATTTTTGTTGTTGACCCCCCCCCCCCCCTTTTTCAGCCCATATGCTTGTTTGAACTGGAAATCAGTTCATCTGGATTTTGCTGATGCACCCCCTAGCTCTCTTTTTCCCTTTTATTTTACTTTTATTCTATTTTAATTTTAATTCTATTTTCATTTTAATTATATTTTTAATAGTTCTAATCATTTTAAAAATACACAAAAAAAAAATTCTGATTAATTGGTGTCTTGAGATATTTTTCACCATTTTTATTTTATTTTTCATTTATTTTTATTATTTATAATCAATTTATTTTGTGAAGTGGTTTTATGGTTTGTTCTTACAATTTAGGCTTGAAGTTTGAGCTCATTTGACTACCCCTTTGACCAATTTTCATCTCACACTTGGGTGTTTAAATAAGGATTATTTGAGGGCTGGTTTGAGGTCTTGTGTGATCCTTTCTTGTTTATTTTTATTATTGGATTTTATTTGACCCTCGATGTATGCTCGATAAGTTGGGTACCTTGCCTTGATTGACACAATTGGTGATGCTTTGATGCAATTCTTGCCATGATCTTTTACACACTGATTTTGGATGAACTTAACTTGAGTTTAGAATTTTATTTGGATTTTACTTGGACTTGTTTCTATTTTTGGTTGACGCCTCAAAACCTTGTTGTTTTAAGTATGCGTGCATACATGTCTTGACCTAATTTTTGAGGCGTGATCTTGTATGATCCCATGAGTGCTTGGTAAGTCCTGTGTACTCTTATTGACATGTTTGAGGTTCTGATCTTCATGATTAGAGGTACATTGAATGTTTGTTTCATCTCATATGCTTTGTATGATCTTGTTTTCCACTTGTGGGATTTTTACATGACTTTGGTGTTTCAACTTGAGTATGATCCTTCTTGATCTTGTATGATATTTTAGTTTTGACCTTGATGCATATCATTTGAAGTTACTTTTGATCTTGTGGAGTGGATACTTGGTCTTGATGTTTTTTTGTGGCATGTGTCTTACTTTGAGAATGATTTGAATGTTTGAACCTCTTTTGAGTTGTGTTTGGATGTTTTCTTCTGATTGATCATAAATGAATGTGTGACTTTGATAATCATGATATGTTTGCTTCCCCACTCTATCTCTCCTCTCATTTCATTGCTTGTGGTTCAATTTTTGATATCATTCTTCTTATGATGTTTAAGGCATGTGATCTTGTGTGGTTGCCTTATTTACTTTGGTGTAATCACTTTCATTTTGTTGATTTGAGTTTATGATATATGTGTCATTAATGTATGTCTCATGTTTGCATATTCATTGTTGTTGGTATTTATGCTTCTCTCATCTCTTTTCATCTTTCATGACTTGTTCAAGTCTTTCTTTCTATTTTCATTTGTGATTGATTAGTGTTGTGTTTACTTATGCTTGCTCGCATGATCCCTTAGGATTCCTAGTCCCTCTGTTTAAGATGGGAGTAGGAGGGTCATTAGGATTTCAATCCTTTGCATGATAACATTAGGGTTCTCAGTTCCCTTTAGTGTCCTTGTGTCTTCTATTCTCATCTCAAACTCCTCTAAGACACTTAATAAAGAATGAAAAGTGTTGTACGCTACGAGTCTTAAGTACATGAAAAATGATAAGTGGGAAGGTCTCTTTTCACTTGCCTAGAGTGTTTAGTGTATGCCCTTTGGGCGATATGCGACACATTCGCTCTTATGTCATAGTCTTTAATGCAACATGAGTCTCAAATCAATTCAATTACCTTCTTTAAAACTCTTAAACCAAATCCAAACCTTTTCATGCTTCGGGATTGTTTCAAAATTCATTTTCAGAAAGAGTACATTACTTTTCCGTTCTACCTCAAACAGACATCATCCCTAACTGCTGGAATGGAGATTTAACATCGCTCATAAAAAATATTTAACTAACCTTTTACCTTAGTTACCAAAACTACATTTGCTCTGATTTCTCATACCAGATGAGGATACGTAGGCACAAGACAACGATGTCTTCGCGAGCAACCTTCCCCCCATCACCCGTAGTTTCCCGAACTACGTTGACTCTAACTTTCCCATTGTACGAGGGAATACATAGGCATAGGGTGGCGATGTCCTATTGAGTCTCTTCTTTCTTTTCTCCCAGTTTAGCAGTAGCTTTTAGATAGCTTTCACCCATAGATTAGACAACAAGCGTGGATCCCGTTGAGTACAATTGACGTGAGGGGTGCTCATACATTCCCCTTGCGTAACCGACTCCCGAACTCAAGATTTGGTTGCGATGACCTTGTGTTTCTCGTTCTCTTAGGTTTTCTATGATCATTTCTTTTCCCTCTCTTTGGGATAAATAACGTTCAGTGGCGACTCTTCTGTTTGTTTCCGCCGACCTTTTTCGCAGTTGCGACATGCTGCATATTATATTTTGTTGCTGTTGGGTGGGTTGTTCCATGAGAGATAAGCCTAATACCAAGGCTTGAGTACACACACAAGATTAGTGTGGAGAGTAGTGGGAGATTGTGTGGCGTCTAGCCATGCAATAGCTCACATGAAATTCACGTCCAGACGAGTGTTTTCTTTAGAGATACTCTATCATGTGAGTTTGGTGCAGTTGAGAGAGTGTTGACTTAGAAAAGCTAACGACTCTGGAGACCGTTCATTGGAAAGTCCGTTGAGACCTCCTTGATTGACAATGATGCCAAACCAGAAATGGTGAACGTATCACCGTTTCTCGACCTAAGAGTCCATGATATTAATGACCTGCATAGGATGTCGTACCATCCAAGACTAGAGCCCACCTATGAAAGGGATGGTTTTGCAAGAAACTTTGACCTTCAACCAACCCAGTTTTCTAGTTTTCTTGTTAAAGCGGACCTTTGATATTGGGTATTCTAGTTTTCTATCACCTTAGTATTTTGGTTTTTGGGGTTTTCTTATCAGAGCGAAATTCTGGTTATATTCAGTCAACAACACAACAACAATCTTGAGCATTGGATACCTTGATCCCATGTTTGCATCTGCATAATCAACCTATATTTAACATTGCATGTTTATGTGTTTTTACAGGTTCTTGTCTCCCTTTTGATTCCAGTCCTGGTTTTTTGTAGAGATGGAAATAGACAGGAAGAGGATCATTGTATACAAATTTCCATCATCGGAGTTGGGACCTTTATTTGGTCTGATTTCTATAGCTGATCCTGGAGTTTTTGAAACCTTTAGAAGAGATTACGGGAGAATTTTGAATCTTGTCCGTAAGATCACAAACTATGAGCATGGAGCCATTCACACGCTACTGCAATTTTATGATCCTCCGCTACTCTATTTCACCTTCCTAGATTATGTGTTGGTTCTGACTTTGGAGGAGTTTGCTTTCATATTGGGAGTTCCAGTCCAAGATGAGGTGTCATTTGTTCCTTCAGAGGAAGAACCTGATCTCGAGAAGTTGGATGCCGGTCTTTATTTGAGCGCATCTGAGTTGGTTGGTCATGTCATAAGTAGTAATGAAGTTTCTGGTTTTACTTTATCTTTCCTGGTGGATAAATCCCAGAAGTATGCTGAAGAGGGTTGTTGGGTGGTTTTTAGCACTATCTTGGCTTTGTGTATCTATGGCATCATGTTATTTCCCAGTATACCGGTCTTCGTTGTTATGGACTCCTTTCTTATCTTTCTTTCCAAGAATCCTGTACCCACTCTCCTAGGAGATTTTTATCATTTAATACATTACAAGAATGAGAAGAGGAGAGGAAAGCTTGTTTCTTGTTGCACACCACTTTACCACAAGTGGTTTACGGATCATCTTCCTAGTGCTGGAGCTTTTCTGGATTTGAGGAATTCATCTGAATGGTCTAAGAGGCTCATGGGTTTGACAGCCAAGGATATTGTCTAGTTTAGTAGAGATCTACATGGTAAAGAGATTATCTTCAGTTGTGGCAGTTTTCCCAATGTGCCGTTGATGGGGAGGAAAGGAGGAATTAACTATAACCCTTCTCTCGCTGTCAAACAACTTAGGTATGCTTTGAGGGGACCCCCGAAGGACGAAGAAGTGCATGAGTCTATGTACTTTACCGGTATAGCTAACCTTGGTGTTTTGGCAAGATTCATTGATGCATGGGGTAAAATCCACAAGAGGGGGAAGCTTTCTTTAGGGAAGAGTGATTGTAGAGCCCACGATCCATACGTGGAATGGATTCAGAAGAGGCTTAAGGAGATACTTTTTCCTTTCTCTATTGAGGAAACCTTATATCCTTTGTTGATTGAGCAGCCTACAACGATTGATATCCTGAGATACAACAAGCTTTAGACAGAGAAGGAAGAACTGCGCAAAGAGAATGAAGAGTTGAAAAAGGAGATCGGTTAGTTGAAGTATGATAGATGTGAAGCTGTTTACTTGGCTAAAACGAAGTCAGAATCTTTAACCAAGCTGGAGAATGAGCTATCTGAGGAGATTAGGGTGCGAGAGCGGATCAGTCAGGATTTGAAGAGTACTGTATCATTTTGAAGCATAGAAAGAAGGATTTAGACATAGCGTATCTAGAGATATTCAAGTTCAATGAGCAATGGAATGTTACAGTAACTGCTAACAAGAATAGGGAAGACCAACTTCACAATTAAATTCATAAGCTGAAGGCGCAACTCAAGGTCAGAGAAATAAAAGTGATGGTAGAATCATCCTGTAGATGCACAAGTGAGCAGAAACTCCATGAAACTCTACCAGTTGTTGAAGAGCTCAAGATCCGAGTGGATTTGAAGAGATCCAGGTTGGAAGATGCCTTTGGTGAAGATTCCTGGGAAGAGTCTTATCATTATCTCAGGGATGTTATACACAGAAGGGACATCCTCATCAGAGAATTGGTTGTCAGACCAGATTATCCAAACACGAAGACGATGCTCAAGGAGGATCAGACTTGGAGCAAGGAGCATTGTTGCTGGGGAGGATCATCTTCTGAGATGTCATAGTAGTTCTCTTCTTTTATATCTTGATCATCACCAACTTTGTTGGATGGGATCAGTATCTTTTGTATTCGGATCTTGCTCATTTCTTGATATGTATTGACTCAGCTTTACTTGATATATGAGGAGATTTTTGTGGTATTCTTATCCATCTCTATTGTTCGTGTTTATTGAAATCGGAATCAAGGGGGAGATCTCCTTGCAAATACATAGACATGTTTGTATTTTTCATTTTGCATTTTTATTTGCATCGCAGGTGTCTGCAGTGACCTTTTTTTTATCTCTTCTTGGGTTTCTTCAGTAACAGGATTGAAGAATTCAGCTTCTAGAGATATTTTACTCGAGGGAATCAGCAAAAGATTATGGATCAGGTTCAGGTTGAATTGCAGGAAGTCAGAGCTTACATGATTCAATTTATGAAGCTTAAGCAGAATGTGGCTAACGGACAGGAGCAGTTGAGGACTCTGGTCCAACCTCTGATAGCACGGGTCGATGAAGAAGGTGTTTTGCATGAAGGATTTGGTGTTATTCCTCCACCTGTTGGTGGCTCTGTTCCACGAGGAAATAATATTCCTTCTGTTGTCATACCTCCGGGTGGAAGTTCTATTAATGAAGCTGGTAATGTTGCTGGTGGAAGTGTGTGTGTTGTACACGGGGTTGCTAGTCCTCAGTGCGAAGATCACCGGGATGATGTCTTTTCTATGAGGGATATGTTGGGTGGTTTTCCTTTTGAGCCTGACAAAAGGCTTAAGCTGATCGAGGAGAAGATGAAGTCCTATGAGAACCAAAATTCTTTAGGGCTTGATATGTCAAATCTCGGTTTAGTTCCAGGGTCAGAATTCCCCCGAAGTTCAAGGTACCAGATTTTGACAAATACAAAGGGAAGACCTGTCCTAGAGTACATATCCGGGCATACTTCAGAAAAATGTCCGCATACTCTGAAGATGAGAAGTTGTTAATGCATTTCTTTCCAAGACAGTATGGCAGGAATGTCTTTGGAATGGTATGTGGGGCTTGAGAGAACCCATATCCAAAGCTGGAGAGAATTGGCCAAAGCCTTTGTTTGCCACAATCATTATAATAGTGATATGGCTCCAAACAAGGTGCAATTGCAGAGTTTGTCGCAGAAGAACAACGAGAGATTCAAAGAATGCGTCCAGAGATGGCGCGAGTTAGCACCTAGAGTTCAACCTCTGATGATGGAGAAAGAGCTCATCAATATGTTCATGGGTACGCTTCAAGGGCCTTATTTCAAGAAATTGGTTGGGTGTGCAACAACGGGGTTTTCAGATCCTGTGATGGCGGGAGAAAGAGTTGAAATCGGTATCACAATGGGAAAGATTCAATTTTCTCCTGATTCTTCTAAAGTTGTAAAGAAGCCTTATGTTGGGTTCCCCAAGAGGAAGGAAGAAGAAACTAATGCTGTATCTATTCAAACTGCTGTTCAACAACCAGTTCGGTACCAAAAACCTTATGCTCCTCAGCAACAAAACTATCAGCGCCAGAATCAGAATAGGCCTCACAACAACTTTGAAAGAAGGAATACTTCTCTTCATCCGGTTCCTATATCGTACAGTCAGCTTCTGCCACATCTGATTCAAAACTCATTGGTGGAGCCCAAGACTCTCAAGCCATTTCCAGAGCCATGTCCTCCTGGGTATGATCCCAGTCTGCAATGTGGATATCATGAAGGATCCATGGGACACTCAACTGAAGATTGTAAATCCTTTCAATCCAAAGTGTAACAGTTGATTGACAAAGGGTACATATATTTTCCAGAAGGAAATTTGGTTGTGCACGTCAACCTTTCATCTGTTTGAGTTCAAAGACTTCAAGGGTCATCTTCTCAAGCCAGTGGTTAAAATAGGAAGACATCCTCCGAGCTGGAAATCTTTGGATCACTTTTGTTTGTAGTTTCTTACCTGTTAATGGCTACATGTTTTTAAATATTTTTGTTTTGAATGGTAATATTAGTGAAGTGATCGTGCATTGTTCTGAATTAATCATGTCGCATTCACTCATTTTTCTCATTTATTGAAAAGCATAGACACACGTACCTCTCTTTCACTCAACTTTATCAAGTTATTTTTTTAGCAAAGATTGGAGGGAGGATGATGAAAATGAAATACCTGTAATTGTTGCTGGTTTGCTTTAAGATGAAATCATGCTGATGATGTACAAGCATTGTTTCAAGTCCCCTAAACATTGGAGATATAAGGGAGATAGACCTTCGTTAAACCCTTTGAGCCTGGAAGTAGGAGTTTCTTTTCGTATGAACAAACCCTCACATCGTAACCTGGGGCAGGGTAGTTATCAGTTAATTTGACCGGGCGTTCAAATTTCAAAAGGAATATGCATTTCAGGATCAATCACTTGTTATTCCTCGCTCGTCAAGAAGTCAAAGGACATGAAATCACAATGGTTATCCCCCATTGCAAGGAATGAGGCAGTCACAAACCCTTTCCAAGAAATCAAGACAAGCCAGTGTCACACGATTTGTCAAAAAAAAGGAAAAAAAGGCCCGCTAAGTCAAAAATTTGAAAGCAAAAGACTTAGCCAAAAATTAGGGCATCCCGTTGGGCTTCAAATTTGAGAAAATTTCAAAAAAGATCAGTCCAGACAATAATTAGGGAAAAAAAATAAAAGAGTGAAAAGAGAAAAGTGAAAAGGATTACAAAAGAAAAATCCTCAGGAAAAAACAAAGTCGTGTGACTACAGACACCAAAGATAGGAATGGTGATTCTCACTCCAAAAGCCTTATGGATTCCTTAACCGTCGCACATACCATTCAATAATCGTTTCAAAAGGTGAGCGCTTATGCGAAGTTAGATGAACGTAGGACTGGAGATCATCACGAAGAAGGGGTGGGTAATAGTCAAACTTTGAGCCTTTTATCCTTTGTTTCAATAACCGTGAACCATACCACGTTACAACCCTCAAAAGTCCTAATTGAAGCAGAGTCTATTCTGAAAGCATACTACAGTAAGGTTGTGTAAACTGACTCCTTCGAGATTTTCTAATTTTCTTCTTGCTAGATCTTTCACTAGCTAAATGAGTACTACATCTGGACTATTGGCCCATTCGTCATACACTACCATGTCATTCCAATAGTGATTGTTTTTCAAAATCTACATGAGAGTCGCATTAAAATTACCATTCGTGAATGAAATTTTTTTAATTGCAATTCAATAATTGACACTGAGAAAATTCCAACAAGGAGCAATCAAAGAGGACTGGATCATTCAACAGTCTGGATCAGAAGCAAGTATACCTTGTAGTCCTTGGGATTTGGGGCATTGACATCTAATGAGTATGGAATCAGTTTGTCCCCAAATCATCAGTTGATTATGGGGCATAACAGCCAAGAGTAAATGTGTGAGAGGGGAATCATCTCAAGACTCTACTAAATAGAGGCGGGACATCCAGAGGTTATGTTGACTAAGGGTGAATCCCTCCAAGGCACAGTCAAAATGAGTTAAGCCGCTTCCACGCTCATATCGGGGCTATTCACCTCAAGAGCATAACAAAGTCAGCCATTCCAAGAATTGGATAATTGGGAGCAGCCTGTGTCAAAGTTCAGAGTACTGGGTTAAATCTTTCAATGAAGCTATGGGACTTCTTTTCAGGTAAAATTCTTTAAAGACACGCCAGACTGGGGAAAAATGCGCTACATATAGGTAGGACCTCTTTGTGCTTCCCGACTACACCAACCAATCCTATTTAATCAACAAATGTTAAGTTCAAGACGAGTGTCGGGGAATCATGTTATTACCCTATCAAATACCTTTTTTGCCTTCGAATGAGAAGCCTTACCAAAGACCTGCCTTCCGTTTTTGGGAACCTACATAATCATTGCATAAATCATCCTCAAGCATTAAGCATTGCATTCTATCTTGAGGCTTCACCCTACAACCTGAACATGACATCAGAGGACCTTGTAACCCCACATCACTCAGCCGTTCAGACTCCAGTTCCTGTCTAGAAAGCCATTTCAGAGTCCAGTTTTTGTCTGGCCAACCATTCATTCAAAGTCCAGTCCCCGTCTGACAAACCTTCATGAAATACCAGTTCCCGTCTGGTAGACGAAATTCAAGTCTAGTTCCTTCTTGGTAAACGTCAACTTTAAAAACACCAATTCCCGTCTGGTCACCCTTTCTTTCAAAGTCAGTGCTCGTCTGACAAACCAAGAAAGAGGCTAGTTCTCGTCTGACAACTTAGTCTTCGTCCACCAGTTCTCATCTAGAAGTCTACCTTTAAAAACCAACTCCCATCTGGAAAATCTCTTTTTAAACCAGTTCTCGTATGGTCACCATATCTTTGGCCTATCTTTAACATTGGTTCATGTCTGGTAAACACCGTTTCGAAGTCCAGTTCTCATATGGAAAACCACACAATCAGTTCCTGTTCGATACAAAAACAAGAAGTCAGTTCTTGGCTGACAACTTAACCTTTTGCCACCAATTCTCGCCTGGTAGTATACCTTTTTCAACCAGTTCTCGCCTGGTGATTTACATCTAAAGCTCAACTGTTTTCGGTACAACCGTAATCCTTAGATCGCGTATCCTCATATCCCTAGCAGTCTAAGCTTGCATCAGCGTTTTTCATACGTAAGCATCATTGCATTGCATCCTCAAATGTGTAGCATTTTCATCTCATTTGGAGCATTACGCCATAGAAAATTCAAACATGCGTTCGAAGCTTAAGCCAAGTTTGATATCTTCTTTTCCAGACCATGCCCCAGCAGAAAGTGATGTTATCTAGGAGAAAGCGTTTAACTTTTTCCCCAAGAAGCCGACTCGTTAATCTTACTCTTGTTTCCCTACAGAGGATTTATGTTGTGTTTTCCCCTACAGGTGCATCTGTCTAGGAATTCTCGTTTCCCTAGCGAAGTCGTCCTATCTTTGGGTTGTAGGTCCATGGATTCTACTTCTGGTCGACCCTTCTTAGTTCACAATCGTCTCTTTGTTGTATGCCCGTCTTTGATCGGCGTTCTTTACAACATTTTGTTCTCAACCAACCACTTTTTGGTCCCTGACCAACCATTTGGTAAGCTCAGTTCTCGTCTGGTAGTCAGTTCCCATCTGACCTATTTTTTTAGAACCCAATTCTCGTCTGGTAGTTAGTGTCGCAACTGCAAAAAACACCTGGCGGAAAACAGAAGAGTCGCCACCTTTCGTTATTTATCCCAAAGAGAGGGAAAGGAAACGATCGGAAAAACCTAACGAAAAAGGGAAAAGACGAGGTCATCGCAACCAAGTCCTGGATTCGGGAGTCGGTTACGCAAGGGAAAGGTATTAACACCCCTCACGTCCGTCGTACTCGACGGGATCCATGCTTTGTTGTCTATCTAAAAGGGTGATTATCTATCTACGCTAAAGGTCAAGGGAAAAAAGAAAAAGAAAGGACTCGGCAGAGCATCGCCGCTTTGTGCCTACGTATTCCCTCGTGCAATAGGAAAGTCAGAGTCAACGTAGTTCGGCTAATGACGGGTTAAAGTGGGAAAGGTTGCTCGGCAAGACATCGCGTCTTGTGCCTACGTATTTTCATCTGGTATGAAAGATCAAAGCAAACGTAGTTCGGGCTAACGAGAACACTGATTGGTTCAAAAGTTTTTTTAGGCCTGAGTAGGGTTAACAAGCAGTTCTAGCAGTTCGTGTGTGCAGCTCGACCATTGGAGACTTAGGCGTTACCGTTTGCGATAGAACTAGGAGTTAACAACACTCTTTTATCTGAAAAGATTTCCCTTGATTAAGATCCCTAAGGATGAAAAAGATTTGAAGTGTTTTTGTGTTTTTTAGAGAAGAAGTGTTTTGAATTTGATTTGTAACTCATGTCGCACTAGAGACTATGACTTAGGAGCGAATGTGTCGCATATCACCCTAAGGGTGTATACTAAACACTCTAGGAAATTGAGAGGAAGCCACTCAATCACCATTCCCCAAGTAGCTTAAGTCTCGTAGCATACAACACTTGTTATTCTTTATTAGGTGTTTTATGAGTGTTTGAAGATGAGAAGAGGAAGGACACACTAAAAGGAGACTAACTCAATCCTAAAAGTTGTCATGCAAAGTGGACTTAGAATTGGGATACAAAAGGGAACTACCTAATGTTATCATGCATGGTTTAGCACCTAATGTCAATCATAACCTCTCTTGAATAAGAGAGATTAGAGATCCTAAGGGAAGAAAGACAAAAGAAAAGAAGAAGAAAGAACATGAAAATGCAATTATGCAAACATAGAATGCACAAATAGGATGAAAGTGAGGGAGGAAATATGTGTGGGGAAGTAGCATCCACAAGCTCATCTCAACCTCAAGCATGCATATGAGAATGCAAAAGAAGAAGAGATAAATAAATGCACAAGGTGAAATCAAACAATAAGAAGAAACCACACAAAAATGCACCAAAAGTGGGATGAAATGACCTAAGTCAAACAACATCAACCACAAGTGCCAAAAGCCAAATCAAATGAAAGAAAAAGAAACTCAAAACAAAAGTGAGGTTGGGAGGCTATATGAGGACAACAAGGAACTCATAATATGCACTCAACCATAAGCATCACAAACAAAGTGCAAAAGAAAGCACAAAGAAGTCCTCAAGGATTCATCCTTTTAGGTATGCTTTAAGTACCTCCTAAGGAGGGATTAAGCCACCTTAAATGAGACTCCAAGGTCATGGGACAGAAGAGGGGATGAGAGAAGAGTGCTCAAAAGAAAAAGCAATCACACCAAAAGAAAATGCAAGCACATACATAAAGGAAAGCAAACATATCACCTATGGAAACCCTAAATCGAAACTCAAAAGGAAACACAAGTTTGAACAAGCAAAACACAATATCATGACCTAAAATTGAGCAACCAGCAACCTTAACATGTTAGTAACATGAATCAAAATGAATTGAAGGCTCAAAGGATCCATCAAAGTCATATCCAAGACAAACTAGGTCAATGTGTATGTATGAACCTCCCTTTGGGGTAACTTGACTTGCAAGTTACCTCAAAATTAGGAAAATGATTCAAAAATGGCCAAATAAAATGTCACAAGCTCATAAGAATGTTGGCAAACAGAGGCCAAGAAAATCATAACCAAATTCATCTCAAAGCATCATCAAAGAAATTGATTCACATGGATGCACCAATTTGAGAGACGGTTATCGAGGGTCAACAAAAGTAAGGTCAAAGTCAAACCACAAGTCAACCAAATAGGGGCAAAATGGTCCTCAAAAATCAATCAACTCATCATGGATATGAGGATTGATTTTCAGTCATTGGATCAAAAGGAAAGTGCAAAAACAAATCAAGAACAAAACAATGTCAAAAACTAATCCAAACAAAACATCTCCAATTAATTAATTCTTTTTTAAATGAAAAATAATTCAAAAAATAAAATAAAAAATTCTAAAAAATAAAATACATTTCAAAGTGTCCAGAAAACAAATTTGGGGAATTTTATTAATTGGAGAACTATTTTTAATTGAATTAATTTGAAACAGATACAAAACAAAAAGAAAAAGAAATAAAAATAAAAACAAGGTGCAAATAGCAGTCCAGATACGTGTAAACTCATTAGGCTTGTGCGCAGGGGGTGCCAAAAGCAAAGAGGGCCCAGTCCACTCAGAATTTCACTAAGTGCTCAGTCAACCATTGAGACCAAATCTCAGCCATCCAATTCAAATACTAGTCAAATAAACCAAAGGCCACGATGCAAGCTACAATACGCAATGTTTCATTAAAGGAAAGTCAACAAGATCTTTACCACACGTTATGACTACCAGTCCAACATCCAAAGGACAACATGCTGCCACGTGATCATCAGATTTCCAATACAAAATGAAGTTAAATCGTGGCCACTAGATAAGGTCCAAGTCAAATGGTTCAGCCTAGATCTAATGGATACAGTGGAGCCACATACTCACCAGCACTTAAAACATGAAAATAGAGGGAAACATGCAGACGGTGGCTGGAGCAACGCCGATCATCTTCAACCTCTAGCATGAACAGTGGCGTTTCAAAAATGTTCACGAAACTCACAAAATTTTATACCAATCAAATCGTCATGCTTAGTAGGTCATAAATCCATGGTTTATTTTCTTTAAAACCTCTTAAAACAACCAAATTGCATCAAAACAAATTCAAAATTCAACATCAATCATCATAAACATCAACCAATTTAAACCAGAATCCATCTATGAAGTTCAGAGATCACAAACATACAAAAATGGCATGCAAATACATCATGAATTGAGAGAATTTTGGATCTGAAGTTTACCTAACGGAATAGCTCCGTTGGACCTTCTACACTTGATGAAGCTTGATGAAACTCTGCAGATCCACTCAAGGAAGCTTGAGGAAGATGAATTTGACCTTGAATTGCTTTGAAAACAACTCAATTAAGATTTACGATTTGGAATTTTGCTTTGCTTGCTTCAACTGTTCTTGAGCCTTCTGAGCACGAAATAGCATGAATGAATGCTCAAAATTCATTTACACATTACATATGATGGGTTGGGAATCATTTGGAGGCCCAATTGTGGCTCAATTGCTTGCAATTTAAAAATGCCCAATTCTCATTTTTCATTATCATGCACACGTGAAAATGGAGCCAAATGCCTTGTTTTTTCATTCAAAATGCTTGCTGGGAACTTAATTTGATCATGTGGACTGAAAACATCCCTTAGTTTGATCAAATGGTTAAGGTTGGATTGTCAAAAATTCACTTGAAATGGAAATGTGATTACACGTGAAAACATGACCAAAATTCAAATCCAATTATTGCATCTTGTTTGTTACATTTTTGTGACTCAAAAAATGCATAAACATGCCTTGTAATGTGATAACGCGAAATCATATCGTTTATTTGGCTTGATTTACATGCATTTATTTATGACTATTATTAATTTATCTTGATTTATGTTCTATTATATGATTAATTTACTTCGTTTTGCAGATTGGGGAGAATTTGGATTAAAGAAAGAAAAGAAGAAGAAATGGAAGGAAAAGAGAGAAGAAAAACAGAAAAATGGATTTTGCTGATATGACGGTCGTCACAGGTCCATTACGACCGTCATGCGTATGACGACCGTCACGTTCCATTACGAGAGTCACGCAGACGAAATATCATTTAACGTTCAAATCAGTTTTTTTGCCACGTTCACTCTCTCTAAGATTTCTTCCTACACTTTCTCCACTCACTGCCCACTACTGGAAGTTACTCCCATTCCCTCCATAACTCACCCATGATCTCTGGAAGTTGAAGAAGGAATTATCTCCTATAAATAGGCCTTAGATTCACAGTTTAGAGGGGAGGCTTCGAGGTATCGAAGTGCTGCCAAGATTTCTACTGAAGCTATTTCTCCCAGTTTTATTGTTTTCTTTTATTTCATTTCCATTTTCCTTTAGTTTAGAACATTGTATTTTCTTCCTGTACCTTTTAATTCTCGCCAAAGTAGAATCCTGCCGACATTGTGGAGGACTACTCAAGGATTCGAGATCAGTACGATTTACAGGTTCTTATTAATTGAATTATTACTTTATTTTTTGTCATAATGTATGTTTTATTATTTTGCTGTTTATATTTATTCCTGTTTGCATCAATTATCATGTCTAGCTAAATTAGTTTTATCGGTATGTAACTGAATTAGTAGGACATGATTCGATAGTAACCAGCAACTCCCTTTTTTCAAACAACCTTTCTGGCCGTAGTTTTTAATCTTAATTTCTAAATAAACCTTCGTCGCGACAGCGAGAAATTATTTACAGTAGTTTCGCCACGACAGTGGGAAATTCATTAAGGCACAAATCGGCACGCGAAAGCTGGGATTCAAACCAGATAGTAAAAACTAGGCATTGATTTTAAACACAACGAAAGCGCTTTAAAAGAAATCAGAATCTATTTGTTTTCAAAAAGTAGTTTTGACGCCGAATAGGACTGCGAGAGCGTACATTCCGCCTTAGAATTATGACCCGAGTCAACAACCATCGTGAGGCAGAGGTCTTTAAACGAGTATTTTCTCCTGAAAAGTGTTTGCAAAAAGTAAAAAGCACCGGCGACCTATCGAATCCCCGATAACTAATTCCTTGCATACCGATATCCCTTTACCTCTTTTTCTTTAAACCAATTATCTTTATTTCCTTTGCATTTAATTTCATTCGCATTCAGCTTTCCTAATTCCATTAGCCTTAGCTTTACGCCGTAATAATAAATAACAGTAGATTGACATTGGTCTCTGTGGGTTCGACAATCTTTTATATTACTTCAATATATCCGTGCACTTGCGTACACATCAAGTTTTTGGCGCCGTTGTCGGGGACCAACAGTCAATATTGTGATTCCGTTGTCGCATAGTATAGACTAAGGCACTCTTATCTAAATCATTATGTATGACCCATATTCCCTTATAACTACCACCCCCAATATTTCGAGGAACCACAAGATCCGTTTAAATCGGACCTCGAAATATTATTAGAAGATTTCAATACGACACATTCTCACCCAAATTCCCTCTACGATGACGACTCCAAATGTTTTGAGGAAACGCAAGATTTCGATACATCCAACCTTGAACTATTACTAGAAGAATTCGAAGAGACGTTTACTCACTCTAGGATAGAATCTATGATGGAGCGCTTTGTGGAGACACAAACTCTCCAAAATGAAGATTTTAGAAAACAACATCTCTAAATTGATGAAGACCTTAAGCAGATGAGCATTATAGTCGATTCCCTCGCGACTCACAGCAAGGCTTTGGAGACTCAATCCTCTTTGCTTACACGAACATCTCTAGGACCCTTCCTTGAGAGCCATGTGAATGTTGTAACCACTAGTAATGAAGAACAAATAGAAGATCCTAGGGTGAGTGATGATGAATCTGAGGAGAGTTTTGGTGAGACAAGCATAATTATTGAGAAAAATCCACCGACACCACCCGAAAGGGAGGTTGTCGAAGAGATAGAGAAAGAAGCACCCATTGTTGCTCCTCCTCCCTATACCCCACCTAATTCTTTCTCACAATTGGTTGTGGAAGCTAAGGTAAACTCCCAATCCAAAACATATGTAGAGGTATTGGAAAATATTCACACTAATGCACCTTTGTCTAAGGTCTTTCATAACAAAAGAAAATTCAAGGACCATGAAACTAGGGTCATCATTACTGTCAAAAGGGTAAGATTAAATTTTGAGGTGGTGGATGAAATAACTAAGCCCAAATTTGAAAAACTGATACTTAAGATAGATCCAGAACCACCACCACAAGTTCAAAACAATGAACCACCCTATAGAAGAAATAAAAGAAAAGGTGAGGGATATGAGCGATGGCTTGATAAGTGGCCATGGAAACCGAAGACTATTCAAAGTTCGATCGAGGAACCATTCTCGAAAGAACCACCATGAGTACTTGTACTCCTTAACCGTCGAGCTATCGACGTTAAACAAAGCGTTGTGTGGGAGGCCACCCACAAGGTCTTTATTTTAATTTTTTTGTTTAAATTTGCAGAAAATAAAGAAATGTATCTCTTGTTACTCTTTAGCTATATCTAAGCGAAAACTCTCTAGATGACGATCTGAGAAGATGAGCTATGCCCACGGACATTCCTACGAGTGTCGCTGCTGGTGGGAAAACTGATGATGAGTACTTCCTCTTGACGCGAGCACCATGATGAGCTGGTTCGAGAATTACACAAACAAAGGTATCTCAAAATGCTCGCCGCCGAAGTAGAAGTGATCAACAAAGACAAGGATAGCAAGAGCAGTAGCATTCATACAGGTTCTATCTTTCCTTTTCCACCTTTTACTAAAACATTGAGGACAATGTTTGGTTTAAGTGTGGGGGAGGAACTCTATTGTTTTACATTTTATTTCATGCTTCTAGGAATTTTATCTATTTTTAACATTATGTCAAAATCTTTGCATGTGCTGTCGAGTCTTTATGCGTGGTTTTCGCTTGTTATTCAATTTCCCCAAAATTTAAAAATTGCAAAATTCTAACCTCCAACAAATTTTTGCTTCGATTCATGACATGGTTCTCTGAAAGTATATAGGCTGTCCAGGCTATGTTAGAAAAACGTGGGAAAGTTTTGATAAAATTGATACCGTCCTGACACCCTTAACCCCCTAAATATGCAAAATCAATTTGAGTACCCATTATGCCGAAACCTTAAAGCTCCAGGTTCTTGTAGTAATCCCTAAGTAGTTTATTTAAGCAGGCAACACCATCCTAAACACACTAAGTAAGAAACCGATGCAAATAAGTGTATGATCTCTAGTGTAAAATGAGAAATAAAGGAAGAAAAAAAACTTATGAAGAAAAAGACATGTTCCTTCTAAGTTAGGTGCTCCTCACCCGAGCACTTAGCCTAACGGTACAAACTCTTTAAGTTCAATTGATGCTTAAGCATATTTGCAGAGAAAAATGAAATAGCATCGAGATCATAGTCACTAACAGGTTTACTTGCCATGAATGTGTACGGATAACTGGCTTAATGTGATTGCACAATAATGAAATGGGGTGAAAGAGAGCATGAGATATAGGTTGAGTTATAATGGCATGATTCCGATTGGTTTGCATAAGTAGGGAGTTTTTGAAATTGTGTCGTTATGGTATCTTTGGTATTGATATTTAGTATCTATCGATCTAACATTAGCCTAGCAGCCACGTATGATTAGAGTCTCACTGTGTCTTTGTTTCAAATTATATTTATTTCTTTTTAATGTGTTGGATGATTTCTTGAGGACAAGCAATGGTTTAAGTGTGGGGGTGTTTGATAACGCGAAATCATATCGTTTATTTGGCTTGATTTACATGCATTTATTTGTGACTATTATTAATTTATCTTGATTTATGTTCTATTATATGATTAATTTACTTCGTTTTGCAGATTGGGGAGAATTTGGATTAAAGAAAGAAAAGAAGAAGAAATGGAAGGAAAAGAGAGAAGAAAAACAGAAAAAAAAAATAGATTTTGCTGATATGACGGTCGTCACAGGTCCATTACGATCGTCATGCGTATGACGACCATCACGTTCCATTACGAGCGTCACGCAGACGAAATATCATTTAACATTCAAATCAGTTTTATTTGCCACGATCACTCTCTCTAAGATTTCTTCCTACACTTTCTCCACTCACTGCCCACTACTGGAAGTTACTCCCATTCCCTCCATAACTCACCCATGATCTCTGGAAGTTGAAGAAGGAATTATCTCCTATAAATAGGCCTTAGATTCACAGTTTAGAGGGGAGGCTTCGAGGTATCGAAGTGCTGCCAAGATTTCTACTGAAGCTATTTCTCCCAGTTTTATTGTTTTCTTTTATTTCATTTCCATTTTCCTTTAGTTCAGAACAGTGTATTTTCTTCCTGTACCTTTTAATTCTCGCCAAAGTAGAATCCTGCGGACATTGTGGAGGACTACTCAAGGATTCGAGATCAGTACGATTTACAGGTTCTTATTAATTGAATTATTACTTTATTTTTTGTCATAATGTATGTTTTATTATTTTGTTGTTTATATTTATTCCTGTTTGCATCAATTATCATGTCTAGCTAAATTAGTTTTATCGGTATGTAACCGAATTAGTAGGACAGGATTCGATAGTAACCAGCAACTTCCCTTTTTTCAAACAACTTTTCTGGCCGTAGTTTTTAATCTTAATTTTTAAATAAACCTTCGTCGCGACAGCGAGAAATTATTTACAGTAGTTTCGCCACGACAGTGGGAAATTCATTAAGGCACGAATCGGCACGCGAAAGCTGGGATTCAAACCAGATAGTAAAAACTAGGCATTAATTTTAAACACAGCGAAAGCGCTTTAAAAGAAATCAGAATCTATTTGTTTTCAAAAAGTAGTTTTAACCCCGAATGGGACTGTGAGAGCGTACATTCCGCCTTAGAATTATGACCCGAGTCAACAACCATCGTGAGGCAGAGGTCTTTAAACGAGTATTTTCTCCTGAAAAGTGTTTGCAAAAAGTAAAAAGCACCGGCGACCTATCGAATCCCCGATAACTAATTCCTTGCATACCGATATCCCTTTACCTCTTTTTCTTTAAACCAATTATCTTTATTTCCTTTGCATTTAATTTCATTCGCATTCAGCTTTCCTAATTCCATTAGGCTTAGCTTTACGCCATAATAATAAATAACGGTAGATTGACATTGGTCTCTGTGGGTTCGACAATCTTTTATATTACTTCGATATTTCCGTGCACTTGCGGACGCATCATAATGGTTAAAAATCAATAAATTACATTTTCTCCTTTTAAAGCTTTCTTCATGAAAAAGTCTCACACCAATTCTCAAACCCTAGCCAAATCTCTCACAGGTGAGTGTTTCAAGATGAAATGAGGACCATTTGGAGAAAGTTTCAAGTTGGGAAAAGTTTCATTTGAAGTGTGCAAGATAGTGAAATCGACCTATAATGAAAATGACCTGTAATCTTACTTTCCCAAAATACCCCTGCCTTGTAAGCTTCATAACTTGCATTCTACACATCAGATGAAAGACTTCTTGTACTTTTTGGAAAGCTAAGATCATGAGGAACAACTTTCATGTTTGGGTCAAAGTAAGGAGAAACATCCTTCTATGTCAAAAATGTCTTGGAAGTTGGTTGACTTTTGTTGACCAAAATCACATTCATCTGAGGACCTGTAACTTGTCAGCATCATAACTTGAGTTCTAGAAATCATATGAAAGACTTCTGGTACTCAAAAGAAATCTAGAAACATGCTCCACAAGTTTCATGTTGGGGTCAAGTTGAGATGAGACTTGTATCGTGAGATACGTGCTCTTGAACTTAGGCACTAAATAAGGGATTTTACACTGAGAACCCTAATTTAGTAACTTCTCACACTCTTGATTCTTCTTGATTTGATCTTGAAATGATATATGACATGTCTCAACACAACATTCCATGATCATAAAGACTTGGAATTGAGTCTTAATCTCCTTCAATTTCATAGTTGACTTAGGGTTGACCAGATGAAAACCCTAGATGCAACACTCTTGACTGTGGCTTCTTCCACATGACACAACAACTTGAATAAACTCCAACATGGCTCTCAAAGCCTTCAATGAGCTTCCTCAACATCCCATATCCATAATCATGAATTCACAATCCTCTGATGATCTTCAACTGGCCTCCAAGTTAGGAGATATTCCACATACATCCACCAACTCTCTCAAAGAACACTGACCACCTCTTGATGACTTGATGACCACTCATACTTGAGTAAAACCCTTGCTTAGGCTCATAGCTCTTGGTAACCTCCTCTTGCTATGCACAAACTCTTGATCCCCTGCTAAATGAACAATGCTATGCAATGCAAATGCTAGAAGAAAATGAAATGAAACATAAACCAAGTTAAGAAAAGGTTGGTCAAATTTTGGGGTGCAACAGTTAGTTCTCGTCTGACCCGTCTTTTCAGAACCCAATTCTCGTCTAGTAGTCAGTTCCCATCTAACCTATTTTTTTATAACCCAGTTCTCGTCTGGTAGTCAATTCTTGTCTGACCTGTTTTCTAGAACCCAACTCTCGTCTAGTAGTCAGTTCGCGTCTGACCTGTCTAATTCAAATCCAGTCCTCATCTGGCAGACTTTTTTTCCAGAACCCAGCTCTCGTATGGTAGTCAGTTCCCGTCTTACCTGTCTAATTCAAAACTAGTCCTCATTTGGCTCATCTTTGCAAAGTCCATTTCTCGATTGGAAAACCTTTTCTTCAAAAAAATTAGTTCTCGCATGGTAGTCAGTCCTTCTCTGACATGTCTTTGTAAAGTTCAGTTCCGGACTGATGTCCAATTATCCTTTTCTTCTTTCCCCATAGATTACAAATTTCCGGGTTCTTTTTGTATTTAATCACCTTACATCTCGAATGTCTGAAAGCTGATGTTATCATCCCTTCAGGTTCAAGTCGATTGAATAGGGGCAGTTGTATCACCCCAAAATTTGCCTCATCGTTTCTTGATTTATTGGCTCATGTTTCTCTGCATTTTACATTTCTGCATATCATGGCATTGGCTCTTGAGACGTGAAATCAAGGGTTTTCATGGCTTAAGGTTCTCTTTTATTGCAAGAGTTTAAACAGCGAGCGTCAGAGGCTTCGACATTTATTTTGCCCAATAATCGAATGCCCGATTTTATTTTATTCATCAGGTTATTTTTAGCATAGGAGACAGATCACAGGATATCTCAGGCATTCTCATAGTTATAATATCCAAGGGCAAGTTTCAGAGGCTTAACAGGGCTCAGATCGGTTGAAAACGGACGAATGTGCAAGTTTCCCTCCAAATGATGTTATTTTTAAAAATTTGTGAGTGGTTAACCAATTAACCAATTTGCACTAGCAAATGGTTAATCAATTAACCATAGTAAATTTTACCCAGTAACGTGCATTTTCAATGCTGCCACTTTTGGGGTCTATTGTGAAGAAGGATCTAGAATCACTTTAAATTTGGATTAACTTTCAAAATCAATTCAATTTCCCTCCAATTTTCCATTCCTAATCCCATTCCAATTTTCATAACCTCACTCCAAATCATAATCCTACTCCTAGCCAAGAGCCTATTTAAGTGAATTTGCTTCAAACCTCTCATAATTACCTTCATTTTTCTAATATCTCTACACATTGCTCACAAATTCTCTCAACTTTTCTACACTAAAAAACCTCCATTAAAGCTCTTTTCACTTGAGTTCTTTGATTCTTCATTGGAATCATTGAATTCTAGAGCTAAACCTCCATCACTCATCTCCATCATCTTCAAGTCATCACTTGATTTTCTTTTGGATTTGGATATGATATTGGAAGCAAGTTTATAAGTGATTCTTGGATCAATTTTGGCTTGTTCTTCACTTGTCTTGCAAGAAAGCTCTTGGATCTTGAAGATTTCTTGGGTTTCTAGCTTGGATCTATCAATTTATAGTGAATCAATAATTACCAAAGAAAATCTCAGCTTTGAAGGTTGGTTAAATCTAGATCCATTCTTGTTTTGAGCTTATTTGAATAATCACAATGTAGATCTTTAAGTTTTTATTAAGTTTGAAGATTTTGATCTTTGTAATTTGTGATTTCAATGCTTGATTAAGTTTGATTGATGTTTGATCACTGATCTTTGGTGTTAATTTCGTGCATAAATGATTACATGATCATTTGGATGATTACACATTGAATTAATTTCTGAAAGTGCTTTTGAATTGTCGTTTTTCTGCTTCAGGTGTAGTGTTAATCGATTAACCAGTTACAGTACAAAACTGGTTAATCGATTAACCAGTGCAATTTTTTAATTTTTCAAGTGGTTGATCAATTAACCAGTTTGCACTAGCAAATGGTTAATCGATTAACATTGGACCAAAATGTGATTTTTGGTTGTTTTCAAGCACGTTTTGATTTCTTTCCACCTCTAACCTTCATGGATTGATATGATGCATTTGTGTGGACTGTTTTTGAGTTGTTTCATCATGCTTGATTGTTTGATTGTTGTTGTAGTGAGAATCAGATGTCAAGCTATTGATTAACTTGAATTTTAATTCATTGAAAGTCACCACCGAGCTTTGATTTTTCCAAAGGAAAGGTTAAAGAACGAAAAAACCCTTTGCGTGATGTAACAACAATGCTAAAGATTCGGGGATCGGGGGTTGGTTATGCCTAGGGTAGGTATTTCACATCCTAGACATCTGTAGTAATCTACAGGAACCTTTTGTGTGCGTATGCTAGGTTATCTCAGTTGTTTGCTAGGGTTATTGCGATCAAGGTTAGGGTAAAAGGTTGAGGTAAAAACCTAAGGATAGATCTAAGTTTGCTCACAAAGATATCACATCTTATGCCTACGTATCCTGACTAGGATGGAATCAGAGCAACCGTAGTTCTCCTCACTAGGAATGAGGAACACTTGACTATGGTCAAGACTCCAAGGGGAACAAACATAACAATGCTTGCATTGAGTTTGACAAAACTCTCTAGATCTAAGTTTAACACTCAAGGGGATTGACTTTGGCAAAATTCAAGAGGGGACTAAGTAATCATGACAATGATCCTTACATAGAATTAACAAACTTTGTCTTAAAGTTCTAATGAAGGATACTCGTAATAAGGGGTAGGTCTTCTAGACTTAAAACAAAGTCTAATGGATATATGTTCTAACTTAACTAATTTAAAGGACTTAATGACTTAACCAAGTCAAGGGGAAGGGTAATGAGCTATCGATGATTGTGAAGTCAATAGAGAGACTTTCCTTTGGAATACGGAAATAACAAGGCAACTGGATGAGAACTAACATGTTCCATCACTTGGGGAGAACTTAACAAAGTTAAAGCACATATACATTCATTCAAACATGATTAAGATATAGAAGTCATGGTAACAACCAAGAAAGATTAGGGCAAGCATATAACAACATGAAGAAAACATAACAAAGTTACAACCAAGTATACATTACTGAAAGGATCAAACCAAATGATTACAACCAAAGATAAACATAGATGTAACTACATCTAAAAGGGTATGACAACAAGGTGTCGCAACTGCGAAAAACACCTGGCGGAAAAAAAGAAGAGTCGCCATTGAATGTTATTTATCCCAAAGATAGGGAAAGGAAACGATCAAAGAAAACCTGAAGAATGGGAAAAGACAAGGTCATCACAACCAAATCTTAGGTTCGGGTGTCGGTTACACAAGGGGAAGGTATTAGCACCCCTCGCGTCCGTTGTAATCAACGGGATCCACTCTTGTTGTCTAATCAAAAGTTATGTTTATCTATGAGCTAAGGCTAAACGGAAACGAGAACAAAAGAAAAAGAAAGAGACTCGATAGGACATCGCCACCCTATGCCTACGTATTCCCTCGTGCAATGGGAAAGTCAGAGTCCCCGTAGTTCGGAAACCTACAAGTTAAGGGGGGAAGGTTACTCGCCAAGACATCACCGTCTTGTGCCTACGTATCCTCATATGGTATGAGAAGTCAGAGCAAACGTAGTTTGGGCAACGAAACCATAGGTTGGTTAAGTGTTTTTTATGAGCGATGTTAAGTCTCCATTCTAGCAGTTAGGGTCGATGCATGTTTGCGGTAGAACGAAAAAGTAACATACTCTTTTCTGAAAATGATTTGAAGGACAAGGATCCCGAAGGATAAAAAGTTTGAGTTTTGTTTGTGAGTTTTAGTGAAGTGAATTAGTTTGCTTTGTGATTCACGTTGCACTAAAGACTAAGACATAGGAGCGAATGCGTCGCATATCGCTCAAAGGGCATACAATAAACACTCTAGAAAAGTGAGGAGAAACCCCCCACTCATCATTTCCCATGTGCTTAAGGCTCTAGCGTACAAAATTCATCATTTTTATTAGATGAGTTAGAATGGTTTTGAGATGAGAAGAGAGACGCACGAAAGATCTAAGGGAAACTCGGTCCTAACGTTGTCATGCAAAGTGGTCCTAAAGTTGAGGTTAAAAGGGACTAGCCTACTTGTTATCATGCATGGGTTAAACTCCTAATGTCTATCCTACTCCAAATTTAATCAAAAATTAAATTGGAATAAGAATCCTAATGGAGCATGCAAAGACAAAGCGAAACAAGAAAACAAGGCTAAAACAACAGCTACAACAACGCCTCCTGTACAAGACAACAGTAAAATCCAGCATACGAGCAAAACAACATATAACAGCACATGATTCAGCATAAAAACAGGTTTGAAAAGCCAGGCAGGAAGCAAGCAAGGCAAAGACATCATACAAGTCCAAAGCAAGAACAACTATGGAAAACAACGCAGCAAGCATGTTTGAATTCACTTAAACAAATGCAAACAACAATCATGGATTGACATTATACAAGTAGGAACATGCTTTGAAAAATAATCATAAATGATCAACAACAATGCATCAACAAGAAGTGACAAGATCAAGTATGCATTTCCAAAAATGGATGATCAAACGATCAAACGAACATGCATCAAAGCGGAATCAGAAACAAATGCAATCATGCATCACAATATTCAGCAACACAATCATTAATGATCACCAATTAATCATGCTACAAGCAAGAAAAGCAAACGATCATTCATCAATCAAGCAACATCAATATGTTATGCGTTCAAACGAAAACCAAAAGTCACGCGTCGAAGAATTGAGATCAAACATCCAAGAACGGTGAAACATGTCAAAAACAAATCACATAAATGCATCATATCAATCCATGAAGTTTACATGTTGAAAGGATACCAAACAAGCAAGAAAATGCAAGAAAATCACATTTTGCCTCAGTGGTAACCGGTTACTCAATATAAGGTAATCGATTACTCTATTGAAAAACAACTGCAAATGTGAAATTTGTACTGCGTAACCGGTTACTCTATATAAGGTAACCGGTTACCACTGAACCTGAACCAGAAAAACAGCTTTTAAAATCAGTTTTCAACATCTAACAACTTCTCTAATCATCCATATGAACATGATATCAATCAAGCACGAAACCAACATCAAAAAACAATGATCGATAATCATGTAAACACAATCAAACATTGAAAATCACGGATCACCAAAATCAAAATCAACAAAATAGATCAAACAACAATAAAAGTCATGGATCTACATTGTGATTATTCAAATAAGCTCAAAACATAAATGGATCTAGGATTGCCAACCTTCAAAGCTGAGATTTGCTTTGGTGAGTGTTGATTCATTTGAAATTAGCATATCTAAGCAAGAAACCCAGAGATTCTTCAAGATCCAAGAGCTTCCTTGTAGTAGAAATGAAGAACAAGCAAGATCATGCAAAAATGATCCAAAAAGCACTTACAATCTAGCTTCCAAATTCATATCCAAAACTAAACGAAAATTGAATGGTGAATTGAAGATAACAGAGACGAATGATGAAGATTTAGCTCTAGAATTCTATGATTCTAATGAAGAATCAAAGAACTCAAGTGAAAGAGCTTTAATGGAGGTTTTGGGAGTGAAAAAGTGGAGAGAAAATTGAGAGCAAATTCTCAAGAATGAGAGTGAAATATGAAAATGAAGGGGTAATTGTGTGAGGTTTGGAGCAAATTCACTTAAATAAGCTCTAGGTTTGGAATCAAAATGTGGTTTGCAATGAGGATTAGCATTTTGAATGGAAATTAGGAGTGGAATTAGGAATGAAGTGTTTGAAATTTGGAGGGAAATGGTGAAAATTGAAACAATTCTAGATCCTTCCCAATATGATCAAGTGAAATCATTGGTTGAAAATGATTGGAAAATTGCACATGCTGAAAATTCAAATATTTTGGCCAATTTCGTTTGAAGTAACCGGTTACCCTATATGTGGTAACCGATTACCACATTAAAAATTTTCCACTTTTGGCGCCAAATGGAGGGAATCCTGTACAATTGTCCGTTGCCACTTGTTTTGAGCCCTGTTATGCCTCTAAAACCTTCTCTTGAATATCATAACTATGAGAATGCCTGAGATAGCTGTAATACCCAAATTTTTACCCCTAAGATCCCACATTTCATTTTGCATATCATTCCACAAACAAGATCTTACTTTGTGTTTCTTATTTACTTTATGTTTGTTTCTGTTTACTAACATCTAACCAAAATTACCAAAAATATTTTTCAATTTGTTTGTTTCTTCTTCTTCTCTGTGTGTTTAGGGTTTTGCAAGGAGATTAATGGCAAAGACATTCATTCAAGTTTAAATCAGATGGACGTTTGACCTCATCTTGGTCAAACTATCAAGAGTTTGCTTCAACTATAAGTTACCCGTGGTGGCGGGTTATTTTCTCAAGAAATGTGTTTGTTCAAGGACAAGTTGTCCTGTGTCACGATTCATCAAGCTTTTCAAGCCAAAAAATCTCTGCTGATTTTCTTCCTCAATTCCTCAATACAAAACCTTTTGCTCAGATTCTCTTCTCATACTTTCTTCCATCAAATTAACTTCAATCAACCTCAAACACAGATCAATTCAACCAGAGATTCGTTCAGAAGAAGAAGAGAAGCAAGAAGAAGTTTGGATTGATTTCTTACCTGAGTTTGAAGGTAGATTGAGCTTCACCGTCATTTTCGATCCGTTACCTTTTGTTGTGATTCTTTGAATTGTTGGTACCATTGTGAAGAGCTCTTGATTTCGATTGCAACCGCGTATTTTTCGCGTCCCGCCGTTGTGATTTAAGCAAGCATCCATGGCCGTGAATATTTTCGCGTGTGAGAGCTAGAAGAAGAAGATGACTCTGTTTCGTTTTCTCTTTCTACTTTTCAATTATATTTTTCTTTTATTTTTTTTATTTTCCTTTTTATTTCTTTCAGAACTTAACCGTGTGGATTTTTCCACATTTTTCTTTTATTATTAAATTTGTATTTTAATTTCATTTCTGAAAAAGCTTTTAAAAAAATTATTTGAAAATATTTTGATTAAGTGTTGATTGTTTTGGATCTTGAATTTGATAAGATTTCATCAATATCAATGGACTTTGGGTGTTGATTTTATCCACCAAGAGAGGTGATTGATATTGACGATAATTTAATCGATTCGAGATTCAAATTGTGATTTCATTTTCTTTCTTCTTCTTTTTATTTTTGATCGATGAAATCTATGGATCATAGATTGTTTATTATCAAGGTTGATTAATCTTCATTATTTCAAAACTATGGACGAATAATCATTGAGATAATTCTCCTTACTTTGGAATAGTGATAGATTACCTTTGATTAATTGATGAAAAATCTTGATTATAATGAGATCACCACCTCTTTTCTTTTTGTGTGGCATGTTTTAGGAGATTGATTTATATATCATTTCTCTAACATGTATTAACACTAACATTTTATTGACCGGCCTCAGATAGTCGTGGTTTCTACATAAACCCGATTACGATTGCTTAACATAGCGCTAAAGTGTCCCTTAATCGGAAAATGATCATTCGTGGCTCAAACTTACGTTTAAAAGTCCAAGTATGTTTAGTTGCTTGTCTTAACTCCAATACCTATGAAAATCATTGTTAGGAGGCTTTGATTCTATCAATCCTCTAATGAATTTTCATTAATCTTGGTCTAAGTGCAAGAATTAATCATCATTGATCATATGTTCTAACCACTAACCACTAATTCACTAACAATATCCTTGTTTAATTTTGCTTATATTCACTTCTTACTCCTTATTTCTTACTTTTATGTTTCCATTTTATCATTTCATATCATATCTTTGTTTATGTTTATTCTCTTTTGTCCACTTGGACCATACTTTGTTCAAAACACTAATAAAGGATAAAACATCTAAAAAATTTGATGCTATTAACTTTGTGGTTATACTCTTGGACCATTCTTGGACCTTGGACTTCATGGACATTTTGGACTTAGGATTAGGACTTTCTTCCCTATGCTTGGAGTATTTTGAATCTTAGCCTTTATTTGGCTCGATCCTTGGCTTATGCTTTAAATTGGATGGAATTCTTTTTGCTTGCTTTGGAGTGTGCTACAAGTCGGTTAGATCTTTCTTATCTCTAGCTCTTATTTTGTTTTTTAGGATAGTCACTTCATCTCCTCCCCTTCTTAAATTTTCAAAACTTTCTCCCTCTTTCAAAACCTTCTTGGTTTCAAACTTCAAAACCGCTTTCGCAATAAAACCTTGACTTTCGTCAAGTGATTTTTAAACTTTGTTTTTTCTTAATAAAAGTCAATCAATGTTAATCATGTTTTGACCAATTTCAAAAGACATAAAAAATACAAAAACTCATCAACTCTTTTTGTGCCTTTATGCACTTTTTCACTTTAAAACTTTTCATAAAGTTTAGACATGATTCATTTCTATAGTTGAGATGTAAATCTCCTATTCCCCATATTATTAAGACTTTGACATTTTCCACGTTGATGTTGAGTGATAGTCTTGTTGATAATCCAAGCAAATCCTCCATCTTTATGTGACGCAAATGTTGTCTTAATACTCGTGGGTGGATAGTCGCAGTTTTCTCCTTGAAATGACGACTTGTCTTTACATCTAAAATCAATCAAAACCAACAAATTTTTGTCATTTGTACCATGAACTACGGGGTTTTGATTCCATATTGCACTTTATGGGTACGTAGGCATGAGACGATAAGTCTCTCCAAACACAAAAATATAAAAAAAAAAATTCTCTTCTCATCTCCCCAATCTCTTTTCAAACAAACCATTTTCAAACCAAAAAGCGTAAATATTTCAAAGGGCTCCTATAGAATACTATAGACATTTTGGGTGCTAACACCTTCCCATTGCGTAACCAACCCCCTTACCCCGATCTCTGTCTCGTGTTCTTATTTTAGAACTCTTTGGTTTTGTTCGCTCTTTTTCCTTTCCTTTATTTGGATAAAATAAAAGTGCGGTGGCGACTCTTGTTTTTTTGAGTTAAGCTAATCAATAGCTTACGCTCACGATTTTTACCGCTACAGAAAAGTGGCGACTCTGCTGGGGACTCCAACGGTTCCTAGTGGGTTTCGCCTACTTTGATTTATTTATCGCTTTCAGTTTGACTTGTTTGTTATTGATTGTTCTGTTTTGGTGCCTGGTAATTTGTGTGGTGAGATAAGTCCTAACCCGGACTTGAGTGCACTTATGATAGGAGGGTGGTATAGTCTTGTTGGCTTACGTGGAGTAGTCCTTACTAAGCTGACTTGAGATCCCCCGCTCGGTGGAGGCCCCTTTGGAAATTACTGATGTCTTACGAGTAGTCGTAATTGATATTACTTTTTTCCGACTGGGAGCCTGAGAAGCTGAGGACCTTAGAACCCTTTAACCCATCTTGGCCTTATTAGGACGTGGTGCGGTGGCTGTTCAGGTGTAGACTTGAGTTGGTCGTTACGCGATACCACACTCAGATGAGTTTCTCTTGAGAATATTGTTGGCCGACGAGTAGTCGTTTAAGCCGATAATATCCAAAAGATGGAATTATGATTCTGGGAACTTTTTAGAACCTTGTTCTACAGGTGATGATATAACCATAGTACATACCATCGTGGGTTGGTTGATTCTTACCTTTGGCTCCATGCTCGTGTCGAACCTTTGGACCTGTGTGCTTTGTATGACTTGTTTGTGGGTGTTGCATCTTGCACTCATGCATTCATGAGCATTGTGTTTCAGCTGGTTTTTAAGGATCTCAGAGATTTTCTTTTGCAAACATCGCAGATATTGTTGATTATGGATATTGGAAGGAGAAACACTCAGAAATACGGTTTTCGGGCCCCTGATCTTACAGAGTTGAGAAAGCTAGTGTCCTTGGTAGATGATCGTTCAGGATTCTTATCTCGTTATGGGAGACTTTTATTTGTTCTTTCTACCAATATTGAAGACGGAATTCTGAATACCCTTATGCAGTTCTATGATCCTATTTACCGATGCTTCACATTTCCCGATTATCAGCTCATGCCGACCTTGGAAGAATATGCTTATTTGTTGGGTGTACCGGTTTCTGATAAAGTTCTGTATACTGGTTTGGAGGAAGCTCTTAAGCCTCAAGATATTGCTGAAGCTACCCATTTGACGAAGTCGGATATTGATGCAAATCTAAAGACTAAGGGAGGCCTCAAGGGTTTAACTGCTAAGTTCTTGATTGAGAAGGCTACTTTATTTGCTGACATTGGTCGCACATTGGCGTTTGAGGCTATATTGGCTTTACTCATCTATGGACTAGTCTTGTTTCCTAATATTGATAATTTTGTGGACATTAATGCTATTAGGATTTTCTTGATTGGGAACCCTGTTCCAACTTTGCTTGGTGATACTTATTTTTCCATCCATAGTAGGACTTCTAAGGGAAACGGTACCATTGTTTGCTGTCTACCTCTGCTGTATAATTGGTTCGTTTCACACTTACCTCAGACATCTGCTTTTAGGAAAAACAAGGATTGCTTAAGGTGGTCTCAAAGGATTATGTCTCTTACGCATACTGATATCACTTGGTCTTCTTCGGTTTACGATAATGTCCAGATTATTGATAGTTGTGGAGAATTCACCAATGTTCCTCTTCTTGGAATACAAGGCGGAATTAACTACAACCCGAGTCTAGCTCGCCGTCAGCTGGGTTATATGTTGAAGGATAGGCCTAAGAATATTTTATTAGAGGGTTTATTCTTTCAAGGAGGGGATGATTCTCTTGGTTTGAGAAGAAAAATGGCTCATGCCTGGACTAAGATTCACAGGTTGGGTAGAGGGGAGCTTGGAAGACAAGTTTGCATTGCTTTGGAACCTTACACGCTTTGGGTGAAGAAGAGGGCTATGGATCTTAAGATGCCTTATCCTATTGAGAAACCTTTGACTACTGTGATCTCTACGCCACTCCCTACGCCACTCCCTGTTTCTTCTGATGATGTGAAGACACTTCAAGATGCTTTGGCTAAGATGAAGGAAGAGAAAGAGATGTGGGAAAGTAAGTTTCAAGCTTCTGACAAAGAGAAGATGGAATTGCAAAAACAGATGAAGGAGAAAGATGACTTGATAGAGTTACTTGAGCGGCGCGCTGTGAAGAGGCATGCAGAGGATTTATTTTCCTCTACTACTCCATCATCACATCCTCCTACTTCTGGTGCTTGGAAGGGTATTGTGGATCAGCTTGTGCTAGAGAAGATTACCATGAAGCACAACTATGAGAAAGAGATTAAGAGACTCCGAAGGAAGTATCAGCTTGGATCGTCATCAGATGTTCCTTAGGACCTAGCTTTTTCTTATTTTGATATTATTGTATTTTGTACTTCCAAGTGTAACTCTTTCCGATATTCAATGAAATGAGATGTTTATCAGTATTTCGAGAAGTGTTGTTTTTCTTTATGATGTTTGTAATTGCTTTATATCTTAAAGATCCTTGAAAACTGGTTGAAACACCTGCATTTTGCATTTGCATTCGCATCATCGTGCATTGTGTGTTGCCTTTTCCAGATGTCTTATTTGTTTCTTTTGGCCTTCCTTCAGTCAAGCTGTCGCATCACTACAACACCCGGGCTAACTCTAAGAAAAAGATGGATCAGTTGCAACAAGAGAACCGCGAGCTCCGTGAAGAGGTATCAACTCTGAAAGATGGTTTGGAGAGACTGACTGCCGCGATGGAAGCTCTGGTGGCTGCTCAGAATCAGCCACCACTACCTCCTCCTTCTCTTGTCCAAGGAACTGTGATTTCTGAAATCGGATCAACGCCCATTTCTGTGGCCCCGATTAATACTTCTCAATATCAAATGCCTGTTGGTTTCCCTTGGGGCATGCCTAACAATTATGTGCCAGAGGGATATCGACCTCCTGTTCCCGAAGGTTCTAGACTCCCTGCTGTCATGGCTGTACCACCTTCTGTGGTTAATGTCGTTCCTAATGCTGAAGTTTCGGTTGTTCCTACTGTCATACCTGTGCCACCGCCTGTAACTCACGCTATGCCTTATACTGAAGAACAAATTTTCCATACTGCTCCGAGCGAGAGTTTGGATGTTATGGATCGAATAGATGACTTTCAAGATCAGTTTGCTGAAATGCAAAGAGAAATCAGGGCTTTAAGGGGAAAGGAGTTATTTGGAAAGAATGCTCATGAGCTTTGCCTTGTTCCAAATGTGAAGATTCCCGCCAAGTTTAAAGTTCCGGAGTTTGAAAAATACAAAGGGAACACTTGTCCGCAAAGTCACTTGATCATGTATGCTAGAAAGATGTCTACCTATACTGACAACCATCAGTTGTTGATCCACTATTTTCAAGATAGTCTTACTGGTGCTGCGCTGAAATGGTATATGGGACTCGATAGTACACAAATCAAGACATTCAATGATCTTTGTGAAGCTTTTGTTTGTCAGTATAAGTATAATCTCGATATGGCGCCAGACCGTGATCAGCTTCGCGCAATGTCTCAAAAAGAGAAAGAAACTTTTAAAGAATATGTGCAAAGATGGCGTGAGATTGCAGCTCAGATAAGCCCTCCGCTTGAAGAGAAAGAAATGACCAAGATTTTTCTGAAGACTCTGTGTTCATTTTACTATGAAAGGATGGTTGCGAGCGCTCCTAGTGATTTCACGGAAATGGTTAATATGGGGATGAGATTAGAGGAAGCTGTCCGTGAGGGACGTCTGATAAAAGAAGGAAATTCTGGAAGTACAAAAAATCCCGGTGTTGGGTTCCCTAAGAAAAAAGAGGGAGAAACTAATGCTATATCTCAGGAAAGGTCTAGAAGACGCAGAGTTGTGAACAACAATGGTAGTCGTCGTCAGCAACAAGTAGCATCTGTTACGCCTGTTATCAGTAACACCCCTACCGCTCAAGCTACTGCAAGTTATCAACCACGTTTCCAAGAGAAGACAACTCAACAAGGTCGTACACAGAGGAAAACACAATTTGATCCCATTCCAATGACGTATACTGAGCTCTTTCCGGCTTTAATAAAGAATAATTTGGTTCAACCTCGTGATCCGCCGGCTGTTCCAACTGAAATTCCATGGTGGTATAAGCCAGATGCTCATTGCGCATTTCATCAAGGTGCCCCTGGACACGATATCGAAAATTGCTATCCTCTGAAGCATGAAGTTGCGAAGCTCGTAAAAAGCGGTATTCTGTCTTTTGAAGATACCAACCCTAATGTGCAATCAAATCCGTTTCCTAAACATGGTAATGCAACTGTTAATATGGTATATGGTTGTCCTGGTACATACCGTATTTTCGACATTCGCTGGATTCGGAGATCGCTTGTTGAAATGCATGCTACTTTGAGTGAGTTCCATGATATTGAGCATGATTATGCCGCCTGTTATATTTGTTCTGTGAACCCTCGAGGGTGTGTGATTGTAAAAAGGGACTTACAAAAGATGATGGATGAGAATTTGATTCAGGTTACTGCAAACAGAAATGAAGTGGAGAACGAGGTGAATGTCATAGTCCCACGTTTCAATATTCCTGAGCGGGTTGTAATTTCTTACAATAGTCAGAAATCTGCTGTGACGCCTTTGGTTATCCGTTTGCCTGGCCCGACGCCGTATGAATCCTATAAAGCTGTTCCCTACAAATACAATGCTACTATGTTGGAGGATGGAAAAGAGGTTCCCATTCCTTCTCTTCCCTCAGTTGTGACTATCGCTGATGTCGGACGTGTAACCAGAAGTGGTCGAGTATTTGATAATGTGCCTTCAAAGACAAGTGAAGATACTGGGAGTAAGCAAATTCAGTTGAAGACTTCTGTGGAGTCTGGTCAATCAAGTGATGTAAATCAGAAGTCAGATAATGATGAGGTATTGAAATTGATCAAGAAGAGTGAATATAATGTGGTGGATCAATTGTTACATACACCGTCAAAAATATCTGTTCTATCTCTGTTAATGAGCTCTGAGGCTCATCGTGAATCGTTGCAGAAAGTATTGGAACAAGCTTATGTAGATCATGATGTGACTGTTAACCAGTTTGATAGCATTGTTGCCAATATCACTGCGTGTAACAATCTGAGTTTTTGTGATGAAGAGTTGACCGAACATGGAAGAAATCATAATTTGGCTCTCCATATTTCCATGAATTGCCAGGAAGACGCTCTATCCAATGTGCTGGTTGATACTGGGTCATCGTTGAATGTGATGCCAAAATCTACTTTGTCCAGATTATCTTATCAAGGTACTCCTATGAGGTTCAGTGGGGTCATTGTGAAAGCCTTTGATGGATCGAGGAAAACCGTGATTGGAGAGGTTGATCTCCCTATCAAGATTGGTCCGTGTTTTTTCCAGATCACTTTTCAAGTCATGGATATTCGTCCTGCTTACAGTTGTCTTCTAGGACGCCCATGGATCCATGAAGCTGGAGCTGTTACTTCAACGCTGCATCAAAAGTTAAAATTCGTGCAGAATGGTAAACTTGTCGTTGTTGGTGGAGAACAGGCTATGTTGGTAAGCAGTTTGTCGTCTTTTTCTTATATCGATGCGGAAGAGGATATTGGAACTCCGTTTCAGGCTCTTTCTGTGGTTGATAAAGCTGTCAAGAAAGATGGGGTGTCCATGTCTTCTCTAAAAGATGCACAACATGTAGTGGATAATGGCCAAGCTCATGGATGGGGCCGAATCATTGAAGTTACTGAGAAAAAAGATAGAGCTGGTTTGGGTTTTACATCTGGTTCAACCCAAAATGAGCTGAAGAGTATTCATGAAGTCTTTCGAAGTGCTGGGTTCATCCATTGCAAAGATCATTCTACAGCTGCAATTCTTGAAGATGATCAAGAGGAAGAAATGCCCAACTTTGTGACACGTGGATTGATATGCCAGAATTGGATTGCTGTTGATGTTCCTACTGTTGTTCATGTTTCAAAGTAATTTGTTTTTGTTTCTTTCAAAAAAATCCTTTCACTCTGCCCAAGGTGAAAGTGAATTTGTGAGGGCTTTGTTTCAACTTTTATCATCATCAATAAAATGTTTTTCTGTTTATCCATATGTTGTTTTCCTTTTTTGCTTTACTTCTGAAAAATGGTAACATAAAAAACCGAAAAAAGTATAATAATGTTATAATCACTCTTATCTGCATAATATTTTCATTTTTTTTTGTTCATATTCTAAAATAAAACATAAAATCATTGTGCAGATTGATTGTTAAACCCATTGGAAACAATGACCATATGCCCCCTCCCAACTTTGAGTTCCCTGTGTTTGAAGCGGAAGAGGAGGATATTGAAGAAATTCCTGATGAGATTTCTCGATTGCTTGAGCACGAGGAGAAGGCCATTCAGCCTCATGAAGAGCCGGTGGAATTGGTTAATCTGGGTTCCGATGATGATAAAAAAGAAGTCAAGATTGGGGCACTGCTTCAGTCAGATGTTAAGAAGAGGATGGTAGAGCTTCTTAGAGAATATGTTGACGTGTTTGCTTGGTCCTATCAAGACATGCCTGGTCTTGATACCGGTATTGTGGAGCACCATTTGCCATTAAAGCCTGAATGTTCACCCGTGAAGCAGAAATTGAGAAGAACTCATCCTGACATGGAAGTGAAGATTAAAGAAGAGGTTCAAAAGCAGATTGATGCTGGTTTTCTTGTGACCGTAGAATATCCTCAATGGGTGGCCAATATCGTGCCTGTTCCAAAGAAAGACGGAAAAGTCCGAATGTGTGTTGACTATAGAGATTTGAATAAAGCAAGTCCAAAAGATGATTTTCCACTACCACACATTGATTTGTTGGTAGATAATACTGCTAAGTTCAATATCTTTTCATTTATGGATGGATTTTCCGGTTATAATCAAATAAAGATGGCACCTGAGGATATGGAAAAAACAACATTCATTACACCCTGGGGAACATTCTGTTACAGAGTGATGCCCTTCGGTTTAAAAAATGCTGGTGCAACGTACCAGAGAGCTATGACCACTCTGTTCCATGATATGATGCATAAAGAAATTGAGGTCTATGTGGATGATATGATTTGTAAGTCGAAGACTGAAGAAGATCATATTAAAAATTTATTGAAGTTGTTTCAACGTTTGAGAAAGTTTAAGCTCCGTCTGAATCCTAATAAATGCACTTTTGGTGTTCGTTCTGGAAAATTGCTAGGCTTTATTGTCAGTCAAAAAGGCATTGAAGTTGATCCTGGTAAAGTTAAAGCTATCCAGGAGATGCCTGCACCCAGAACAGAAAAACAAGTAAGAGGATTCTTGGGACGTTTGAACTATATCTCTCGATTTATATCCAATATGACTGCCACATGTGCACCGATTTTCAAACTTCTCCGCAAAGATCAGGGTTGTGTCTGGACAGAAGATTGTCAGAAAGCTTTCGAAAGAATTAAAGAGTATCTGCTTGAACCTCCTATTTTGTCTCCTCCCGTAGAAGGAAGACCTTTGATCATGTATTTGACCGTGCTAGAAGAGTCTATGGGTTGTGTTTTGGGTCAACAAGATGAATCCGGGAGAAAAGAATTTGCCATTTATTATTTAAGCAAGAAATTAACTGATTGTGAGTCTCGGTACACGATGCTTGAAAAGACATGTTGTGCTCTAGCTTGGGCTGCCAAGCGCCTCCGTCAGTATATGTTGAATTGTACAACTTGGTTGATATCTAAAATGGATCCAATCAAGTATATCTTTGAAAAGCCTGCTTTAACTGGGAGGATTGCTCGTTGGCAAATGTTGTTATCAGAATATGATATCGAGTATCGAACTCAAAAGGCGATAAAAGGAAGTGTTTTGGCTGATCATTTGGCACACCAGCCGATTGATGATTATCAACCTATTCAGTTTGACTTTCCTGATGAGGATGTGATGTATCTAAAGGTTAAAGATTGTGAGGAACCATTACATGAAGAAGGACCTGAGCCTGGATCCCGTTGGGGTTTGATTTTTGATGGGGCGGTTAATGAATATGGCAGAGGTATTGGTGCAATTATTGTTACTCCTCATGGTTCTCATATTCCTTTCACTGCAAGGTTGGTTTTCAATTGCACAAATAATGCGGCTGAGTATGAAGCGTGTATTATGGGCTTGGAAGAAGCTATCGATTTAAGAATCAAGATTCTTGATGTGTATGGAGATTCAGCTTTAGTGATTAATCAGATTAAAGGGAAGTGGGAGACACGTCAACCTGATTTGATCCCTTATCGTGATTATGCAAGAAGATTGTCAACTTTCTTCAATAAAGTTGAGTTTCACCATATACCAAGAGCAGAGAATCAAATGGCAGATGCTTTAGCGACTTTATCCTCCATGATTGTGGTAAATCATTGGAATGATGTGCCAAAGATTAGTGTGATGCGTCTTGATAGACCAGCTCATGTGTTTGTAGTTGAAGAGGTTGTTGATGATAAACCATGGTATTATGATATTAAATGCTTTCTTCAGAATCAAGAGTACCCACTTGGGGCATCCAAGAAGGATAAGAAAACTTTGAGAAGATTGGCTGGTAGTTTCTTCTTGAATGATGATGTGATGTATAAGAGAAATTATGACATGATCTTGCTCAGATGTGTGGATAGACACGAAGCAGATATGTTGATGAAAGAAATCCATGAAGGATCCTTTGGCACCCATGCCAATGGACACGCGATGGCTAAGAAGATGTTAAGGGCAGGTTACTATTGGCTGACAATGGAATCTGACTGTTGTAAATATGTGAAAAAGTGCCATAAATGCCAGATTTATGCTGATAAAATTCATGTGCCTCCAACTCCTCTCAATGTTATCTCTTCTCCATGGCCTTTTTCAATGTGGGGCATTGATATGATTGGAATGATTGAGCCTAAAGCGTCGAACGGACACCGTTTCATATTGGTGGCTATTGACTATTTTACCAAATGGGTTGAAGCGGCATCATATGCAAATGTGACTAAGCAAGTAGTGGTCCGGTTTATCAAGAATCAAATCATCTGTCGGTATGGTGTTCCGAGCAAGATCATCACTGATAATGGGTCGAATTTAAATAACAAGATGATGAAGGAATTATGCGATGAGTTTAAGATTGAGCATCATAATTCTTCTCCTTATAGACCCAAGATGAATGGGGATGTTGAAGCTGCTAATAAGAACATTAAGAAGATTATTCAAAAGATGGTTGTTACATACAAGGATTGGCATGATATGCTTCCTTTCGCTCTGCATGGGTATCGTACATCCGTTCGCACTTCGACAGGGGCAACCCCTTTTTCTCTTGTTTATGGCATGGAAGCAGTGCTCCCGATAGAGGTTGAAATCCCTTCTATGAGAGTTTTGATGGAAACTGAATTGGCTGAGGCTGAATGGTGTCAAAGTAGATACGACCAGTTGAATCTGATTGAAGAGAAAAGAATGACGGCTTTGTGTCATGGCCAATTATATCAACAAAGAATGAAGAAAGCATTTGATAAGAAGGTTCGACCCCGTGTGTTCAGAGAAGGTGACCTCGTGCTCAAAAAGATCTCGACTTTTACTACTGATTCTAGGGGCAAGTGGACTCCTAATTATGAAGGCCCATATGTTGTTAAGAGAGCCTTCTCTGGCGGTGCATTAATTCTTACAACTATGGATGGAGAAGAGTTCACTCGTCCTGTGAATGCCGATGCAGTCAAGAAATACTTCGCCTAAAAAAATAAAAGAACAGCTCGCTAAGTTGAAAACCTGAAAGGGCAGCTTAGGCAAAAATGAGCGTCTCGGTGGATTGAAAACCCGAAAGGGCAATCTAGGCAAAAATTAGAGACAAAACAGAAATAATTATCCTGGTAGATTGAAAACCCGAGAGGGCAATCTAGGCAAAAGTTAGGGATCATGGCAAGTAACTGCATCTGACCAGTCTTGATCGTTTGAAGCAACGTTTCCTATTAAAGGTTCTACTTCAGATATTCTCCGCTGAAGTCTCAAGCACAGTTGGAATTCAAAGTTGTTAGGGAGAATAATGGTCATTGTATTTCAATGTAGAACTTTCCATTGTACTTACCATTTTTCAAACTTTGTAATGATCCATGGAGTTACGCCATTTGCGGACTACCATTCTATCAATAGAATTTGGGCCTTTGTCCCTTTGTTTGCAATTCTTATTTTGTTTCTGTTTACAGAATTTCATTTTATTTTTGATGATGATTTTTGAAACAAATGTGAATAATTGATTTAAATTTTGAAAATTATAAAAACATTTTTCTTTGATTTGTGAAAATAAAAGAAAGAATGTCAACAGTAATCCCAAGAATGGTAGAATCTTGAAGCGAAAAGCGTAAGTGTTCTCTTTAGCAGGGTTCTTTCTTGCCTCTCTGGTAGAATTTATTGGCAGCTCCCCAGTAGAGTTGTGTTGATGTTTCCCCATTTGAGCTATATTGAGGTCTCTTCAGTAGAGTTTGCTGATATTCCCTTAGCAGAGTTTTGTTTCTTTGGATAAATCAGACGAATGTTGAACGGTTTTCCACAGCAAAGTCTTAATTCAAATGATGGATATGTTTTATTCATTCAACCAGATTATGATCGGACAGTTGAGAAATTTGAAGATCACTTCTCCTTGATTGTTTTTGCCCAGGCGGAGATTTGTCTTTGATGATTCCTAGCGGAGGTTATGCACATTTGCTTTGGATTATTCCTCAAGTAGAGAACAATGTTGAGAAGTGTTGACATAGCAGTCACCTGTCAGGTTTTCTCTCACCTTGTGATTGGGTGTTGATTTAAAATCCCCCACAGTTTGACTTTTTGCTATGATGTTAACTTCTTATTACCCTGGCAGGGTTGGAAGATTTGTGTTGCTATGTTTTTCTCCAACAGTTTTTTTCTCAAAGCGGAGTTCATATTGTTGTTCCCTTTTGTTGAATTATTGATGGTTGAAGATTTTCCGTTGCTGATCCCCAGCACGATATCCAATGATATCTCTAACTCGCAGAGATTAGCCGAGTATTTCAAGTGGTGTTGTGGTGTTTTGTTCACCCTCTGTTTTTTTTTGTCTGATTTATCAGCATATTCATACTCATTGCATGCGCATTCATTTTGGTTGAGCATAACATGTCTTTGTTGCATTGTGCATCCTGCATTTTTTGTTGGTATTTCCCTTTTACCGATGTTGTTATCTCGCAGAATACGTGTGTCCTCTCTTCATTAGAGTGTCGACCCCTAAGCAGAAAATACCTATCATTTTTAATTCCCCACTGAGTTTATGCCTCGTGGAAGATGTTTTGTTTAGCTTTCATCCCCGGCTTTTATCTGGATGGAATTGTTCCCCAATTGAGTTATTTCCTCATTGGGTCGAGTCTTGCTTGACCGTTTCTTTCCAGTTTGTTCCTGGATTGAACTTTGGTCTCTTGCAGCAGTTACTTTAGTTTTCCCTGGGCTGTGGAACCGGGATGACGAGAAGGTGGTTTTGAGGATTTATTTTCCTCAGCAGAATCTGTTATTGATCCCCATCAGAAGATGAAGATTTGATTTCCCCAGTAGTGTTTTGATAACACTCTCTTGGTAATTAATTATGCAACTTCATGTGGAAGCCTCTTTATTTGAGCAGCTTGTGTAATCTCCAGAAATTTACCTTCGCAATAAATAACATTTATCTGGCTCATCCTCAACAGAGAAATTTATTGTGAAGTGATGGATCCTTATCTGACCAGCTTTTCTGACAATTGGAATTTCTGTGGAATAACTCCCGATGAGAATCCTATTGCATGGTTCAACCTGCTTGTATCTCTTTTAAAGATCCCCGACAGAGTTGTTAATATATTTTTCCAACAAATGGTTGTCTCTTTATTTGAGAAGTTTGTTGTGTTTGGAGCTGCTCAGTAACAAGTAGCTGATGATATATCTCTTTCTCCTACCCAGTGACAGGTAGTCGAGTATGTTTGTCCTACCCAGTGTCAGGTAGTTGACCTTTTATCTTTTTCTCCTACCCAGTAACAGGTAGTTGAGTCCGTCCTACCCAGTAACAAGTAGTTGACATATTGTTTACCCTATCCAGTAACCGATAGTTGGTAACCCTTTTATTCAAGTTTATTATTCCCGCTAAACTACTCAGTAACCAGTACTTAGCGTTACTTCTTTTCCTACCCAGTAACAGGTAGTTGATTATATTTCAACAAGTGGATTACTTTTTACCCAGTAACTGGTAGTAAGTAATACATTTCTTTGTTTTCTACCCAGTAACTAGTAGATAACAATTCTCTTGTGTTTTTTTTTGCACTTATTTTCTACTCAGTAACCGGTAGAAAGTATTTTACCTATTATCTTCGGTTCGAATATCTTTGCCCAGTAACTGGCAGCTGGTATCTCTTTCCCCATTGAGTCGTTTCCTTTCCCTTATCGGAATAGGATCTTGCTCTGTTGTTTTCTCATGTGGAGTCTCTCTTTTTCTCCCGAGCTTTTGTTTGTCTCCTGTGACATTATCTCCCCATAGAAGTCTTATGTTCGCATATCATTAGCATAATCATATCATTTTGTGGTCTCTTAGGGTTAAAAATTGGGTTTATTGTTATATTTAAGTCTCTTCTATCTGGTCGAGACAAAGATGTCAATCTTCACGTCTCCCTATAGAAGAATCTTAAATAGGGGCAGCTGTAATACCCAAATTTTTACCCCTAAGATCCCACATTTCATTTTGCATATCATTCCACAAACAAGATCTTACTTTGTGTTTCTTATTTACTTTATGTTTGTTTCTGTTTACTAACATCTAACCAAAATTACCAAAAATATTTTTCAATTTGTTTGTTTCTTCTTCTTCTCTGTGTGTTTAGGGTTTTGCAAGGAGATTAATGGCAAAGACATTCATTCAAGTTTAAATCAGATGGACGTTTGACCTCATCTTGGTCAAACTATCAAGAGTTTGCTTCAACTATAAGTTACCCGTGGTGGCGGGTTATTTTCTAAAGAAATGTGTTTGTTCAAGGACAAGTTGTCCTGTGTCACGATTCATCAAGCTTTTCAAGCCAAAAAATCTCTGCTGATTTTCTTCCTCAATTCCTCAATACAAAACCTTTTGCTCAGATTCTCTTCTCATACTTTCTTCCATCAAATTAACTTCAATCAACCTCAAACACAGATCAATTCAACCAGAGATTCGTTCAGAAGAAGAAGAGAAGCAAGAAGAAGTTTGGATTGATTTCTTACCTGAGTTTGAAGGTAGATTGAGCTTCACCGTCATTTTCGATCCGTTACCTTTTGTTGTGATTCTTTGAATTGTTGGTACCATTGTGAAGAGCTCTTGATTTCGATTGCAACTGCGTATTTTTCGCGTCCCGCCGTTGTGATTTAAGCAAGCATCCATGGCCGTGAATGTTTTCGCGTGTGAGAGCTAGAAGAAGAAGATGACTCTGTTTCGTTTTCTCTTTCTACTTTTCAATTATATTTTTCTTTTCTTTTTTTTATTTTCCTTTTTATTTCTTTCAGAACTTAACCGTGTGGATTTTTCCACATTTTTCTTTTATTATTAAATTTGTATTTTAATTTCATTTCTGAAAAAGCTTTTAAAAAAATTATTTGAAAATATTTTGATTAAGTGTTGATTGTTTTGGATCTTGAATTTGATAAGATTTCATCAATATCAATGGACTTTGGGTGTTGATTTTATCCACCAAGAGAGGTGATTGATATTGACGATAATTTAATCGATTAGAGATTCAAATTGTGATTTCATTTTCTTTCTTCTTCTTTTTATTTTTGATCGATGAAATCTATGGATCATAGATTGTTGATTATCAAGGTTGATTAATCTTCATTATTTCAAAACTATGGACGAATAATCATTGAGATAATTCTCCTTACTTTGGAATAGTGATAGATTACCTTTGATTAATTGATGAAAAATCTTGATTATAATGAGATCACCACCTCTTTTCTTTTTGTGTGGCATGTTTTAGGAGATTGATTTATATATCATTTCTCTAACATGTATTAACACTAACATTTTATTGACCGGCCTCAGATAGTCGTGGTTTCTACATAAACCCGATTACGATTGCTTAACATAGCGCTAAAGTGTCCCTTAATCGGAAAATGATCATTCGTGGCTCAAACTTACGTTTAAAAGTCCAAGTATGTTTAGTTGCTTGTCTTAACTCCAATACCTATGAAAATCATTGTTAGGAGGCTTTGATTCTATCAATCCTCTAATGAATTTTCATTAATCTTGGTCTAAGTGCAAGAATTAATCATCATTGATCATATGTTCTAACCACTAACCACTAATTCACTAACAATATCCTTGTTTAATTTTGCTTATATTCACTTCTTACTCCTTATTTCTTACTTTTATGTTTCCATTTTATCATTTCATATCATATCTTTGTTTATGTTTATTCTCTTTTGTCCACTTGGACCATACTTTGTTCAAAACACTAATAAAGGATAAAACATCTAAAAAATTTGATGCTATTAACTTTGTGGTTATACTCTTGGACCATTCTTGGACCTTGGACTTCATGGACATTTTGGACTTAGGATTAGGACTTTCTTCCCTATGCTTGGAGTATTTTGAATCTTAGCCTTTATTTGGCTCGATCCTTGGCTTATGCTTTAAATCGGATGGAATTCTTTTTGCTTGCTTTGGAGTGTGCTACAAGTCGGTTAGATCTTTCTTATCTCTAGCTCTTATTTTGTTTTTTAGGATAGTCACTTCATCTCCTCCCCTTCTTAAATTTTCAAAACTTTCTCCCTCTTTCAAAGCCTTCTTGGTTTCAAACTTCAAAACCGCTTTCGCAATAAAACCTTGACTTTCGTCAAGTGATTTTTAAACTTTGTTTTTTCTTAATAAAAGTCAATCAATGTTAATCATGTTTTGACCAATTTCAAAAGACATAAAAAATACAAAAACTCATCAACTCTTTTTGTGCCTTTATGCACTTTTTCACTTTAAAACTTTTCATAAAGTTTAGACATGATTCATTTCTATAGTTGAGATGTAAATCTCCTATTCCCCATATTATTAAGACTTTGACATTTTCCACGTTGATGTTGAGTGATAGTCTTGTTGATAATCCAAGCAAATCCTCCATCTTTATGTGACGCAAATGTTGTCTTAATACTCGTGGGTGGATAGTCGCAGTTTTCTCCTTGAAATGACGACTTGTCTTTACATCTAAAATCAATCAAAACCAACAAATTTTTGTCATTTGTACCACGAACTACGGGGTTTTGATTCCATATTGCACTTTATGGGTACGTAGGCATGAGACGATAAGTCTCTCCAAACACAAAAATATAAAAAAAATAATTCTCTTCTCATCTCCCCAATCTCTTTTCAAACAAACCATTTTCAAACCAAAAAGCGTAAATATTTCAAAGGGCTCCTATAGAATACTATAGACGTTTTGGGTGCTAACACCTTCCCATTGCGTAACCAACCCCCTTACCCCGATCTCTGTCTCGTGTTCTTATTTTAGAACTCTTTGGTTTTGTTCGCTCTTTTTCCTTTCCTTTATTTGGATAAAATAAAAGTGCGGTGGCGACTCTTGTTTTTTTGAGTTAAGCTAATCAATAGCTTACGCTCACGATTTTTACCGCTACAGTAGCATGTACACTGTCTCCCGGGATGAAAATAACCTGCTGAATAAAATGAAATCGACCGCTCGGTTGCTGGGCAAAATAAATGCCGGAGCCTCTGACGCTCGCTATTTAGACTCTTGCAATAAAAAGGGAACCCTGAGCCACAGAAATACCTTGATCCCGTGTCTCGAGAACCAATGCTATAATATGTGGAAATGCAAAATGCAGAGAAACATAAGCCAATTACGGTTAAAAAGAAAGGGAAAATTTTGGGGTTCTACACGAGGTTCTTACAAAACCAAACATTTCAAGATGCATAAGTCAAGACATTATATAAACAAAGTTCAAAGATCATGAAGGTAACAACCAACAAGAGCAAGCATGAAATATGTGTAACAACAATAAGTTCATCAATGGTAAAAAAACCAAACTCATTTATACAAGTTACAAATTGAGTTAAACATGGTATATGGATCAAACAAAGATAAATGTAACAACTTTCAATCATTTTCAAGGCATATTGATGACAATCAATCATGGATAAGCAAGAAGAGTGACAACAGTTCAAGCAAGGGTTCAAACATCACATAAGGGAAAGTAAACAAGATTCATGGTATCTTTCAAAGTAAGAATCAACCCTAAACATGTTATGGTTCTAACAAGACACATAAACAAGTAATATGAGGTTAAGGGATCATGTTCAAGAGGTTACAACACCAAGAAGCATGTCACAAATCAACAAGAAAGTTTCAAGGCATGGTTTTCATGTTCATACATTTACAAAAACAAGAACAAGCATGGTAAAGCAAAGAACCAAATGTTTTCAAACACATAAACATGTTAAACATCCAAAAGTGATTCATACAAGATTAGTCATGCAAGAGAAATCAAGTACTAAGTCAAAGAAACTCATGAAAAGAAGTAAAAACCCTAAAAAGGTCATGTCTATCAAGTGGACCAAAGTATTTCAAAAATAACAGTTCTTGAATTCGTTCTTCACACATTGAAACTAGACATATCAATGAGCATTTTTCAAAAATAATAGAATCAAAATGATAAAAATCAAAGAAGTTATGCACTTTTGAAAATAGGGTACCAAACTAGGGCAACTAGGGAAAAAAATAAGGCAACGCAAGAACCTAGTCTAGGCAGATTTGCAAAAATGACATATTATGTACAAGAACATCATGACGGTCCAAACCACATATTTTCAGCAGCAAACCAAGGATCAAACACACGATATGGAACTGTCGCTTGCGCGAAAATAAGGTGCCGGCAAAACAGAAGAGTCGCCACCTTTCGTTATTTATCCCTCAGAGCGGGAAAGGAAACGATCGGAAAAACCTGACGAATAAGGGTAAGACAAGGTCATCGCAACCATTGTCTGGGTTCGGGAGTCGGTTACGCAAGGGGAAGGTATTAGCACCCCTCACGTCCGTCGTACTCGACGGGATCCTCGCTTGTTTGTTTACTTGGACGGGTTGGTTATAATCTATCTACCTATCAAGGCTGGCTGAAAAAAGAAAAGAAAAATGACTCGGCAAAGCGTCGCGCTTTATGCCTACGTATTCTCATCAGAGAATGAGAAATCAGAGTCAACGTAGTTCGGCCTACGAAGGATTATAAGGGAAAGGTTGCTCGCTAGGACGTCGCATCCTATGCCTACGTACTTCCACACTGTATGGAAGATCAGAGCAAACGTAGTTCGGGAAACTACGGGTTATCTCCTAAAAGAAGTGTTTTTTATTATGTTTGCGATCTCGACCGCACTAGAGACTATGACCTGAGAGTGAATGCGTCGCATGTCACCCAAAGGGTACCATACTAAACATCCAGACTGTGAGAAAGAAACTCTCCCACAATCCTTTCTCAAATAGCTTAAGGCTCGTAGCGTACGAAAGAAATCATTCATGATTACTGTGTCTTAAACTGCTTTGAGATGAGAAGAGAACAGGCCCAACTAGGAGGGAGACTATCAAGTCCTACTGTTATCATGCCATGGATTCATCCTATGGTTGAGGTTTGAACAGGGAACTCCTAGACGTTGTCATGCATAGGTTTCAACCTAAAAGTCTATCATCAAATCCTCATCAGAAGAAATGAGAGTCCTAAGGGATCATGTCAATGATACACCAAAACAGACAAAAGCATCAGCTTTAACAGTAAAATGCATGCAATGCAAGTGAGGGAGGAAATGTGTGTGGGGCTTCAGCCTCCACAAGCTCATCTCAACCTCAAGCCAGTCATGAAATAACAGTAATCATACTGAAAAATAGACAACATGCTATCAAGCAAAAACAGTAAACTGCGATCATACAGGTAAAAGAGAACATGTTATCAAGCAAAATAAACACATGGGCAAGGGAGCTGGGCTCTACCGAATACCCGCAAGCAAAGCCAAGCAGTAACAATACAAGCAGATGCACTCATGCTCTTAGACTGAACTTGTTCTAGATGAGCTTAGTCTAATGCAACAGACAAATCAGACAAAACACACAATACATCAAAGAAAACAGAAGAAAGCCTCAGCTCCTTCATCAGCAACCCACTCTTCAGACTTCAAAGGTCACTTACCTTCCAGGCATCAACCCCACAACATGAGTTTCAACTCATCTTCTCCTCTGAGCTTCAGCTCCTCTGATCAGCTCTACCTTCAGGCTTCACTATCTTCAGGGGTCTTCAAGCATCAACTTGATCTTCACAAAGTCTTCAGGCTTCAACAATCTTCAATGAATCATCCTCTTCAAAGCTTCATCTTCTACCTTCAATGGCTCAAATGCTCTAGCAAACAAGATTCAGTCAACAAGGTGGGGTGAGGATGTTAGAGTGCTCAATGACTTCCAAAGGATGCCATTGAGGACTTAACATCAAAGGGAAAGGCTCTCTCGAAGTTCTACCTCAGAGGGTAAGGTCACTAATCTCTCCAAAGGAGAGAGGTGAATACCCTTAAGGGACTCTATGTCACAGAGAAGAAAGGAGGTGAACAAGACACTCCTTGTTTATTGAACAAAGTATTCTATCTAGGGCTCTGCCTATACACCTATGATCCTATAAACAAAACAAACAAAAGCTATGCTAGACTCCTCTGCAAGGTCTTCAAAGCTTCCATGATGATCCACAAGGTCCTCAACTCAATCTCCAAGCTCACACACTCACAGGAGAAGAAAATCAAACACAACAATACAAACTATGCCTTTAAGCAACACACATATTATCCATACATTCAAAAATCAATGAAAAATACTAAAACACCATACAATATTCTAGCAAAATTCTAGGGGATTCTATACATACTTACCCTTAACCCATATATTCCCCATACACTAATTTGGCCTATAAACCCCAAAACAAATTTATTCAAGTCTACCTATACAACTTAAAACCCTAATTAGAGCACCTAAATGTCTAACAATCAAATTACATCAAATTTTAATCTACAAATCAAGAGATAAATCCTACATGAAACTAGGGTTCAACCTCTAACTATGCCAAAAAGAATGGCTCAAAAACCCTAAGGGAAAGTCCTAAAACAAATTGGACAAAATCAAGGGTTAACCAAAATCAATTAAATGTACTATTTACAAGAAAATATGCTAAAAAATATTAAACCAAAAATAAAATGGAATTTTATTTTTTATTAATTTTCTAGACAAAATCATGATTGTGTGAAAAAAAGAAGAAATGAAAAATATTGATTTTTATATTTTTTATGAATTTTATAAAATGCAAAGAATTAAAAGAAATAAAAATGAAAGAATTTAAGAAATAAAGGGGAGGGGGGGTATCAAAAGTAAAGCGCCACAGTTATTTCTGAACATTGGGCCAAGTCTGGGGGTGGGAATAGAAATGAACGCTGAGGCCCAGGTTTGTCAAAGAACCAAAACGGTGCGTTTGGTTAAGTGATGCGCTGCGTTTTGCGTTTCAATCTTCCCTCCGTTTCTGAAATCAAATATGGACCGTGCGATGGATGGAATTGGTCAAGCATTCTGGATGATCCAACGATGGACCTTCATCGTCCCCAACTGAACCCTAGGGTTTTCAGAAACCCTAACCCCATGCAAGGATCTTCAACCTGATCGTTCTCACTGACTTCTCCATGAATTCATGAGCTTCCAAAAGCAAAGTTGCACTATCAATCACCCTGAACACGATACTATCCATAGTTTTCCCTGAAACCTCTTGAATCATCCTAACAGAAAGCTTCATCATCAAGGTTCCATTTCTTTCCTCTGCTATCAAACTTAATGGAACTTCAAACTAATGATCCAGAATTATTCTACACGTTTCCCTAACCATTCTACACCATCTCATATCCATTGATGCACACAAAATTGCTTGTTATTCATTCTGCAAGAAATTATACCCTGCCTCGAAACCTCATGATCCTTCCCCTAATTCTCAGAATAAAGTCCTCTATCCTAGCTTAACCAGTCTAAACCTATAACTATGGTAGAATGCACATAAATTAGGAGATTCGAGCAAGATTACCAACCTGTCAAACTTTAATGGTGGCTATGGTTTCCCTACAATTCAAGGTCTGCAAGCTTCCTTGATTAACCTCCAATGGCAGATATAGATTCTGTATGCAACAAGATGGCTGAACAAGGCTTGAATCTTGTGTTTGATATCAAAATGCACTTCTTGCAATTTCCTCCAAACAGCTTCAAATTTCCATGGATCTTCTTCTACCTCAGCATGCAATCAGTCACAATGATCAGAAGAATAGGTTTGTGGAGGAGAAATGAATGGAGATTGAAGAGAATGAAGGTTTGATGTGAAATTGCAAATGGAAGAATCTTGCTTTTTCACACTCTAATCTCACTACTCACCAATAATGATCACCAACCCTGGCCATATGGTAATTCACCCTTCTTATAACAATCAAGAGAATGATCTAGATCCCTCTAGAAACTTGTGGAAAATGCTAGAAAGTTTGAGAACTTCTCATGGAATGATACATTGGATCTCCATTATCTCATGCCTTAGCCTTGCCAAAGGGACTTTAAAATCTCCTTACAAGAGATATTTAGAAAGAATGAGTGAAAAACAAGCTAAACTTTGCTCTTTGTGAGGTTTTGTTTAGGTGCCTTATTATGCAAGCATGAGAATTACAAAGTAACCCCCATTTCTAAGCTTCAAATCAAAATTCTACTTGAACCATTGTTTTTAAAATATTGTTTGGATTCAAAATGACATATTGGATGACCCATTTTGGATTTGTGGATCTCCCAAACCAAATTTAAATTTCAACTTTTTCAACTTATAAGCCATTTTAGGTCATTTTCACCCAATCTTGTAAATCCTTGCTACAAGCTCTTTCAATAACCCATGGCCACTTTTCTAGACTTAAAATCCCATTTTTAACAACTTTCATGTTTTGAGTTTTTTCATTTGAGGCTTGGAAATAGGAGATATGGCCTTTGCTTAAAATCACCTATAATTGACAAATGACCAAAATACCCTTGTCTTGCTCAATCCATAAGTTGAGTTCTACAAATCCTATCAAGGACTTCTAGTACTCTCTAGAAAGCTAAGAAGATGCTCTTCAACATTCATGTTGACCAAGAAATCATAGGAATCATCCTACTAGGGAAAAAGTTGTCTGCAAGTTGGGTGACTTTCAAGGACCCAGATTCACACACCTCAGCTGACCTGTAATTTGTCAAAACCATAACTTGAGCTCTGCAACTACTATCAAGGACTTCCACCACTCAAATTAAAGCTAAGAACAAGCTCTACAACATTCATGTTGTGGGGAAGATGAGATATCAATCACATCTAGAGCTAAAACTGCCTGGAAGATAGGGATCAAATTAGGGTTTTTTCACTGACATCCTTAGAAACCCTGACTTGAAACTTCTCAAACTCCTCAATCATGATGAGTTGGTTTAGGAATCATCTTTATAACATCTCTATGTATCATTCCATGATCTCATGGCCCTTGGATTAGGTCTCAACCTTCTCCAAATTTGCAGTTATCCTAGGGTTGACCCAGTCAAAACCCTAATTCTACCATTCATGGGTGAATCTTCTAAATTCTTGCACAATGACTTCTCTGGGCTTCATGATGGCTACCAAGACATTTCATGAGCTTTCTCAAATCTCCAAGTTCATTCTCAAAGTCTCAGAATCATCTGAGGAGCACCCACAACTCTCAAGCTATGAGGCACACAACCCTGGTTTCAACCAACTCCTCTGAGGATCTCTTGAACTCTCTGATGAAGGTATCAACTTTCAAACACTCAATGCATAAATAATTGTTGGTCAAATTTTGGGGTGCAACAGCTGCCCCTATTCAAACGGCTTGAACCTGACTGGGTGAGAAGCGAACGGCTCTCAACCAATCAAGGTACGAGACGGTTGAATATCGGTAAACCCGAAAATTTGCCAACGGCTCAACTTGTCGAACACTGGAATAATAGCTGCACGGCAACTATCTGGAGAAATACCAATCTGACATCACCGTCAGTCATCCACCTTAACTTCTTCTGATATTGCCTTCAGACACCCAACCTCGCCGCTGGAGACCTGAATCTGACATCGCCGTCGGAAACAAACATTGCTCTGAGAGACACTCGACATCGCCGTCGTACAAACATCATCCCTGATGGGGATTTAAAGAGTCTGACCTCGCCGTCAAACAAACATTCAACCCCACCGTCGGACAAACATGATCTGACCTCGCTGTCAAATCCAAACGTTCAACCTCGTCGTCGAACACATTCAACATCGCCGTCGAATAAACATCCAACCTCGCCGTCGGACAAACATGATCTGACCTCGCCGTCAAATCCAAACGTTCAACCTCGCCGTCGAACACATTCAACATCGCCGTCGAATAAACATCCAACCTCGCCGTCGGACAAACATGATCTGACCTCGCCGTCAAATCCAAACGTTCAACCTCGCCGTCGAACACATTCAACATCGCCGTCGAATAAACATCCAACCTCGCCGTCGGACAAATGATCTGACCTCGCCGTCAAATCCAAACGTTCAACCTCGCCGTCGAACACATTCAACATCGCCGTCGAATAAACATCCAACCTCGCCGTCGGACAAACATGATCTGACCTCGCCGTCAAATCCAAACGTTCAACCTCGCCGTCGAACACATTCAACATCGCCGTCGAATAAACATCCAACCTCGCCGTCGGACAAATATGATCTGACCTCGTCGTCAAATCCAAACGTTCAACCTCGCCGTCGAACAAACATACTCTGACCTGGGGTTCACCCCTGGTAAGTGGAACAAAAAGGTACACTTGCGTATTTGAAATCACTCCGTTGGGAATGAGAGACTTAACCGAGCACGCTCTGATCTGGAGTTCACCCTCAGCACCATAACGAACATCGGGATACTGCTGCCCACTGCCCACCGTAGGACTTCAGCATTAAAGATATATGAAACCCTGGCCCCTGGCCAGTCCCAGCTTCAGCTAGAAACATTTTCAAGTACTTCTGAAAATAAGCATCCTTGGCCTTCAAGGATAGATGAAACCCTGGCCCCTGGCCGCTCCAGATCCGCTGGAGAATCTTCAAGTTCTTTTGAAGATAGATGAAACCCTGCCCGTCGGCGATTCCAGCTTCAGCTAGAAAAGATCTTCAAGTACTTCTGAAGATAAACATCCTTGGCCTTCAAGGATGCAAACTTTGCCCGTCGGCAACTCTGCAGGAGGTATCTTCGACTTCAGTCTGAAGAAATGGTCCTTGGCCTTCAAGGATACATGGATCTGCCTTCAGGCAACTCCACCTCTGCTATAGAGCATCCGTGACTTCAGTCAAGGATATACTTCGGCCTTCATGACCTTGGGGGATAACCTTGCCCTGAGGCACCTTCGCTTCAGCTTGGGAAATCTGTGACTTCAGTCAGAGAAATGGTATCCTGAGCCATTCATGACTCTTCGGGGATTCAAACACTTTGCCTTCAGGCAAAACTCCGCTTCAGTTGGAGAAACATCTTCGACTTTAGTCAGAAGAAATATCATTCACTTGATCGCAATCAATCATCACCTCAGGATAACTGACTTGGTCTTCAGGACAATGCGGATCACCTTGCACATGAAAGCTGCATATACAAACTTTGGAACCTTGTCTTCAGCCACACGTTGATTCATCAACAAGGAAATCTGAACTCACAGGAACCTTTTGATACCGCCTTCAGGCATTTACGAAGTCAATCTTCAGATTAGCCATCACTGTTGGAGCAGACATATCACGCTGCTAAGGACTTCAAGAATCATCTTGAATAAACAACTCCGTCGGGCACCTTCAAGAATCATCCTGAACCGATAACCATTCTGGAGACTTCACTCTGCTAGGGATCCCTGGAATCTTCCTGGGCAACTCTTGCTGGGGGACGCTACTGGGGAGCTCAAGAATCATCCTAAGAAAACAACTCGGGAAGCTGTACTGAGGTATTAAGAATCATCTTAAGCAAACGGCTCTGCTGAGAAATTCGAGAATCATCTCGAACTGAAGACTTCGCTGGGGATCTCAAAAATCATCTTGAGTGAGCGACCGTGGGGATTACACCGGGGTCTTAAGAATCATCTTAAGAAAGCGACCTTGTTGGAGAGAATATCAGGAATCATCCTGAGCAACCGGTCTCTTGGTGGAACACCTGCAAGACAAGAATGATAATAACCTAGATCATGTTTATGATGCATATGCTTCGGTGCCATGCCCCACACGGTGGGAATGATATGCACTTATGCTAAATGCTATGCAATCATGCACAATGCTATGCGACGTTAAATGCTATGCAGTGTTAAATGCTATGCAGTCATGCACAATGATGCAATCCCGTCAGCAAAATAAATGCCGAGAGGGAAATTCTTCTGCCGAGGAGAAAGAACTGCTCAGATAGAGGAATCATCCTGCTGAGGAGAACGTGAACATGCCAATGTCAATCAGGCTCTGTCTGGGGAACTGATCTTCCGCGGACTGCTGCATGGAAAACAACTTCAGCTGGTTTCTGCAGGGGACGAAGCTCTTCGAGGAACCAGACTTGCTGATATCAATCGCGAGAATAAACTGCGCGGCCGTCTCGGCTACTCTTCTGGGGGATAACTACTCTGTGGGGAAACAATTTCAGCTGCTCCACACTCCACTGGGGAAAATCAATCATGATCTGATCAACTTCCGAGGACTCGGCTCTCTTGGGCATCTGCAAACTCGGCTGAGGAAGGAGAAGTCATTCTGCTTCGCTGGAGAGTACGACCCTGGTGATGAATCTCAATTTCGCTAGGGAAGGAAGAACCATCTGACTTCAGGGGAGAGTACAAATCTACAGGGGAATGCAACATCAGCTGTTCCAACACTCTACTGGGGAAGAGGGAATCCCTCAACTTTAGGAGAGAATACGGCTCTTGGTGGGGAATCTCAATTCCGCTAGAGACTTCACTGGGGAAACACGAGCCGCGGTACCCGAATACTTCTATGAAACCTGCACTTGTGACCCGGTGCTGGGGAAGAAGACGTCATTCTTCGGTGCTTGACTCAGCTGATGAGGTGACATTCCTTCAGGATGCGTCCACTTGGGGAAGAGAATCGTCTCTGCCGGGGGAGACATATCAATGCTTACCATCTTGCGTTCAGATTCTGCGGAGGAGAGACTACTGAACTCTGCTGGAGAAGGAGGGCTCGCCCTGCTTCGAGGATGCGCACGACTCATCTTCTGGAAGGTGCTACACCTGCAACAACACAAACAAACAGACAAGATACCCTCCTCAAAGGGGCCTATCCAGGTTATTATCTCGTGACAATATTCAGTTATTTAATTGTTTCAACAATCAATGGGCCTAGGCCCGTAAGTTTATGTATGCGCATTTTATCAAAAACATCGGCGTTTTCATTCGCAAACAAAACAGATAAATGCTAAACAGGCAAGCAGAATTGCTGAATAATGTGCATTTTATTGATGATGAACCCCTGAATGGGCAAAAAATGTTTTACAACAGAGGCAAGCTCTTGGAATGAGGAAGCCGCGCAAAAAGAAAACATAAATATACATCAGTATATACAAATGTCGGCAACGAGGCGTAGACGAACACCATGAGTTGATCCCTCTAAGACCCACTCGACTTCGATACTTCTCCGACGCTTCAGCTTCGGAAGAGATTGATTCGAATGAACGGCCCTCAGGTCTTCCAAACCACAAAACAATGAAAGTCCACACGCGGAACGCAGTCATTTGCTTATTCAAATCCCTAACTTTTGCGTGAACCGCCCTTTACGGGTTTTCAGTCCACCGGGATACCCCTTTTTGCCGAAGCCGCCCAGTGTAGGTTTTCGACTTCGCGGGTGTACATTTTTCAATATATCCCTAATTTTGCCCGAACCTTTTATTCTGTTTTTGGTTCGCCAGGATGCCCCTTTTTTGCCTGGACTCTTTCTTTTTTGTCCAGCGGGTCTCTTTCAAGCAAAGTATTTTTTAACTGCGTCCGCGTTCACCGGGGATGCAAAATCTTCACCATCCATCGTGGATAACAACAAAGCTCCTCTCGAGAAGACCTTGCTGACGACATACGGCCCTTCGTAATTCGGAGTCCACTTGCCCCGGTGATCGGAGTGTGGCGGAAGAATTTTCTTCAGGACGAGATCACCCGTCTGAAAGCTTCTAGGACGCACCTTCTTATCATAAGCTTTCTTCATTCGACTTTGATACAGGCGACCAAATGCAATCGATGCTAACCTCTTCTCATCCATCAGGCTGAGTTGGTTCAAGCGATTCGTAATCCATTCTGCCTCCTCGAGTTTTACATCAACCAAAACTCGCAAAGAAGGAATCTCCACTTCTAATGGTAGGACAGCTTCCATACCGTACACCAAGGAGAAAGGAGTTGCCCCGGTCGACGTACGCACCGTCGTACGATAACCGTGCAAGGCAAACGGCAGCATCTCGTGCCAATCTTTGTACGTCACAACCATCTTCTGAACAATCTTCTTGATATTCTTGTTGGCGGCTTCAACGGCGCCATTCATCTTCGGCCGGTAAGGAGATGAGTTGTGGTGTTCAATCTTGAAGCTCTGGCACAGCTCCTTCATCATCTTGTTATTCAAATTCGAACCATTATCAGTAATGATTCGCTCAGGGATTCCATATCGACAGATAATGTCCCTCTTTATGAATTTAGCTACCACCTGCTTGGTCACATTAGCGTACGAGGCTGCCTCCACCCATTTGGTGAAGTAGTCGATAGCTACCAAAATGAAACGATGACCATTGGATGCAGTGGGCTCAATCTTGCCTATCATGTCGATGCCCCACATGGAGAACGGCCAAGGGGAGGACATGACATTCAATGGGCACGGCGGCACATGAACTTTATCCGCATAAATCTGGCATTTGTGACATTTCTTCGCGAATCTGAAGCAATCCGACTCCATCGTCAGCCAGTAATACCCTGCTCTCAGGATCTTTCTCGTCATGGCATGCCCATCGGCGTGCGTACCAAATGTGCCCTCATGGACTTCTTCCATGAGTATACTTGCCTCCTTCTCATCTACACATCTGAGTAGCACGAGATCGTGGTTTCTTTTATATAACACTCTATCAGGATTGAGGTAAAAGTTTCCAGATAGCCTCCTTAGAGTCTTCTTATCCTGGGTTGACGCACCCGCAGGATACTCCTTAGTCCTAAGGAAGGTCTGGATGTAGTGGAACCATGGCCTGCCGTCGTTGGCATCCTCGATTGCAAACACAAATGCCGGTCTGTCAAGACGCGAAAGCACAACTCTTGGAGCCTCATTCCAATAATTGACTTTATACATTGAAGCCAGCGTGGCTAAAGCATCAGCCATTTGATTTTCAGCCCTGAGTACATGATGAAGTTCCACTCGGTCGAAGAAAGGAAGCAGCCTCCTGGCATAATTCATGTACGGCACCAAATTCGCTTGACGAGTTTCCCATTCCCCTTTAATCTGATTGGTTACAAGCGCTGAGTCACCATATATGTCTAGATTCTTGATTCTCAAATCAATTGCCTCTTCTAGACCCATAATACATGCTTCATACTCGGCTTCGTTGTTGGTAACTGGAAACGTCAGTCTCGCAGTAAACGGGATGTGGGATCCGTGAGGAGTCGTGATGATAGCCCCGATACCACTTCCATAGGAATTAACCGCTCCGTCGAATATCAACTTCCACTGAGACTTCCTATCTGGCCCCTCATCGGGCAATGGCTCATCGCAATCCTTCGCTTTGAGAAACATAATATCCTCGTCAGGGAATTCGAACTTCATTGGCTGGTAGTCTTCGATTGGCTGTTCAGCAAGATAATCGGACAATACGCTCCCCTTAATGGCTTTCTGGGAGACGTACTGAATATCATATTCTGTTAACACCATTTGCCATCTGGCAATCCTGCCTGAAAGAGCCTGCTTCTCGAAGACGTACTTGATCGGATCCATCTTCGAAATCAGCATAGTGGTGTGATTGAGCATATACTGTCGCAGACGTTTGGCGGCCCAAGCTAACGCACAACACGTCTTCTCCAGCATCGAGTATCGAGATTCACACTCAGTGAACTTTTTACTCAAATAATAAATGGCATGCTCCTTTCTGCCCGTCTCGTCGTGCTGACCGAGAACACACCCCATACTATTCTCCAGAACCGTCAGGTACATGATTAATGGTCGTCCAGCCACTGGGGGTATCAAGATTGGAGGTTCTTGAAGATACTGCTTTATTTTGTCGAATGCCCTCTGGCAATCCTCATTCCAAGTAATCGCCTGATCTTTCTTTAAAAGCTTGAACATCGGTTCACAAGTGGCTGTGAGCTGAGAGATAAACCTTGCAATGTAGTTTATTCGGCCCAGGAAACCACGAACTTCTTTCTCTGTTTTCGGCGCTGGCATTTCTTGGATAGCTTTTATTTTTGCAGGATCAACTTCAATACCCCTTTCACTAACGATAAACCCCAATAACTTTCCGGACCGCACTCCGAAAGTGCACTTGTTAGGATTCAGCCTCAGCCTGAATTTCCTAAGCCTCTCAAACAGCTTCAGTAGGTTGACCAGATGCTCTTCCTCCGTTTGGGACTTTGCAATCATGTCATCAACATAGACCTCGATCTCATGATGAATCATATCATGAAACAAAGTTACCATCGCTCGCTGGTAAGTGGCCCCTGCGTTCTTCAGACCGAAGGGCATTACCTTATAGCAGAATGTTCCCCAGGGGGTGATAAACGTCGTTTTCTCCATGTCCTCCGGCGCCATCTTAATCTGATTGTAACAGGAGAAGCCATCCATGAACGAAAACACGGAAAACTGGGCTGTGTTGTCGACCAACACATCGATATGAGGCAACGAGAAATCATCCTTAGGGCTCGCCCTGTTCAAATCCCGATAATCGACGCACATGCGTACCTTACCGTCCTTCTTCGGTACAGGCACTATGTTGGCGACCCACGGAAGGTAAGTGGTAACGGCTAGAAATCCTGCGTCCAACTGCTTCTGGACTTCTTCTTTGATTTTCACAGCCATGTCTGGTCTCATCCTCCTAAGCTTCTGCTTGACTGGAGGGCAATCTTCTCGCAACGACAAGCGATGAACCACGATGTCAGTGTCAAGTCCGGGCATATCCTCATATGACCAAGCAAAGACGTCGCTATACTCTCGAAGCATCTCGACCAGTCTGTGCTTGACATCCTTCTGCAGCGCAGCTCCCACTCTGACATTTCTGACGAGCTCCTCAGAACCCAGATTTACAATCTCAATATCCTCCTCGTGAGGCAGAATAATCTTTTCTTCTCGTCTCAACAAGCGGGCCAACTCTTCCGGAAGGTCCTCGTCTTCATCAATCTCATCCTCGGCTTGATAGATCGGGCAATCAAAGTCGTAGTGAGTCGTAGAGGGTCCAGAGTCGATGTCATCTGTTATGTGGATCCTGCAATAACAAGGGTTAAGTTTAAAGCGAGAATATGCAGGTTAGCACCAACCTCGTTGCCATTTTGCTGTTTTTTTTTGAAATAAACATAAAACAGGGATAACAGAGAACACAACATTTGATTACGAAGAAAACGCCTTTTATTTATTAACAAAATGCATACACATAATCCAACAAGGCCCTGACAGTAAAACCACTATGCCCCGGGCAGGACATAGGGTTGTACAAAGATTGTAAAAAGCAAATCATTACTCTTCACTTGTCAGCTTGATAATCTCCTTGATGGTCCAATTGTGGAGGCGCTCGCCCGGCTTGCTCGGTTGAATCCAGGCGTCAAGATCACAATCACTGTCCTCGCTGTCCTCCGACGCAGCGTTGATGCTCTCGAAAATTACTCCCCCCTTGGTGAATAGGATCGGCCCTTTCCCACGAGACGAGCTACTAGAAGAAGATGAAGCTTCAGCTTCAGGCGAATACCCCAATCCAAACTTATCCTGCTTGATTGGTATATCCAAAACATGCCCCCAGCCTGGGGTGGAACCGGCTTCGACGACGGCTCGAGCTTCCTTAAACGAGGAGAGATTCATCTATTGCTTCTCTGCGACGACAGGAGCTACCTCTTTTACCCTGACGGTTTCAAACGCTTGGCAAAGCGTCTCATGGATCTCGCCATCCATTTCAACATATTTAAAGGACGACAGGTGGCTCACCATAATGTCCTCCTCACCACAGACGGTTACTATGCTGCCCCCGACAGCATATTTAAGCTTTTGATGCAGCGTGGACGTCACGGCACCAGCATAATGGATCCATTGCCGACCTAAGAGGCAACTATAGGCGGGCATGATATCCATGATATAGAAAACCGTATTGAACGTCTCTGGACCAACTTGAATTGGCAGGGTCAACTCTCCAAAGACGTGGCGCTTAGTCCCATCAAAGGCTTTCACTACCAGATCGCTGGGCGTGCAAAGCAATCCACGGGTATCCAACTTCATCAGTGCCTTCTTCGGAAGCACATTAAGGGAGGAACCCGTATCCACCAGGACATGCGACATGACGGTACCTCTGCACTCTATCGAGACGTGCAAGGCGTTGTTGTGATCTCTTCCTTTAGGAGTCAGCTCTAGATCCGTAAAACCCAGCCCATTACCAGCATTGACATGAGCTACCACCTCCTCGAGTTGATTTACTGATATCTCCTGCGGCACGTATGCAGCATTCAATACCTTCAGTAACGCGTTGCGGTGCGCCTCAGAACACAGCAACAAGTTAAGAATCGAGATCTTCGACGGAGTCTGATGAAGGTGATCTACAATTTTGTAGTCACTTTTCTTGATTAATCGCATGAACTCTTCAGCATCTTTAACCAGCAAGTCCTTCTCCGCCCCTGCAGGGACCTCTTCGACAGCTTTACCTTTACCCTTATCCACAGCGTCAGCTCGGACCACTTTCTCTGCTTCAACCTCTGCTGGTGCAAATACTCTACCGCTTCGAGTGATACCACTGACTCCGGTAAGATTCTGCACAGTTGATCCGAATGGTTCTAGCTCTATCTTCTGACCATTACAATACACTTCGGCGCCATAATGCCATGGAACGGCATTAGTGCTTTCGAATGGGATTGGTCCGGCCCTGGTGATAGTGATAGTAGGCGGACGGGGTGCTGAAATAGTGATAGGGTGACGAGGAATAGTAATGGTAGCGACTTCATCTGCCTGCTTCAGCATGACTTCCCCTGATGCACTCTCAACGCTCCGGCTGAATTGCAAGATACCCTCGGTCATCATACTTTGGATACCTTCGATCAGCTGCTCACACCCATCAGGGAGTGTAGCACAAGCCATACATAACTCTCCGCATCCAGGGAAAAAGCCCTTCTTCAGCAACTTAGCCTTGACAAAACTAAGTGGCGTTTTCAAATCTTTGACATCAGTCAGCAAGTCCGCACTCTCTTTAGTGATAACAGCATTCACTCCGCCCCCCTTATGATGAGGCATGGGGTTTTTGGTGACGTTGGGCACGTTGTCAGAAAAGTTGATAACCTTGGCGTCCACCAAATCCTGGACTTTGTGCTTAAAAGCTTTATAATTCTCAATCGTATGGCCTGGTGCCCCAGTATGGAACTCACAAGTAGCATTGGCGTCATACCCCGGTGGTGGTGCCCCTGTTAAGGGAGCCAACGTCCTCTTTTGAACTAATTGGAGCTGAAGCAACGTTTGCAAAAGCTGTGCATACGACATAGGTGGCGTTTCAAAATGACGGTTTGCCATAGGAGCCCGATTCTGATATCTTTTATACCCCTGTTGATTCTGCTGCTGAGGCTGCTGCTGCTGCTGCTGCGGGGCAGATGGGATATTTATGCTAGCAATCTGAGGCTGAGGGCCCTTGCCCTTTCTCCGAGCATTAGTGACAGCACTGGCATCTCCCTCTCGACGCTTGCCAGCGTAAGGTTTCTTGCTACCTCCTCCAGCTGAGGATGATTCTCCCTGAATTTTTCCAATTTTTATACCGTTCTCAACATGTTCGCCCATAGTGATGAGAGCCGATAATGTTCCGGACATGCCACTGACCAGCTTTTCATAGTAGATTCCAGGAAGGGTAGCCACGAACATTTGCACTAGCTCACGCTCAACCATCGGCGGTTGAACCCGAGCAGCCAATTCACGCCACCGCTGGGCGTACTCTTTAAAACTTTCATTGTTCCGCTGTGAGAGATTCTGAAGCTGAACTCGGTTGGGAGCCAAGTCGCTATTGTATTGATAGTGGAGGACGAACGCCTCTGCAAGCTCTTTCCAGGTGCGTACAGTAGCGGGCTCCAGGCCCATATACCATTCGAGCGATGGACCAGAAAGACTATCCTGAAAGAAGTGCATTAGCAACTTCTCATCGTCAGAATAAGCGGACATCTTTCTATAATAAGATCGGAGGTGGACCCGGGGGCAAGTAGTACCCTTATACTTCTCAAAGGTAGGCACCTTGAACTTGTGAGGTACTTTAAAGTCAGCAATCAGTCCGAGGTTGGACATGTCAACGCCCAATGTGTTCTGATTTTCTATGTCTCTCATCTTGTCTTCCAACGCCTTGAACCTGAGTCGAGCTTCAGCATTCAACTATGCTTCTACACCTCTCTGAGAGAATACGTCATCCTGATGGTCCTCCAGCCACGGTTGAGGCACCAACAAATTTCCCACACCAGCATTGCCGTTGACCGGCCCTATGTTAACATTGGCTCCCAAACTACCATTGCCGACGCCTGCCGCATTGAGTCCGAGATTAGTCATCAGATTGCCGTTAGCGCTGCCGTTGCCCCCGGCAGCAGGAACAACGTTTTGTGGAGCGTCCACTGGAGGAGGAGTAGGCACGGCCCCTCCATGCAGTATGCCATTACTGTCAACCCTGGAGATCAGAGGTTGAACCAGAGTACGAAGCTGGTCTTGACCATTCGCGACCACCTGCATTAGCTCCATAAAACGGTCCATCCGCTCACGAAGCTCTTGAACATCTGACTGCACCTGGTCCATTATCCTTGTCTGATTAGCGCGAGTTGAGTAGCGGTGAATGAGTCTTTGATCAATCCTGGAGATCGAAAGCAGCTCGGAACCTGAAAAAACCTGTCAACAATAAAGGTTAGGAAAAGCAATAAGATATACATTATGCAAATATGCTTCATGCAGATGCATGCGTGTGTCTGTGTGCGTGGGAGATTTTCCCCGATCCTAGTGCCTTAGTGCCAGTTCTGATAATAATAAGAGGAAGAAGAAATCCGAGCCCAATCATGGAAACATCAGTCTCATATATATATGGAAAGGCCTGTCAAGGCAGTACACAGTATCAGCGAGTACAAACAGATCAACAGCATGACCTCAGCCAACAAGTCTGGTGATGGTCAGCGTACATCAAAGATCAAAACAAACAGAGATATAACTAATCAAGTACGGCCACGGGCGCGATACTCTGCTAATAACTCCTTCGTGCCCGGATGATCTGGCGAAGTGAGCAACCTCTCGACGAGTAGTTCCCTCTGCCTGATGGTATGCTGGAGCCCCTGAACTGAACTCTCCCAAGCTCCTTTGCCGAAGCAATCCTCCAGCTTCCGCTTCTTAGACTCAAACATCAGCTTATGCTCCTTCAGGCTAGCAATAGCTTTGTTGAGACGGGCTTCAGCGGAGTACCTGCGGGCGGTCTCTTCATCAAACCTCCGCTCACTATCCTTTACTTCGGCTTCCAGCTTAGAAATCTGCAGCATCAGTTTGTCTTCTCGCTCCTTCCTGGTGGCCATGGAAGTCTTCCAATGCTGGTCGAACTTAGATATTCTCCGATATGCCTCCTCCAAATGTTCTTCTTCGTAGCTAGTACATCATTAGCAGCCCTGAAGTCTTGACCCAGGCGTTCCCGATCAGCAATCTGCTTTGCCAAGTCTGCACTCAGCTGGCTCACCGACTCTATTTGCCTTTTGAGAGCATGCACGGCTTCGTTCTTCTCTCTTCGAAGCTGAGCTAACTCCTTCTCTAATTCTGCATTTGCCCTCTTCAGCTCATCACGCTCGGCTAATACCTGGCTGTGCTGGTGAATGGACACAGTGGTAGGCTCTTCAAATGGTGGAGGACTCTCTGGTCTGACATGAGGGAATGGCATCCCTATAGCGCTGGCTCTGGCTCTGATCCAATCTGAATAAGGAGGGTAGGCTTGGCTGTTGCTCTTCCCCAATAAAGGCTTTCCTCTCGTGCTGATATTGTTCCACGCGTACTGAAGCTTGGACAACAAATCCCCCTCTAGGATACCCGTGAGGTACAGAGATTCCCGTACCTCTTCCTCCTTCGGTGGAGTCCTCAAAGCATATGCAAACTGACGAACTAGAAATGATGGATTGTAGTTGATGCAACCCTTCCTACCTATCAGAGGTACATTAGGAAACCCACTACAACTGAAGATCAACTCGGTGCCTAACCTGTCTCTGTCAACGAACCAATCAATATCTTCTGCCGACAAGCTCATCAGACGCTCAGGCCACTCAATTGTGGCAGCAGACAAGACAGAAGAACCCTTCTTGGGCAAATGACTATCAAACCACCTGTACAACAACGGTACGCAGCATGAGACATTCTTCCCTCTCCGGTTCTCATTCTTGTAATGCACTGAATGGTAGACGTCTCCGATCAGAGTAGGGACTAGATTCCCTGAGGCAAAGATATGGAATGCATCAAAGTCCACGAAATCAGGCATGCTGGGGAATAGGATAATGCCATATATGCATAAAGCAAGGATGGCATTGAATGCGTCCCAACATTCGTCCTTAGCACACTGCTGAGCTTTAGCTATCAGGAACTGCAGAGAGAACCCTGGGACCTTGTTCCAGCTCGTCACCACTAACTCAGAAGCGCTCACATGGAGTGAGGAAGCTAGACCAGCCAGATCAGGTTCAGCATCCATGTGGACAAAAGGCATCTGCCTTTTGATAGGCACACCCAACATATCAGCATACTCTTCCAATGTCGGCGCGAGGATGAAGTCATGAAAAGTGAAACACCTCAAAGGAGGGTCATAAAACTGCAGAAGAGCATGCAACCCATTCAACTCGGATGTAGACGGTTTGCAAACCAGACTAAGCAACCTGCCATAGGACTTCCTGAACCTATCCTTCACAGAATCCCCTGCCAGGGCTATCAAACCAATCAACTTCGACACATCAGGGGTCGGGAACTTGTACGCAACAGTCTTCCTGAGGGAGGCCATAATAACAACAGAAGGCGAGAAATCCGGGATCGGGGAAACGGTACCTGCAACACAGACACACGTTAATGGAATGCAGATGAATGCGCAAGCTAATGCAAAATGCAGGCATGCAATAATGTATCCAGGTGGCTGCTGTGGAGATTCAGTATCAACAGTCACTGATGAGAAGGAAACCCCGGTGTAAGGCCACTAATCTGATCTGCTGAGCATAACCATCTGATAGGACCGAGATCAAAATTCTGCTCTGACAAGAATAAGTGCCTGATAATAAGGACCCCGGGTGCAATATCAAAGAATGTCTGTTGATGAAGTCTTCAGACCCCAAATCAAGATCTGCCCTACCAAGAACAAATACACAGCTGCTGATGAGATCTTCAGACCTCACTCAAAATCTGTTCCATCCAGAACAAACCACTGATGATAATACACTGATCAAAGCCTGCTCTATCAAGAACAGACAAACACCCAATGATAAGATCCTCTGACCAAACTCTTGCTCTATCAAGAACACATCTGTAACTGAGAACCCAACATAACTGATTCGCTGTCAAGACAACCAGGTAGTCTGAAGGTCTAAGTTTCCTGCAATAAACCCAGTCCCGCTCACGGCATCCTAGACGGTCCAAACCACATATTTTTAGCAGCAAACCAAGGATCAAACACACGATATGGAACTGTCGCTTGCGCGAAAATAAGGTGCCGGCAAAACAGAAGAGTCGCCACCTTTCGTTATTTATCCCTCAGAGCGGGAAAGGAAACGATTGGAAAAACCTGACGAATAAGGGTAAGACAAGGTCATCGCAACCATTGTCTGGGTTCGGGAGTCGGTTACGCAAGGGGAAGGTATTAGCACCCCTCACGTCCGTCGTACTCGACGGGATCCTCGCTTGTTTGTTTACTTGGACGGGTTGGTTATAATCTATCTACCTATCAAGGCTGGCTGAAAAAAGAAAAGAAAAATGACTCGGCAAAGCGTCGCGCTTTATGCCTACGTATTCTCATCAGAGAATGAGAAATCAGAGTCAACGTAGTTCGGCCTACGAAGGATTATGAGGGAAAGGTTGCTCGCTAGGACGTCGCATCCTATGCCTACGTACTTCCACACTGTATGGAAGATCAGAGCAAACGTAGTTCGGGAAACTACGGGTTATCTCCTAAAAGAAGTGTTTTTTATTATGTTTGCAATCTCGACCGCACTAGAGACTATGACCTGAGAGTGAATGCGTCGCATGTCACCCAAAGGGTACCATACTAAACATCCAGACTGTGAGAAAGAAACTCTCCCACAATCCTTTCTCAAATAGCTTAAGACTCGTAGCGTACGAAAGAAATCATTCATGATTACTGTGTCTTAAACTGCTTTGAGATGAGAAGAGAACAGGCCCAACTAGGAGGGAGACTATCAAGTCCTACTGTTATCATGCCATGGATTCATCCTATGGTTGAGGTTTGAACAGGGAACTCCTAGACGTTGTCATGCATAGGTTTCAACCTAAAAGTCTATCATCAAATCCTCATCAGAAGAAATGAGAGTCCTAAGGGATCATGTCAATGATACACCAAAACAGACAAAAGCATCAGCTTTAACAGTAAAATGCATGCAATGCAAGTGAGGGAGGAAATGTGTGTGGGGCTTCAGCCTCCACAAGCTCATCTCAACCTCAAGCCAGTCATGAAATAACAGTAATCATACTGAAAAATAGACAACATGCTATCAAGCAAAAACAGTAAACTGCGATCATACAGGTAAAAGAGAACATGTTATCAAGCAAAATAAACACATGGGCAAGGGAGCTGGGCTCTACCGAATACCCGCAAGCAAAGCCAAGCAGTAACAATACAAGCAGATGCACTCATGCTCTTAGACTGAACTTGTTCTAGATGAGCTTAGTCTAATGCAACAGACAAATCAGACAAAACACACAATACATCAAAGAAAACAGAAGAAAGCCTCAGTTCCTTCATCAGCAACCCACTCTTCAGACTTCAAAGGTCACTTACCTTCCAGGCATCAACCCCACAACATGAGTATCAACTCATCTTCTCCTCTGAGCTTCAGCTCCTCTGATCAGCTCTACCTTCAGGCTTCACTATCTTCAGGGGTCTTCAAGCATCAACTTGATCTTCACAAAGTCTCAGGCTTCAACAATCTTCAATGAATCATCCTCTTCAAAGCTTCATCTTCTACCTTCAATGGCTCAAATGCTCTAGCAAACAAGATTCAGTCAACAAGGTGGGGTGAGGATGTTAGAGTGCTCAATGACTTCCAAAGGATGCCATTGAGGACTTAACATCAAAGGGAAAGGCTCTCTCGAAGTTCTACCTCAGAGGGTAAGGTCACTAATCTCTCCAAAGGAGAGAGGTGAATACCCTTAAGGGACTCTATGTCACAGAGAAGAAAGGAGGTGAACAAGACACTCCTTGTTTATTGAACAAAGTATTCTATCTAGGGCTCTGCCTATACACCTATGATCCTATAAACAAAACAAACAAAAGCTATGCTAGACTCCTCTGCAAGGTCTTCAAAGCTTCCATGATGATCCACAAGGTCCTCAACTCAATCTCCAAGCTCACACACTCACAGGAGAAGAAAATCAAACGCAACAATACAAACTATGCCTTTAAGCAACACACATACTATCCATACATTCAAAAATCAATGAAAAATACTAAAACACCATACAATATTCTAGCAAAATTCTAGGGGATTCTATACATACTTACCCTTAACCCATATATTCCCCATACACTAATTTGGCCTATAAACCCCAAAACAAATTTATTCAAGTCTACCTATACAACTTAAAACCCTAATTAGAGCACCTAAATGTCTAACAATCAAATTACATCAAATTTTAATCTACAAATCAAGAGATAAATCCTACATGAAACTAGGGTCCAACCTCTAACTATGCCAAAAAGAATGGCTCAAAAACCCTAAGGGAAAGTCCTAAAACAAATTGGACAAAATCAAGGGTTAACCAAAATCAATTAAATGTACTATTTACAAGAAAATATGCTAAAAAATATTAAACCAAAAATAAAATGGAATTTTATTTTTTATTAATTTTCTAGACAAAATCATGATTGTGTGAAAAAAAGAAGAAATGAAAAATATTGATTTTTATATTTTTTATGAATTTTATAAAATGCAAAGAATTAAAAGAAATAAAAATGAAAGAATTTAAGAAATAAAGGGGAGGGGGGTATCAAAAGTAAAGCGCCACAGTTATTTCTGAACATTGGGCCAAGTCTGGGGGTGGGAATAGAAATGAACGCTGAGGCCCAGGTTTGTCAAAGAACCAAAACGGTGCGTTTGGTTAAGTGATGCGCTGCGTTTTGTGTTTCAATCTTCCCCCCGTTTCTGAAATCAAATATGGACCGTGCGATGGATGGAATTGGTCAAGCATTCTGGATGATCCAACGATGGACCTTCATCGTCCCCAACTGAACCCTAGGGTTTGCAGAAACCCTAACCCCATGCAAGGATCTTCAACCTGATCGTTCTCACTGACTTCTCCATGAATTCATGAGCTTCCAAAAGCAAAGTTGCACTATCAATCACCCTGAACACGATACTATCCATAGTTTTCCCTGAAACCTCTTGAATCATCCTAACAGAAAGCTTCATCATCAAGGTTCCATTTCTTTCCTCTGCTATCAAACTTAATGGAACTTCAAACTAATGATCCAGAATTATTCTACACGTTTCCCTAACCATTCTACACCATCTCATATCCATTGATGCACACAAAATTGCTTGTTATTCATTCTGCAAGAAATTGTACCCTGCCTCGAAACCTCATGATCCTTCCCCTAATTCTCAGAATAAAGTCCTCTATCCTAGCTTAACCAGTCTAAACCTATAACTATGGTAGAATGCACATAAATTAGGAGATTCGAGCAAGATTACCAACCTGTCAAACTTTAATGGTGGCTATGGTTTCCCTACAATTCAAGGTCTGCAAGCTTCCTTGATTAACCTCCAATGGCAGATATAGATTCTGTATGCAACAAGATGGCTGAACAAGGCTTGAATCTTGTGTTTGATATCAAAATGCACTTCTTGCAATTTCCTCCAAACAGCTTCAAACTTCCATGGATCTTCTTCTACCTCAGCATGCAATCAGTCACAATGATCAGAAGAATAGGTTTGTGGAGGAGAAATGAATGGAGATTGAAGAGAATGAAGGTTTGATGTGAAATTGCAAATGGAAGAATCTTGCTTTTTCACACTCTAATCTCACTACTCACCAATAATGATCACCAACCCTGGCCATATGGTAATTCACCCTTCTTATAACAATCAAGAGAATGATCTAGATCCCTCTAGAAACTTGTGGAAAATGCTAGAAAGTTTGAGAACTTCTCATGGAATGATACATTGGATCTCCATTATCTCATGCCTTAGCCTTGCCAAAGGGACTTTAAAATCTCCTTACAAGATATATTTAGAAAGAATGAGTGAAAAACAAGCTAAACTTTGCTCTTTGTGAGGTTTTGTTTAGGTGCCTTATTATGCAAGCATGAGAATTACAAAGTAACCCCCATTTATAAGCTTCAAATCAAAATTCTACTTAAACCATTGTTTTTAAAATATTGTTTGGAGTCAAAATGACATATTGGATGACCCATTTTGGATTTGTGGATCTCCCAAACCAAATTTAAATTTCAACTTTTTCAACTTATAAGCCATTTTAGGTCATTTTCACCCAATCTTGTAAATCCTTGCTACAAGCTCTTTCAATAACTCATGGCCACTTTTCTAGACTTAAAATCCCATTTTGAACAACTTTCATGTTTTGAGTTTTTTCATTTGAGGCTTGGAAATAGGAGATATGGCCTTTGCTTAAAATGACCTATAACTGACAAATGACCAAAATACCCCTGTCTTGCTCAATCCATAAGTTGAGTTCTACAAATCCTATCAAGGAATTCTAGTACTCTATAGAAAGCTAAGAAGATGCTCTTCAACATTCATGTTGACCAAGAAATCATAGGAATCATCCTACTAGGGAAAAAGTTGTCTGCAAGTTGGGTGACTTTCAAGGACCCAGATTCACACACCTCAGCTGACCTGTAATTTGTCAAAACCATAACTTGAGCTCTGCAACTCCTATCAAGGACTTCCACCACTCAAATTAAAGCTAAGAACAAGCTCTACAACATTCATGTTGTGGGGAAGATGAGATATCAATCACATCTAGAGCTAAAACTGCCTGGAAGATAGGGATCAAATTAGGGTTTTTTCACTGACATCCTTAGAAACCCTGACTTGAAACTTCTCAAACTCCTCAATCATGATGAGTTGGTTTAGGAATCATCTTTATAACATCTCTATGTATCATTCCATGATCTCATGGCCCTTGGATTAGGTCTCAACCTTCTCCAAATTTGCAGTTATCCTAGGGTTGACCCAGTCAAAACCCTAATTCTACCATTCATGGGTGAATCTTCTAAATTCTTGCACAATGACTTCTCTGGGCTTCATGATGGCTACCAAGACATTTCATGAGCTTTCTCAAATCTCCAAGTTCATTCTCAAAGTCTCAGAATCATCTGAGGAGCACCCACAACTCTCAAGCTATGAGGCACACAACCCTGGTTTCAACCAACTCCTTTGAGGATCTCTTGAACTCTCTGATGAAGGTATCAACTTTCAAACACTCAATGCATAAATAATTGTTGGTCAAATTTTGGGGTGCAACAGGAACATATAAGTGATGTTTACAAACACCATACCTCAAGAGATGAGTTCATTCAACAGATAGCATATAGTGTGGCCAAAATACCAAGTTTGAGCAAGACAAGTGTGACAGTCACAAATACATGTTTTGAGCAGCAACCAAGTGATCAAACATGAGACATAAGACATATAAAAGATGTTCACAACCATCAAACATCAATGCCTAAATAGAAACCAAGAGTTGCATATGAAAATGAATCATAATGTAAGCTAACAAGCAAGAACAAGTGAACAATCAAATGTACACAAGTTTGAGGGCAAGCTAAAGTTCAAACATGACCTATAATACATATCAAACATGTTTAGCTAGTATGAGCACTTACCTCTTGTATCCTTCTTAAGAAAGTGCACAAAACAAGAAGTCCAGTTGATATGTGAAGATTCAAACAACCTCAAGATACTTCAAATAAGGTGTTCAAGTGATCCAAACTCCCTCCAAGCAGCTGCCTTGAAATATTGGTGGTTTTTGCAAGAAAAGACCAAGAACTCCAAAGTGAAATGCAAGGAAATGATGTTACAGAAGTATGGTGATGATTTGGATAGCTCAAAAACTTATATGCAAGGTGTTTGAAGAGTTAGAGTGGCTGGAAAAGAGTTGGACATAGTTGTGCTTGTGAAAATGAAGAAAGTCAAACTTTTATGGATTGATAGTTGACTTTTTGAGTGAGAAGTTTTTTGGTGAGTGTGAGTGTTTGAACAACTTCAATACATCATATGTGATGTATTTGCATTATTTTTGAAGTGTTTGATGGTTATATGAGGTTTTGGCAAGGGTTTTGTAAAAACAGATTTTGTGTCTTAAGGGAGCAAGTTCACAAGTTACAAGAACAATGTGATAAGAGGAATAAAGGAGATTTTTCTTGGTTTCTAGCTCAATCTGGTGTGGTTTGGATGTGAGGAGAGTGTCCTATTTATAGGCAAGCTTGGAAAGCATGTGGTATGGGCAGATTGCATCATCTTGCCAAATTTGACTTTGGATGAAAAAGGAGCAAATCCATCTTGAGATCTTTCTTCTGAGCATGAGACGCCTCTCTATGCGTTTCATCACCATCTATAGCCTGAAGTGAAAGGAAGAGCACAACTGATGTAGTAGCCGAGTTGTGACAGATTTTGCAAAAATGTTTCTCTCTCCTTGCCACTTGCATCCACTTGCATGATTAAGCAATTCATTTTAATCCAATTCTGATTTTTGCTCGTGGAAATTCATTGTAATCTCATTAATTAAGTCTATAAGAATCAAAGAATGAGATAAGCAAGTGATTAGAAGAGGTTTGAGTGGTTTATGCATCAAAATGCAAGTGTTGAAGTTGGTTTTGTGACATGAAAAATGCCCAACTTGCCTTCTTCGATTCTCCCTAACCACAAAGGTTGAGAAATTGCTCCTGTACTTTTTAAAAAGCCCCAAACATGATCTACAACTTGATGAGCTCTTGTGCTATCTAAGTGTTGAAATTCTTCACAACTTGATGAGCTCATAACTCAAAATATATGCATTTTTGGACCCCAACCCTATCGTAAAATTTTGTAGGGCTCCTCAAGAGCTTTCCAACAAGCTTTGAACCACTCCATTTGGATGTGTGGTTAGGGAGTTATGATCATTTCAAGTTGGCTTAAAATTTGGGTTTTTCTTGAACCCTAGTTTCTTGATTTGCAATTTATCCATCAATCCTTGATTAAATCTCCACCAAACTCACTATTTATGCACAAAATGATGTTGGAAAACTTGCTTGCTTCAATTTGGGGTTAAAACCCTAAAAGTGAAAGAGTTGACTTTCCAGACAGACTAACCGAACAGGTGAAATCTTCAGGATCAATCCTCAGTGTCCTGAATTCTTTGAGCCTTTCAAACTTCTTGAGGAGACTCTAATAAGTCATAGGAGTACCATGAACCATGATTCAAGCTTTGGAAACCCATTTATACCAAAATCCAAACATCAGTTGACTTTTTCCACTAAAAATCCTAATAAGGGTCTTGACACTGCACTGCTTCTATTCTCTTGGTAACAACCTCAAATAGCACTTGTTCTTGGAAATATGTGAGTCTCTTGATGATATGAAGACTTGATTTATAGGAGATCAATCCAAAACATTGACTGATCAGTCCACATGATTCTTGATTTTAATAGTGTGAAACCCTAATTCATCTGCACCTTGACAAAGATTAACTTGAAAAAGCTTATGGTTAGATAACACATGCTTGATGCACCTAGAATGATAATTGAATCTAGGGGTCAAAATTTGGAGTATGACAGTTGCCCCTATTTATATATCTTCACCAGATGGAAATGAGAGATAACGATCTCCATAGAATTATGGTAAAAGGTATTTAAATATAGCAAACCAAAAATTTTGTCCCTTAGATGCGATGGTATGCAAAAAGGACAAATGCTGATCATGTAATAAATTCTAAGAATGGTACTTTATGATGCTTGAGTGCAAGAAAATGCTAACACACAACAAAAGAAAAAAGAAAAGCAAAACAACGAGTAACCACTCACTGGGAACACAGACACCACAGGGAGAGACCCAAAGCAAGCTAACCAATAGTTCAGACATGACTAACGATACTATTTTATGGGGATCCTCCGTATAGGGGACAGGGAACAAAAACTCCAATGGGGCAGACAAACATCCACTGGGGAAAAGGAAAATCTCCATTGGGGAAATGCAAATCTCCACTGTGGAAATGCATCGAGGGAGACACGGATAAGAAGTCACACAAGGGAACATAAGTCTGCAAACTCAGACTCCAACTGGGTATTCAAAATACCAGAGACACATTCCCTATTGGGGGACAAACCAATGGGGATCTTCCTTGCAACGAAGAGTTCGAACAAGATCTTCAGGAAAAGACTAGAAACAAGACCAGACCCACCAGGGATGCTAGTGATCACTAGACCTCCAAGACTTGTTGAGGATATATAAGGATTCACTAGGGATGCTGGTAACAACCAACCATCCTAAGATTAGGTTTAGAAGAACATTGCCAATAACCATTGGGCTTTCAAAGGATATGGTGACGATCAAAATGGACTTTAAACGATGCCAATCAAAACATTGCTGGTCTTTTTAAGCAATAACAATAACAATAACAACTAGACTTCTGGACTTACTGGGGAACGCTAGTAACGACTAGACTTCGCAGAGAGATGTTGGTAACAAACAATAATCAAAGAACACCATAGAGTTGGATGAAATTTGATAATTATCATTGAACTTTAAACAATGCCAGTAACTACGTGACTTCAATAGGGGATAGAAATAACAATTTGTTAACAATTAAAAGCCAGTAACTACTGGACTTTCTTAAGGATTGGTGACGATGGTCGACTATTTAGTATGCCTAAATACTCCACGATTGCAAGTGCACAGTCTAATCGTGTAGTTTTAAAAGATTATCGAACCCAAATGACCAAGAGTTGATCTACCGCTATCTAATGCTACTATGTAAAGCTAGTGCTAATGAATTTCTAATTTTTGGGATGCGAGAAATAAAATAAGTGTGGAATTAAAATTCTAATTAAATTAAGATATCTCTAAATATCGGTATATAATCCTGTCAATCATCGGGGGTTCGGTAGTTCGTGGACATTTAATTTTAAAAAGAAAGAATTGTTATTCTGTAGAAAATACCTGTTTAAAATACCTTATCTCACACTCTCGCGCTATTGACTTAGACTATGCTCTCAAATCAAAATGCGGCTCCCGCTCTCTCATTTTGCATTTAAAAACACTTTTTAGAAACAAATAAATCCTAATTAAACTCAAAGCGCCCTCGCTGTATTTAAGCCTAATGTTCAGTTTCAGCTATCCAGTTAAAACCTTAAACTCTCGCTCTATTGATTTTAACCTTCGTTACTTTCTCACTCTCGTGACAAAAGTTATTAATTTTGGCAAAAGAAACAGGGACCAGAAACTTTTATTTCATTTAAATTCTACGTCACGGTTTACTTAACCCCCTCCGACCGATCGTAATTACATACCGATACTAAGGGTTTTAGCCAGACATGGCTTTCATATTTTTACTAAATTCAATCCTAATACTAAACAGAAGGTAAAAGGAATGCATAAAAATAAAGCGATAAACAGTAAAGCAGATAAAACAAAACCTGGAAATTAACAGAACTTGGATTTGATTTTTGAAGGCGGCTTGTAGTGTCAGTACAATGTTTACAACCTCTTCGAATCAATCCTAGACTAATGGCAGAAATAATTTTCCTTACAAAACCGTCAAATAATGCAGAGAAAATAAAAGCAAAAACTGAAAAATAACTAAAAAACTAAAACTGAAAACTAATGCGTGTGTTGCTTCTAAAACTGCCTCCTTTTTATATTATTAGTGGGCAATGGTTACATGGTCTTGAAGCTTCAAATGAGGAGAGAAATACAGAGGAAAAGCATTGAGGCAGTCGAGAAGAATCAAGAAGGATCATGGAGAAAATTCAGGGGAGGAAGTGGCAGGCGCCACTTCCAATTCATGTAGGGGCGGGAGTTGCCACTTTTCCTAATAGTTAGGAGTGGCACTCTCCACCCCCATCCAATGTGGCAGCCGCCACTTCTCAATGTTGTTTCTAGGTGGCAGGCGCCACCTCTTTATATGTGGCAGGCGCCACATCCAAGTGGCAAGTGCCACTTGGTATGTGGTGGCCCCTACACCTTTTCTTTCCTTTCTCTTTCTTTCTTCTTCTTTTCTTTCCATGGTCTTTTCTTCCTACTTTCTTTCCATTTCCTTCATTTATTTCTCCTTTTATTCTTTTAGTCCATATTTATGGTAACCTACAAAACAGAAGAAAATAGAGGCGTAATCAAAGATAAATTAAATAAAACAGTAAAAGAAACAGATAAAATTCATGCAAGTCAAGTCAAATATCTGATATAATTTCGCGTTATCAGATGACCAAAACATAAATACCAATAACAATTGGATTTTAAGCAATGCCAGTAACTACTGGACTTTCTGGGTAATGCTAGTAACTACTAGACTTCCAAAAGGATATGGTGATGACCAAATCAATGATACCAATAACGATTGGATTTGAAGCAATGCCAGTAACTACTGGACTTCCAGCATAGTCGTTTCAACAAATGGGACATCGACTGGGGGGATAGATTCAGGTAAACACCAGATATTAAGGATACGTTGCAATATTAGTAACGACTAAATTTTTGTAGCTACCAATTAGTAGTATCAGATAGGGGTCAGCGACCGGCCTCTTGCTAGTGACGACTAGACTTCAAGGGGGGGGGGGGAATCTGGTGAAGACCAAACAAGCCAAATCAACAAGGAGCCGGTAACAACTAGACTTCCTGGGGGATCCAGAGAGAAATAAAAACCTTCCCTGGGGATTTAAACCAAAAACAGAGAATTTCCTTATAGTGAAGAGTTTGAACGGGATATTCAGGAAATAAACGGAGGTATAGGTGACAAACAAAACATCCTAAGATGCCCTAAGAATGCTGGTAACAACCAATCGTCTTGAGATTCATTGGATGAATATTGCCAATAACCATTGGATTTTTAAACGGATATGGTAATGACCAAAATCGAGATGCCAATACAAACTGGACTTTAAACAAACACCAGTTAAAACACTACTAGACTTACTGGGGATAATATGACAACCCTAATCCACAACACAAGCAACAAATAGATTTTTGCACAAAATGCCAGTCAAAACATTAATGGACTCCATATGGGGATAACCATCAAACGAAGACGCTAATATTAATTGGACTTTAAACAACGCCAGCCAAAAAATTACTGAGCTTTAGGGGATTGCTAGTAACGACTAGGCCTCCAAAAGGACATGGTAACAACCAAACAGCGATGCCAATAACCATTGGGTTTAACAGTGTCAGTAACTACTGGACTTTTCAGGGACATAAGTATTTATCACAATAATACCTAAGCCAAATAACTTGACAAAGTTAAGGTAACAACCAAAGGGTGAGCCCATAACAACAGGTTCGAAGTAAAGGGGTTTGGTTACGACCAAAGGATCTCTAGACAATATCCAGTAACAACTGGGAAAGTTACACCTGACAAAGTTTTGACAAAGAAAACTGTCTAATTGGATCACAAAGGCTACAACCAGAACATACCAAAACAAGAGGTATGCTGAAAAATGCATATGCTAATGGTATGATGGAAATGCAATACCGAACGAATCGCAGGGGAAAGCAAAAAAAGATAGATAATAATCTATCACACCGGAGGAAAAAAGAATCTCACTGAACCCCAACACTGGAGAATGGTCTTAACCCTCTGGAGAGAAAACAACCCCTGTTCTTGCAACTTGCTGGAGAGAGGTCACAACTTCAATACAGCTGACAAAATAACTATTCAGAGATATCGAAACTTCATAGCGCGGTGACATGGGGAAGTAAATCTCTATAGAATCTCATATTGCTAAAGTGATGGTATCAAGGTTTCAAAGTTACGTCTTGCTTGTTAATTAATTAATGTTTCAAAAACTTTTGCTTTTGAAAAATCATATTAACGAATAAGTGATATTTTTCATAACAAAAAAGGATAGAGCATAAACAAAGATTGGTCCAAATCTGATTTTATTCAAAGATGGAAACTTGCGAAAGGAAAAGTCCCATGGAATAATTACAATTTAGAAAAATGGAAATATAGGTAAAGGTTTACAAAATTCGACGATCATCCAGTCCTAACTAGCTAAGAGTCGGTCCAAAATGCTGCCTCTGACGAGAGTAGTGGAGAGTGAACCCTTTTTTGACAATCTTCTGCAGTAGTGACAACTCTTGATGCAGTGAAATGCCTTTGTTGCTCATTTTTGTCTAAGCCTCCTTTCCAGATTTTCGACTTAGCGAGCTTTTTTTTTTTTTTTTTTTTTGTTTTATCCCTAATTTTTGGATCTCCTTCATAGGTTATGATCCACCAGGATGCCCCTTTTTTTGCCTAAGTTTCCTTTCCAGGTTTCAACTTAGCGGGTTTTTTAGGCATAATATTTCCTTACTGCATTTGAGTTTATAGGATGGGGGAGTTGTTCACCATCCATCGTCACAAGGATTAGAGAGCCTCCAAAAAAGACCGTCTTTACGACAAATGGACCGTCGTAGTTTGGCATCCACTTTCCACGCATGTCTTGATGTACTGGAAAAATCTTTCTGAGTACCAACTCACCCTCTTTATATTCTTTGACCTGGACTCTTTTGTCGAAGGCTCTCTTTATTCTCTTTTGGTAGAGTTGATTGTGGCATATTATTTCCATCCTCTTCTCGCCAATGAGATTCAGAGTATCAAACCTTTCTTTCACCCATTCAGCTTCTTCAAGCTTGGCTTCCACTAATACCCTTAACGAAGGTATCTCAATCTCAATAGGTAACACTGCGTCCATCTCGTAGACCAGGGAGAAAGGGGTTGCCCCTGTTGAAGTGCGAACAAATGTTATATATTCGTACAAAGCAAATGGTAGCATTTCATGCCAATCTTTGCAGGTCACTACCATCTTCTACACCATCTTTTTAATGTTCGTGTTTGCAACTTCAACAGCATCGGTCATCTTAGGCCGGTAAGGAGAAGAGTTATGATGTTTAATTTTGAAATTGTCACATAACTCTTTCATTGTTTTGTTGTTCAGATTTGTCCCATTATCTGTGATGATCTGGTCAGGGATTCCATAACGACAGATGAACCGATGACCGCTGGATTCTTTAGGCTAAATTGCTCCGATCATATCAATGCCCCACACTGAGAACGACTAAGGCGACGATAATACATTTAGAGGATAAGGTGGCACATGCACCTTTTCCGTGTAAATCTGGCATTTATGACATTTTCGGGCAAACAAGATACAATCAGTCTCCAAAGTCTACCAGTAATAACCAACCCTCGAGATTTTCTTTGCCATGGCATGGCCGCTTGCATGGGTACCAAAGGCACCTTCATGAATATCTGTCATCAGCATGTCTGCTTCTCTTTTGTCAATACATCTGAGTAAGACCATGTCGTGATTTCTTTTATACATAACATCATTGCTAATGAAGAACTTGGATGATAATCTTTGCATAACTCTCTTATCAATTTTAGAGGCATCAACCGGATCCTCTTGATTTTTAAGGTAATTTTTGATGTCATAGAACCATGGTTTTCCATCAGACTCTTCTTCAACCATCATGACGTACGCTGGCGCAGTATTTCTTTCAATGCTAATTAAGGGAGCCTCGTTGACAAACTGAACCTTCCACATTGATGCTAGCATGGCTAAAGCATCAGCAATATGATTTTCAAACCTCGGGACGTCTCTAGAAGTGATCTCGTTAAAATACTCGATCATCTCCAAAATGTAGTCTTTGTAAGGAACCAGTTTATCATATCGGGTCTCCCATTCGCCTTTGAGCTAATAGACCACCAAGGCAGAGTCGCCAATTACTTCCAGAATTTTAATGTGAAGGTCAATGGCAGCTTCAAGACCTAAGATGCAGGCTTCATACTCGACTATGTTGTTTGTACATTTTGAAGCACATGCTTGCTGTAATAGCAGTGTAACCACCGGTAGGATTTTCCAGGACAACACCAACACCATGACCTTTTTTGTTTGATGCACCATCTAACATCATTTTCCAACGGAAATCAGGTTCAGAACCCTCTCCGAGACGAGGTTCTTCTTTATCTTTGTAAAGGAACATGATATCTTCGGAGGAGAAGTCGAATTTGAGCGGATAATAATCTTCAACAGGTTGATTAGCAAGGTAGGCTGACAAGACGCTTCCTTTTATCGACTTCTGTGAAACATATTGAATATCATACTATGACAAGAGCATGAACCATCTCGCAAGCCTTCCCTTCTGAGAAGGTTTCTCAAATATGTACTTTATTGGATCCATTTTGGATATCAACAGAGTAGTGTGATAAATCATGTACTATCTCAGACGTTTGGCCGCCCAAACCAGCGTGCAGTAAGATTTTTCCAATGGAGAGTAACAACTTTTACAATCGGTGAATTTATTGTTCAAGTAGTAAATTGCGTTCTCTTTCTTCCCTGATTCATCTGTTTGGCCCAAGACACAACCCATCGATTCTTTGAGCACAGTCATGTACATGAAGAGAGGTCTTCCAAGCACAAGAGGGATCAATATTAGAGGCTCTTGGAGGTGGCCTTTGATCTTTTCAAATACCGACTGGAAATTCTCGTTCCACACAACCACTTGATCTGTTCATAACAACTTAAAGATTGGCATGCAATTAGGAGTCAGGTTGGAGATGAACCTAGAGAAATAGTTCATTCTGCCAAGGAAACCTCTGATTTGTTTTTCAGTTTATGGTGTAGGCATTTCTTGGATGGCTCGTACCTTGTCGGGATCCACTTTGATTCCATGTTGACTGACAATGAAGCTGAGTAGTTTGTCGGATCTGACTCCGAAGGTACATTTGGCAGGGTTTAGTCTCAAGCGATACTTCCTAAGTCTTTCAAAAAGCATCAGCAGATGATCAAGGTGATCTTTTTCGTTGTGAGACTTGGCAATCATATCATCGACGTAAACCTCGATTTCTTGGTGCATCATGTCATGAAATAATGCCACCATGGCTTGTTGGTATGTGGCCCCATCATTTTTTAGACCAAAAGGCATAACCTTATAACAATAAGTGCTCCAAGGGGTTATAAAGGTTGTCTTTTCCATATCAGTCGGGTCCATTTTTACCTGGTTATAGCCAGAGAAGGCATCCATGAATGAAAATACTGCAAAGCAGTTGTATTATCCACCAAAGTGTTGATATGCGGCAGAGGGAAGTCGTCCTTTGGACTACCTTTGTTCAAATCTCTGTAGTCTACAAACATTCTAACTTTGCCATCATTCTTTGGCACTGGCACAATGTTGACCACCCATTCGAGGTATTTTGATACTTCTAAGAAGCTTGTGTCGATCTGCTTTTTGACCTCGTCTCTGGTTTTGAGAACCATGTCGGGTCTGGACCTTCGAAGCTTTTACTTAACCGGAGGACATTTAGGTTTAAGAGGGAACTTGTGCATTATAATGTCGGTGTCCAATCTAGGCATATCTTGGCAGGACTAAGCAAACACATCTGTATACTCTTTGAGATGCATTACCAACATGTCCTTAACCTCTGCCCCTAGTGATGCCCCAATCTTGACCTCTCTTTTTTCTTCTTCAGAGCCCAAGTTTATAGTGTCGACCTGCTCTTTGTAGGGTTGAAGATAGGCATCCTCGTACTCTATCATTTAAATCAATTCTTCAGGAATTTTAGAATCCTTATCGCTCCCGTCTTCAACTTGGAATACTGGTGAACCAAAGTCAGAAAAAACTGGATGATCATCAGATTTAGCGGGTAATGGAGGTTCTCTACATGTGTTAATGGGCTTAAAATGAGTAAACACACACAAAGAGATGCAGATGATGAATTCCTTTTTAGGTTTTCAAAGAGATTTCCATTTTCCCTTTTTTTACAAAAAAAGTGAAAAATTAAAAAACAAAACAAATGAATAACAAAATAGGAGTTTAACAAAACACTCATTGATTGATTGATCTTTTTAATTGCAAAAGTGTGGCCCATACAAAATGATCCACTGGCCTCGGGCATGACCATGGATTTAAAACAGAGACAATGCTAACAAGAAAAACAGACAAATTACTCAAAGAGTGGTAACATGAAAGGAACTTCAACGACCTCCCAATTGCACAGAACCGTCTCATCTTGGAATATCAGATCGTCAATGCAGCTCACTTCAATGTATTCTTTGATAGCGCTTACTTGAATGCCGCCACTTACGAAGATCTATTTCAGGGTCTTCAAGTGCTTGACGTTGACTTCTGATTCTTCATCAAGAGTTGGTTTGTAACCCAACCCTTGTCGATCGTTCTTCGCCCAGGGGTTGACTTCGATTAACTCTCCCCAACCTTACGAAAGTCCTTCCTTCATGGCGTTTTTAATACTTTGGGCAGAGATGAAAGATGGACCGCGTGTGACCGGTTAATTAACAAGTGTACTAATTTTTACTGATGTAGTAATAAGGGATAATTCCCCGAATATCGATCTCTCGAGGACTACGTGAAATTGTAAGTACGGGTGTTGTTTCAATTAAACAAAACATCTTTGGGGGTTTTGTTTGGTGATTTATAAATAATTTAGTGACAAATGCAATAGGTAGAAAAATAAAATTAATTTAACAATTATGAGAAAATATGCTAGGAGAAGTGTATGAATTGTTTAGTACGAACCCTGAATTGTTATCAACGAGACATGACTTAAAACTTTAATTTTTATCGTACCTCCATAGTGTTTTTCTTAAATTCCTTAACCGAAAAACCTTTGAGAATATTCCTTGACCCTAATTCCTTAGCAATCAAGGAAGGACATCAAGCAATAGTTCTGAGAAGGGTTTCTTTCAATCATTATAGGATATCCCTATTCCTAGGAAATATTTACCGTAATGTATTATGCAAAACAATCGATTGGTTTTTCAAGCCAAATCCCTAATCGTAAATCGTTCCCAATTTGTACGATCGAAATTTTTTTAAATAATTTGCATAACAAAAGATTAAGGTAAGAAAGAAAAATCTCATTAAGCAATTCAAAAGATGTTCATTACATAATAATTCATGGACACCCCTAGCATTTGGGGGTTTAGCTATGCATAAAATTCAACGAAAACAACATACAAAATAGAGACATTACAAGACTTGGTGATAAAAGTTGATCATCAATTTCTTCCGATCTTGAAAATCTCCTCTTCTTCCCAAATCTTTAGAGCTCTCCTCTTTCTGTTGTAATTCTTTTGTATTATCAAAAGTCCTTCTTCTCTTCCAAAAATAAGGTCTTAATAGTATCATATCATTCTTTTCCATGCACAATGACCAAACTACCCTTAATGAACTAACACTAGCCAGAATTCAAAAAGTCTGAAATATGCTCGCTCTTCCCAACACGGGCCGTGTCAGGTGACACGGGCACCCGTGTTGGCCCACTGGTCTTGAATATCAAAATTGGCATCTACAAGTATGCTGACACGGGCACCCGTGTCAGCCCACTGGTTGCCCCCTTCAGCTTCTCTCCTCTTCCCATCCTGACACGGGTTGTGTCAAGTGACACGGACACCCGTGTCAGGCCTCTGAGCTTGAGGAAAATCTTCCCGAACTCAGCCGACTTCGCACTTATTCCTCTGATCATTCACATGAACCCGAAATCACCAAAACTACCAGACCAATACTTCAAAAGTATTTTATTTATCATAAATTTAAACTAAAATAATGTAAGGAAACAAAATGCGAAAAGTTAATTATTTAAAGGAAAACGAAAAAGAAATAACCCAAAGTGTTACCGATTAAACCGAATAACTGATAGAAACTAAGTAGAATAGGTGACCAATCACAACCCCAAACTTAGCTCATTTCTTTTCCTCAAGCAGTGTATGAGACAAAACAAGGTCACCCTAAAATTCTTTCTTACTACAATACAACCAATGTCTTTCGTAACTTGCTTTTCACCTTTTTGTCAAATTTCTAGTCTTCCCGATACAGACTGTCCGCTGCCCTTCCATATCAAAGTACTTCTTTACCTGCAAGCTTTTCACACTTCTCACAAATTCTCTTTGGGTTAAAGTTTTTTTCACTCAAATTTCAGCATATGCAATACCAACTCTTAAATTTGAATAAATTCTACCTTCATTACACAGACAGATTACACACACTTTTTAGGTCTTTGGGTTATAACGAGGCTGAGGTACGGTGGGATAAACAAGGAAAAGGATACACAGCAGTTTTTTTTAGGCTCAGCATTTGTGATGTTGTTATTTCTTCTCTATGCTTGTTTTATTAACCTGGGAATTTAATCACGCCTTTATTTGTGACTTTTCGATTCTTAGGCAAGTGTTTTTTTTCCTTTTTTTATGAAGACAGGTTAGTGTCTCCACATTTTATTTTTTTTATGATATAAATATTTCTCTTTTTTTTTTCTTCTCGCACTTGCCTTTCTTAATGTAGGCGTACTACCCCAAACTTAGAACTTTACACATATTCAACCACTGCAACACATATGCTGAGCAGGGTGTTGCAGTGAGAAACGTGATACCAAGCTATTGACTAACTTGAATCTTAATTCATCAAATTCACAATCGGACTTTAATTTATCCAAATAGGAAAGGTTTAAAGAAAGAAAAACCTATAAAAATACAAAGCAAAAAGAAAGGCTTAAAGCTAAGCAAAGAGAGATCTAAAGGTTTGGGGGTTGGTTATGCCTAGGGTAGGTATTTCACATCCTAAACATATGTAGTACTCTACAGGAACCTCTTGTTAATATTTGTGTTTGCTAAAGTTTGCTTGCTAAAGGAAATGTGCTAAGGGTAGAGATATAAAGTATAAAGCATGTACAAATTTTAGTAAAGTATGCTCGCGAAGACATCGCATCTCATGCCTACGTATCCTGACGGAATGGAATCAGAGCAACCGTAGTTCCCCTAACTAAGGGGTGAAGAACCCTTGACTGTGGTCAAGGTTCCAAAGGGAAAGTAAATGTCTGCAGCGAGACACCTACATAGAGTGTGGCGACTCTAAACTAAAGTTAAGTTAGCAAGGAAGGGAATGTCCACGGTGGGACAACTAAATAGAGCACGACGACTCCAAGCCTAAGTTGAAAAGGTAAACAAAGGGAATGTTCGCGACAGGACGACTAAATAGAGCACGGCAACTCCAATTCTAAGTTGTAAATGTTAACAAGAAGTTAGTTGTTAGTGAGGGAGAAAGAAAAGGTTGGAAACAATTTGAAGTTGGCTCGCCAAGACGTTGCATCTTGTGCCTACGTATTCTCATCGAGAAATCAGAGCGTTCGTAGTTCCCCTGGTGGGGAGAGGAACTCTTGATTGTGCTCAAGGTTCCAAAGGGATGTAAACATTCATAGAGAAGTACTTACATGGAGTGCGGCAACTCCTGAATCTAAGTTGAGATTGTTATGGTAGAGAATGTCCACGGCGGGACGCTAAATAGAGCACGGCGGCTCCAATCCTAAGGTTAGGATAAAGGATAAAGGATGTCCACGGCGGGACGATAAATAGAGCACGGAGATTCCAATCCTAAGGTTAGGATAAAGGGGTAAAGGTAAAGGATATCATATGAACAACGTCACAATAATGTATTCAAACGGTTAAAAACCTCATGGGGATAATCAACAGTTTTAAAGGTGAACCACAAACAAAATTGAAATTCAAACTTAAATGCACAAGAGAGCCAACAATACAAGTTCATGTCATCTTAAAATTAAACTTAAAGAGGAATAAAATAAAAGTTTCAAAGTGAGAGATATGAGGGAAAAACCCTAAAATGATTTATAATTCTCTCACAATGTAAAGTATTCTTAAAATGGTAATTTTAGATGTCTTTGAACATTTTATGAAAATATACAATAAATTAAGAATTTAGCAAAAAGAATCAATTTAAAATGAAGAAATTATGTAAAATTGAAAATTGAATAAAAATTAAAAAAATCATGTGATTAAAATAAAGGAAATGTCTCACCTAAGGCTTGAACTCAAGACCTTGGGGTCATGGACTTAAAACACTACCAACCCAACCACAACATGCGTGTGCAATTACATGGAAAAATAAGAGGAAAACAATTGAGTTGTGAAAATCAGAAAAAATAAATAAAAAGCGCCCTCACCAAGGATCGAACACAGGTCATTGGGCAATACGAGGCAAGGCATTAACCACTGGGGTGGCGATACATCCGTATATTATGCCACCCCAATAAAAACATATACCAAAATGGCGCATATCTGGGCCAGGCTGCAAGGCAAGATCAAGTGAAGAACATGAAAACGAGTTCCATCCAACTTCACCAATTCTTAACCAATTTTGACAAAATAAAAGTCAAACATGCTTGAAATTTCACAAGGAAGAGGATGGTGCAGTCCAATTTTTTAAATTATGCACACAAAATAAATTTTGAATGAAAATGCATTTGAAAGCTTTGAGATGCATTTGAAGATCCATGGATTAAAACAAGTGGATTTAAAAGCAAGTAAGGTTCTACACAAGTTTGAAATGTAGTATGGGATGAGTTCCAACAACAACTTTGATCAAAAAAAGATAGAATGAGAAAATGGCCCATGAGTTGCAAGTTGATGAAATTGGTGTTTTTGAGATGATCTTTTTAAATCAACAATGTTAATAGCTTCATGACAGCAGACACTTATCAATCCAAACTGCAACATGTTAAGGACTCAAACACAAATAAATTGCAACAACCAGATTGAGCTTGATGGTATCAAACCTCAAGGCAAGATTTCTTGGTTTGGACATAAAAACAGAAGCATAACCCTCATAAAGCAAACACATTCTCTAACTGCCATAATGACAATCACCAACCAAAACCTAGTAAGAGTTCCAAGTTAACAGACATAGCTATGAGCTCTAAATGGTAACAACCCTTACTAAAGCTTGGAAAACTTGATGCACTCAACAAACCTTCCACAGGCTGACTATAAAAGACCAGCCCATAACTCTCATGACCACAAGCTTGGTCAACAGCCTCAAACACTCTTAGATATCCACCACGACATAAATCAAAAGCTATCATAAGAAAACAACATAACACTAAGCAACACTAAGAAAGTGATATCGTAATGCCATGGAAAATTGAAACAAAGAGTTAGCAGCTCTAGGCATCTCATCATGAGTTGACAGGTTCAAAAATTAGTACAAACCTCCAGCAGTGACAATGCAAATAACAAGGCATCTTAAGAACTAATCTTGCTAAGACTAATAGGCTCAGCCATGGGAACAAAGGTTGACAACCCCAAGCATAAACAGGTCCTAAAGGAAAACTAACAACAAACTCAAAATGAGTGGAACAAACTCTCCATGTCAACATAAGTTGACAGTACCAATGCAAGTCATGATAGCAGGGTGCAAGAAACAAATTACAGTCCAAAGTCTTATTCAATGCTACATCTCATTGACAACACTCATGACAAGCTTAGATCCATAAACACACTTTGATAAATGAAAACTACATGATAATTTCTAGATCACTTACCAAACAGCCCAAAACTTTAATCTCAAAGTCATTCTACAAGCCTATGACAGTATGCCCTTCTTAACACATAAATGTAAACCCTTTTACAAGATTCTAGTGATAGTCTAATCCATATAAGCAGCAATTGGTAATGAGACAAACTTCAACAACCACAAACAAAAGTTGACAAACTCATCTTTCAAGACAGATTTGGTAGCAAAATTACAATTTTAAACATAACAATGTCTAACTTATAAACCAGATCCATACATATATGATGCATAATAATGAGATGGTTTAAAGATACATACCTCTTGTAGTCTAGCTGCACACACAAAAATTAAGAATTCCTTCCCTTATATGCAAGCTTTGAGATTGTTGCTTCTTCTTGAAGAAAAACAGGCAATCTTGTGGACAGTTGGACCAAATGGAATTCCAGCCATGGTTTGAGGTTTTGGACAGTTAAAATATCATAGAGGGAAGGTGTTTAAAGTGTCACAATGATGAAAAGTGGTTTGTGTAGTGATTTGGCTTGAAATGTGCATAAAAGTCAACCTATGGTGTGTGGACAGTTGAGTTTTTGATTCATGGCTCTTTTGATGAAACTAATGGTGGGAATAGCTTAAAATGGTCATTTTAAGTTTGTGTATATGGTTTTTGAAATGCTGGAATGTTTGGAAAAGGGATTGGTGTGAAAATTGCAAAATGACACTTTTTTGGTGATTTTGTGAAGTTTCTTCACTTTCAAGTAAAGAGGGAAAGAAGGAGATTTGTGTGTTTATGATGTTTAGGATAGCTCTGGTGTGTAAAACAAAGTGGGATGAAGCCTTTATTTATAGGCCAAGAGAGGGTTTGGGGCATATTTGGATTTGTGGTTTTGAAAAATGGTTTTGGTGAAAGATCTTTGTGAATCCAAGTGATGGTTTCTTGTTCTGCTGGCATAGCTTGATTTCCAAGGGCCTAGACCCCCTAAAACCAGCTACAATAAGCTGTAAGAAATGACCAAAGAGTGTACAAGGACACCCTCGCATGCTGCAGCCACCAATCTTCTCTTTCATGGTGTACTTTTTGTACTTTTCCATAATAAACAAATGGATCTTGGATGATTCTTTGGATATGCTTGGATCCTCTTCTGAATTTGTTCATTTCACCCTCTAAAACATCATATTAGAGGTCATTCCATGGTTATAGATGAAGTTCATAGTTGGAAATCAAGTTCATGTTGAGTTTTGGCAAGTTGACAAACTCGTGCACAGGCCTAACTTTCTCACTTCATAACTCTCAGCTAACAAGGGCTATGGAAGAGTTCTATAACTTTTTGGAAAGCCCCCATGAAGCGCTAAAACTTTCATATTATAAGTGGAACTAGGTTAAAAAGCCCTTCAAAGTTGGCTGAAAACAAGATTTGCAAGGACAAAAGACTTAGAAATTTTCTAAGTGTTTTCCCCTCTTGTGATGTTTTTGATCATAACTCCCAATTTACTCATTTTTTGCACATGGACCACTGTGAGACTTTTGTAGGAATTGTCAAGACCTTTCTAATGATCTTTGAACCAACTCAATTGGATGTGTGGTTAGGGAGTTATGGTCTTGCCCCTTTCAAAACCCTAATTTGCCGATTTTTCGATTACTCCTCAATCCTTGATCCAATGGTCATGAAACTTCATGGATAGGTGTAATATGACATTAGGAACACTTTTTATTCACAATTTGAGGTCAAATTCCTTATAGTCGGAGAGTTGACTTTTTGGTCAACGAAACGATCGATCGATGACGATCGGATCGACTATTATAGTTTTGGGTCTCCTGAGGCCTTGAAACTTCTTGAGGGGACTTGAATAAGTCATATGAGCTTCATGGACCATAATTCCATCATTGGAACACTTTTAAAATCAAAAGTCAAACCACAGTTGACTTTTCCTAATTAGAAATCCTAATCGGGGATCCTGAACTGTATTGTTCTTGATCTTTGGTTGAAAACCTCAAATTGGATTCATACTTGATCCAATGGAGTATATTTGATGATGTGGAGACTTATTTCATGGAGAATCAATCCAATACATTGACTGATTAAACCGTCGAAGCTCCGATTCTGGGTTGTACGAAACCCTAATTCACTTGTATCTTAACAAAGACAAACTTGAAGTAGGTTAAGGTTAAATAATCAAATGAAAATGACCCTAAAATGATGATGAATATCTAAGGGGTCAAAATTTGGGTTACAACACAGGGTAAGGAGGGTTTGGCCATGGTTTAACATAGGTGGTTAGTACTAATAAATGGATTCAGGCTCAACAGGGGGTAGTAAAGGATAAACATAATGAAGGGAAAGCTTGAAAGGCTCAGGGCTTAAACATAAAAAAAGAAATTGCTTTAGTGTGTGTTCTCATGTAGTGCTATGTGAGTAGAACGTACACAAATTCAAAGAGATAAAGTCATACCTGATATAACTTTCATGACGATGTAATATTTGGCTTATTGTGTGCTCACCATGTTGGGTACAGATTACAAGTTCCAAAGCACTTCTCATGTAATGCTGCTTCTTTTCTGGTTTGGGTCAACCTTCCACTCTCGGTTTGATGTCATCAAGCTGCGCCCAATAATTGTTTTTGGTTGTATCAACTTCTGGGGTGCTTAGGTAGCAAGTCTATGTTTGAATCTTTCATCCTCTAACTACTCGTTCATCATTCATCCGGTCGAATGCCATCTATCTGTAACACAAAGTACACAATACATATTGAATCAAAGTAAAGGAACAACAAAATGAAACTGATATAACATAATTATAAATGCTAAAATAAAATACAATAACCCCCCTACACTTGAAGCAAACATTAACCTCAATGTTTTAGAACACGTATGAGATGAGACTCACAGGACCTCACTGAGGAGGAGGAAAAACGTAACATCAACTGTTGCACCATGTTGTGCATGTCGTCCATGAGCGCCCTTAGGCGAGCTTGCTCCTTTGCTTGCCGATATACATATGTTTCTCCTGTGATGGCACAAACTGCTCAAACACTAGGGCGTCTTCTTCTTCCTGTTCTCCTGTAGGCAAAGGGTCAGCATGGTACTCGTCCTCATCTTGGACGATACTATCACAAATCCAGTTATTCATATCATAAATGCTAACTCTATTAGGAGCTAGGAGGGCAATTACCCACCTATTATAGCTCATTACAGCATAATAATTCAGAGTAATAGGAATCATACCCTGTTGAACCAGGGCCGCCATATCAAGCCTATTTTTACCTGACACCGGTATGTCCCGTAACTCAGCAGGGTCATAGCCAAAGTGATTGGCTATATGGGTTATCATGCCTCCCGCAGAGATTCCCCCTTGAGCCGCTCGTCCTACTCTCCCTAAATAATCCGCTGCAAAAGCGACAACACTAACCATTTCAGAGTTTGCCATTGCATACAGGAAGAACAACTCCCTTTGAGTGGCTACTCTGGTACTATCTCCCCTCCCTAATAGAGTGTATGATAATGCTTTCGGTCTATACCTGAAACAAGGATTTTGAATACCAGATGCTTTGGCACCCTTTGAAACATACTCAGTATTACCTGTAATAGCTGTCCAGAATGCTTTCGCGTCAAAAGTCTCCGGGACAGCTCCTAGGTCATACAGTGGAAGTCGGAGGATACCTCCCAACTCTTCCACACTGAGCTCATGGTCAACATTAAATATTCTAAACTTCATTGTACCAAAGAAATATTTCATAGTGTCGGTCCATCTTTTTTCCAAATGAAATTCAATTGTGCTTAAAAACTCCAACGTCATTCATACGTTGGAGCTTCTAAATGCATGAAATCTAACATTCCTAGACTATGAAACATTCGATCTATTTCTATATTCAAGCCTAATTTGGAAAGAGTGGTATTACACATATACCTGGTTTGCGTAATCTTACGCTTCACATGACATGCGTAACGCTTCTCGTGCTCGGGCTTTTCAAAAATAATGTCGTGCGCGTTCGGTGTCCGACTTGCTTGATTTCTCTGCCTTGCAGTTTCAATGTCCGTCTTCTTTCCTCGAACTACCCGTCTTGGATGCATTTTCTCTTTGCACTTGAAATTCAGAGAAAAATTCACGAGAAATAAAAGTCAGTGTTAGTGAAAAAGAAATCGGAATAACGTTGAGGATGGAGAGATAAGCGATTTTTGTGAAGGGAGTATGACGTTTTGGTTAATGGAGGATGAAAAGGTTTGAGCTTTAGGACAAGTGGTTATGGTGTTTTATGGTTGAGAGGAAGAAGAAGAAGGTGAAAGGTGGTAGAAAGATGAAAAATCTGATTAGATTAGGTGTAAAGGGTGTTTAGTGGGTAATAAATGGGTGTAACTCGTGTGGGGACCACCAAGAGGTAGATAGAAAAATTTAAATTTCACCACTCAACATGGCTTACACGGGCAGCCGTGTCAGCATGCTGCCCTTCAACTTCAAAAACGCGTTTCCTTAATGGGTCTGACACAGGCAGTCGTGTCAGCCCACTGTTTTTCCTCCAAAACCTGGAAAAAAACATCAGACACCTTTCTTGACACGGGCCGTGTCAGCTGACACGAGCGGCTGTGTCAGGCTCCAGTTTTTTCTTATTTTGATATTTTTTCCGGCTTTTCCTGATATCTTACAAGCACACTTGATTATACATCATTTTCCTCCAAAATATAACTGTTTAGGGTGACCTCTCTAATTATGTGAGTGAAGTGCAATTTGACAATACCTAGCAACAACTAGAAAAAAATTATGAATAAAAACGCGTGGGTTGCCTCCCACAAAGCGCTTCCTTTAACGTCGCATGGCTCGACGGTCGTTCATCTTATCCTGTAAGATGAACAACATCACTCCCCCCTCTTTTTTGACCTTGATAATAGGGTTTCAGTCTCTGTCCGTTAACTTAAAAAATATCCTTGTTCGCTTGATTTTCAATTCAATCGCTCCATGGGGGAATACCTTGTGTACTGTAAACGGTCCTGACCATTTGGACTTCAATTTTTAAGGGAAAAGTTTTAACCTGGAATTGTACAATAGCATTGTCGCAACTGCGAAAAAGGGGGGCCAACGGAAACAAACAGAAGAGTCACCACCGAACGTTATTTATCCCAAAGAGAGGGAAAGGAAACGATTGAAGAAAACCTAATAGAACGGGAAAGACAAGTTCATCACAAGGGGAAGGTATGAGCACCCCTCACGTCCGTTGTACTCAACGAGATCCACGCTTGTTGTCTAATCTATGGGTGAAAGACTAACTAAAAGCTACTGCTAAACGGGGTTGAACGGAAGGAACAAACTCGATAGGACATCATCGTCCTATGCCTACGTATTCCCTCGTGCAATGGAAAAGTCAGAGTCAACATAGTTTAGAAAACTACGGGTGATGGGGGGAAGGTTTCTCGCCAAGACATCACGTCTTGTGCCTACATATCCTCATCTGGTATGAGAAATCAGAGCAAAGCTAGTACGGGCAACCATGGGACAAGGTTAGTTAAGTATTTTTGCAAGTGACGTTAAATCTCCATTTCAGCAGTTAGGGACGATGCCTGTTTGCGATAGAACGAAAAAGTAACATACTCTTTTGGGTGATGAGAAATGGAGGACTAAAGGTGGAAAAGAAAGAAGAGTGCTAAAATTAAAGCTAATTAATTAAATCCTATTCAAAAACTAACTTTAAATTGAATTCTAGTATTAAACTTATTCTAAAGTTAACTAAAAAACTAACTAAAATGAAATCTAATTGTTGTCCTAATTACTAAAGTTAATTGAAAAACTAATCTAATTCTAAACAAATAATTAAGGTCTAAATATACTAAACTAAAGAAAAAACTCTAATATAATCCTAAATCCTAAGTGAAAGAAAGAAGAATTAATTTCTAATCTACTTAAAATTAATCTAGAAAAATAGAACTATTATTAATTAATTAAGAATAAACTAAATAAAAATCCTATTAAATCCTAATAATATCTAAATCTTGAACGAAATTATTTTAAACTAATACGAAGTTAAAATACTAAACTAATATTTATTAAACGAAAATAATACAAAAAAAAGAAAAAGATAAAAAAGATGAAGGGCCCAAAACCCAGCCTAGAGTTGAATTTATAAACCTAAAGACTAACAAGAAATCCAAACGTGCTTTCCATCACCCAATCCATGCTTCACCTTCATCCAAAAATGCTCAGCTTCGGCGATTACCCTTGCTTATGCCTTCACTTCGTCTTCACGAGTGGTGCCGCCAAGGGAGAACTTCTTCTGTCGCACTACAGCACAATCATCCAAGCCCCACTTGTTGTTTTTTTTTCCGCCGAAACTCTCATCTTCTCCCTCGATATCAATGTTTGATCTCATCTCCTCTTAAATCTCGTTGTTTCTCTTGTTGCGGCGGAACCAGATTTGTGATGTTTGTGTTGTGGTTGTTGAAATGGTTTGTGGTCAAAGGGTTGCGGTTCTGGAAGGTTATCGATGATTGAGAAGATGTTAAGTGGAAACTACGGTGAGTTAAGATGGATAAATAGAAAGGGGAAGATGGAGAATGAGGGGGTTTGCTGGTGGTCGTGTTTAGTTTATGAGTTTCGGAAGTTTGGAGTTTGGGTTGTGGAAGTAGTGGTTATATGAAAGTTCACGGTGGAGAAGAAAAACATAGGGAGATTTGGTAGGTGGTTTTTGGTGTGGAACGAGAATGGTGATGAGGATGAAGTGTGTAGGTGAGCTGTTACGGAATAGTTTCCTCCCTCGTTTTTTGTTGTTCTACTGAGAGCCTTTTTATCTCCATTTTCTTTACTGTGTGAATCCCTTTTTTGAATTGTTCTCTCCCTCCTATTATGGTCCTGTTCTGTCTTATGATGCAGGTTTTGTAACGGTAAAAAGATTTAGCATGGAGCTGATTCTGATTTATGGAGGTGGGGTCACATATGGTTTCAGAATAGGTTGTAGGTTTTTGTTGGTTTGTGAGGGCTTGTGTACAAGCTTGGTAGTAGTTGATGGTGTACCGAGTATCACAGTCGCGCATGGAAGCTTGGTTGGTCTGGTGCGAGTTTTGTAGCGGTTTTGTTGTGTTGTGGCCTGTATGTTTCTGACGTGGGGAGTGATGCTTGGAGTGTAGCATCTGTCTTTTTGATGAAGGGGGTGGACTGTTGTGTAACGGTTTGGCAAAGTTGTATGGTTGGCTTTGGTTTGGACTGATTTGCAACAAAATATATACATAAAAACAAATTTAAAAAAAAACTTAATTAATTAATTTTATTCTAACTCTAAATGATTAAATTAAAATCTAATTCTATCTTATTTCTAATCAAAATTCTAATTTCTAAAATCTAATCTAAACTAATTCTATTTTTCTAAATTAAAATTCTAATTTCGAAAATCTAATCTAAATTAATTCTATAGAGTTTTAAAATAAACTAAAACTAATACTAATCTAATCTTAATTAAAACTAAATTACTAACTAAATACATTCCAAATATTAAACATTCTAGTTAAAAGCTAAATTCCAAAGAAAAATCTAATTGAAAGTTATTCTAAACTAAATAAATTAAGTATAGATAATAAATCCTAATCTAAAGTTATTGAACTCTAATTAACTAAACTAAATTAATCTTATAACTAGACTAATTATTAACTATTAAAAAAATAATATTAAAAAGCTAAATAAAATCCTAACTAATCTAAAAAATCGAAATTAAACCTAAAACGACTGTTAAAAACATCTCGAAAATAAAAAGGAAAAAGTTAAGCGATACTCAAAACCGAGAAAACGAATGTGCCTAAAATATCAGCGTGAAATAAACCACTCGGAAGAAATGCAACACTCCGTCCAAATTCAAAATAAAACTTATTCGTCGAAACGGTCTAAACCATCTAAAATGCGAACAAAGCGGTTGTAATTCCGATAAAATCCATTCCAGCTGATAACATGGACAGTATGCGAGAAATGATCGACCTAGATGATATGCAGATGAATGCGAAGCAAACGCCAGTCAAAGTTAGAAAAAACGAGGGTAAATTTTGGGTTGCAACAAGCACCAAATGTCCTTCCCAAAAGTATTTCTTTTGAATCCTGCTAGCATGCCATTTCTTAGTCTGGTCTTTGTAAATTTTTGCATATTCATAAGCCTGATTCCGAAACTCTTCTAACTCATGGAGTTGTAGGATTCTAGAATCTCCTGCCTTGGTAAGATCCAAATTAAGGAGTTTCGAGGCCCACAAGGCCTTGTGTTCCAACTCGAGCGGTAAATGACATGCTTTTCCATTAACCAATTGATATGGTGACATGCCTATGGGTGTTTTGAAAGCAGTATGGTACGCCCATAAAACATCGTCCAACTTCATTAACCAAATCCTTACGAGAGGAACTAACGGTCTTTTCCAGGATCTGCTTGAGTTAGCTATTGGACACTTCTACCTGGTCGCTGGTTTGACGATGGTATGGAGTGGCAATCTGATTTTTCACATTATACTTCTGGAGTAACTTTTCCATAAGGTGATTCAGGAAATGTGTTCCTTCATCACTTATAAGCGCTATCGACACTCAAAACCTTGCAAAAATGTTCTCTTTCAAAAACTTCATCACTACCTTCGCATCATTGGTAGGAAACGCCACGGCTTCCACCCATTTAGATACATAATCTACCTCCACCAGGATATAGTTTTTCCCGAAGGATGATGGAAATGGCCCCATAAAATCTATGCCCCGAACATCAAACAACTCAACTTCTAACATAGAATTCTGAGGCATTTGATTCCTCTTAGATATATTCCCAGTTCTTTGACATTTGTCACACTCTTTCACCATTTCTTGAGCATCTTTGAACAATGATGGCCAGTATAACCCTGACTGGATGACTTTGATTGCAGTCCTATCACCACTGAAATGTCCTCCATAATCTGAATCATGATAAGCCTTCAACACATCTTTCTATTCTACTTCAGGCACACATCTTCTTACCAACCCATCGATTCCTCTTTTGTACAAGAATGAATCATCCCACAAGTAAAACCTGCAATCATGCAAAAACTTTTTTTCGATTAGAATCGAAATCATCAGGAATAATACCACCTACTAAATAATTTGCATAGCCTGCGAACCACGACACAACAATAACAGCTAGAATGTGTTGATCAGCAAACTCATCCTTTATTGGGCACTTCTCTTCTATTTCTTCAATAGGTGACATCCGAGAGAGGTGATCAGCAACAGTATTTTCACACCCTTTTTTTGTCACGAATCTCAAGATCGAACTCCTAGAGGAGTATAATCCATCTCAAGAGTCTTGATTTAGAATCCTGCTTAGCAAAAAGATACTTCAACGCAGCATGGTTAGTATAAACAATGACTCTCAAACCCAACAGATATTGCCTAAATTTATCAAAGGCATATACAACCGCTAGCAACTCCTTTTTGGTAGTTGCGTAGTTCATCTGTGCAGGGTTCAACATATGACTGGCATCGTAAATAACATGCAATAGTTTATCTCTTTGTTGTCTAAGGATAACCCCTACTGCAATGTCGTTAGCATTGCACGTGATCTCAAACGGTAGGGACCAATCGGGGGCAGTAACAATAGGTGCTGGCACTAATTTATTTTTCAACATTTCAAATGCATCGACACATTCCTTATAAAAAATAAAAGCTCTATCCTTAACTAAAAGAGTAGTTAGAGGCTTAGCTATTTTAGAGAAGTCTCTTATGAACCGGCGATAGAAACCCGCATGGCCTAAGAAACTTCATATACCTTTTTCATTCACCGGAGGCGGAAGCTTTGAGATTTCCTCCACTTTGGCTTGGTCTACTTCAATTCCCTTGAGGGAAATTTTGTGATCCACACTATACCTTCATGGACCATGAAATGGCACTTCTCTCAATCGAGGATTAAGTTTCTTTCCTGACATCTTTCTAAAACAAGAGAAAGGTTAGTTAAACAAATATCAAAAGAAGATCCAAATACCGAGAAGTAATCCATGAAGACTTCCATATGCTTTTCGAGCATGTCAGTAAAAATGGATGTCATGCATCTCTGAAATGTAGCTAGAGCATTACATAACCCGAATGGCATCCTTCGATATGCAAAAACACCATATGGGCATGTAAAAGCTGTCTTCTCTTGATCTTCCCGCGCAACTGCAGTTTGATTGTAACCGGAGTACCCGTCTAGGAAACAATAGTACTCATGACCCGCTAGCCGTTCTAACATCTGATCAATGAACAGTAGTGGACAATAGTCCTTTCTTGTGGCAAGATTCAACCTTCGATAGTCAATACACACCCGCCACCCTGTAATCGTCCTCGTAGGAATCAACTCATTTTCTCATTTTTGATGATGGTGGTTCCTCCTTTCTTGGGCACCACATGGACGGGACTTACCCACGAGCTGTCAGATATTGGGTAAATCAGACCCGCATCTAAATTTTTTACCACCTTTTTTCTTACAACTTCCTTCATAGTTGGATTTAGCTTTCTTTGCGGTTGGACAACTAGTTTATGGTCATCCTCCATGAGAATTTTGTGCATACAAACAGTGGGATTAATACCTTTCAAATCCTCAATCTTCTACCTCATAGCTCCTTTGTACCTTTTGAGAACTTTAATCAACTTATCTTCTTGGATATTTTTGAGGCTAACATTTATGATAGCCGGACATTTACCTTCGGTGTTGAGGAAGACATACTTGAGGTTTTCTAGAAGTTGTTTCAATTCTGTACTCTTTTGGTCTCTCTACTCCCATCCACCAATTATGGTTGTCTTAGGTCCTCCCACCGGTGTGGTTGAGGTCCCTTCAAAGGGGGTAGAACTTCCATCATGGCTAATACTTCCAATTCTCTTTCACCCACTTCTTCATTATCCTTAAAAGTTGACAAGCTTAACACTTTTTCTAGAGGAAATTGGGCTGCACTTTCAAGATTTTCATTTTCAACTTGGTCAATCACCCCAATATTATTGCTTGAGCCAAAATAATTTTTTTGTTTCATTGTGCTCCTCACATCAATCTTCACCTCTTCGTCATAAAGCTTCAGAGTCATTATTCCCCCTTCTATGTCAATTAAGCATCTCCCAGTTTCCAAAAACGGTTTTCCAAGAATAAGAGGGATCTCTTCATCTTCAGGCATTTTTAGAATAACGAAATCTATCGGGAACACAAACTTGTCTACTTTCACTAGAACATCTTCCACATCCCCATAAGGTCTCTTCATCGAGTGATCCGCGAATTGAAGTGTCATCCTAGTGTCTTACACCACACATATACCCAACATTCGATAAATGGATAAGGGCATTAAGCTTACACTAGCACCCAAGTCAATAAGAGCTTTCTTGAATGATATGTCCCTAATTGTACAAGGTATAGTGACGAAATCTCTATCTTTCTTCTTTTCCATAATCTTCATGCCCTGCAAAATAGCACTACATGTTTCGGTTATAATAATCGGATCTGTGATAAATGGTTCATTTTTTTGAAATAATATCTGTTGTAGTGAGAATCGGATGTCGAATTATTAATTAATTTGAATCTTAATGCATGGTTCACCACCGGTCTTTAATTTGTCCAAAGGAAGCGAAAAAGATCGAATTACCCACAATGCAATGCAAATGCAAAAGCTAGAGAGTTTAGGTTCAGGGGTTGGTTAAACTTAGGGAAGGTTCTAGCATCCTAAGTTTCTATAGTACTCTACAGGAACCTCTTGCTTTATTGTGTTTATTGCTAAGGGTTATCTGCCTAACGACGAAAGACCTAGTGGTTTATGTCTAAGTATACTCGCCAAGACGTCGCATCTTGTGCCTACATATCCTGACGGGAATTTAATTAAAGTATTTGTAGTTCCCTTAAAAAGGATTGAGGAACTTCTTGACTATGACCAAGGTTCCAGGGGGATAAGGTTTTGTTGATTGGTTCTAGGAGAAAAGACGAGTCATCATCTTAAGGGAGAACACTCTACTTAACCACCACAACTTGTAGGAGATGGTCTTTGCATCGTCTTGTGAGAAGGGCTCCAAAACTCAGATTTATCGACAAGTATGCCACTATCTCTCTCAAGCGGAAAAGGTTCTACATCTCTCGATTGTGTTATGGGGCAGGAGAATTATATCTCAACTATCAAGATGACTCACGTCTAATTTTTAAGAACACAGATTATTTCTTAGTAATATCTCTATGTTTTGATGATAACTCTTATGAAATTTTGTATTAAAGAATTATATACTCTAAAATTTGTTCATGAATATTTGCTGCAGATGTTAAAGTGTGTATATATATATATATATATATATATATATATATATATATATATATATATATATATATATATATATATATATATATATATATATATATATATATATATATATATATATATATATATATATATATATATATATATATATATATATATATATATATATATATATATATATATATAAGAGCAAATTAATCTGAACATGGAACTATGGAAGGCTCTGAAGAGTCAGAATCATCTTACAGAAGAATCTGAAGCAGAAGTTGCAGAAGACACTGAAAGATCTGAAGATTCTGAAGCAGAAGCTACAGAAGATTCTGAAGCAGAAGCTGCAGAAGACACTGAAAGATCTGAAGACTCTGAAGCATTGAAGATCTTTGTATGAGAGTTAAGAAGCACAGTTTTTCAGAAGACTCTGAGAGTACTACACGCTGCATGTACTGAGGATCTGAGTCATAAAACTCTGCTCTGATAGAACTACACGCTGAAGCACACTTGCTGCATTACTCTGATTCAGCAAACTCTGATGGGAATCCAAGACTTGGATCATGCAGACTCTAATCTTTACTTTGCTGAAGTGAAATACTTGTTGAAGAAGAATTCAAAGTTATATCCGTTGATTTGGCTCAACGACTCTTTCCTCTTTCATGCTTGACACTAGAACACAGACCAAAAGCATTTCTCTATGCATTCTACTTCTAGGAAAGGTCATGTGATGTGAAGACAAAAAGGTTCAGGCCTTTTCAGTACATAGCCTCCAACGTCAAGACTTTGTGGACTACTGTGCATATAAAAGCAAGTCTTCCTCATCTTCTTCAGTTGACGAATCTCTGATAGAAACTCTTACAAGCTTTCATAAAATATTCTTATTCTCTTTGCTGAGTTTATTCTTTTGTTCTTAACATTAAGTGAAAAATCACTCTTGTGATAAAGCTTGTTAGAAGCATTCAAACACTTGTATTTATCTTACATTTCATTGTAATAGTTCCTTGAGAAGATCCAGTTGGGATCAGTAGTTCTTGAGAAGACTAAGAACAGTTGCTCTTAGTAACTGCTATTGTAATCAGTTGATTAATAGTGGATTAAGTCCTTGTTTGAGAAAGGCAAATCACTCTTGATAGGGTGGACTGGAGTAGTTAAGTTTAACGAACCAGGATAAAAATCTTTGTGTTTTTATTGCTAGAAGTTTTTATAAATACTTATTCAACCCCCCCCCCCCCCCCCCCCTTCTACGTATTTTCTCACCTTCAGTTGGCATCCGAGCTCCGGTTCTGTGTGTGCTACCACTTCACAGTGACAGAAAATATCCAGTGAGAAAAACTTTGATATATATTTGGTTGTTATTATGGCTGACAACAAATATGAAGAAAGGGATAGAATCAACACTAAAGCCCCTATGTTTGACGGGGAGAAATTTGATTATTGGAAGGACAGAATAAAAAGTTTCTTCCTGGGCTATGATGCTGATTTATGGGATTTGGTCATAGATGGGCATGTTCATCCCATTGATGGGAATGGCAAGAAAATAGAAAGAAAATCTATGACTGAAGTTCAAAAGAAGGAATTCAGAAATCATCACAAGGCTAGAACTATCTTGTTAAATGCAATATCTCATACTGAGTATGAGAAGATCACAAATAGAGAAACTGCACGTGATATTTTTGAATCTCTAAAGATGACTCATGAAGGAAACTCTCAAGTCAAGGAAACAAAGGCTCTTGCTCTAATTCAGAAGTATGAAGCTTTCAAGATGGAAGAAGCTGAATCTGTTGAAGCCATGTTCTCCATATTTCAAATACTTACAGCTGGACTAAAGGTTCTGGATAAAGGTTACTCTACTGCTGATCACGTGAAAAAGATCATCAGAAGCTTACCCACCAGATGGAGACCTATGGTGACTGCGCTGAAAATGGCTAAAGATCTGAACCAGATCTCCTTGGAGGAACTAATCAGCTCACTGAGGAGTCATGAAATTGAACTTGAGGAAGATGAGCCTCGAAAGAAAGGTAAGTTAATTGCCTTAAAATCTAATAAATCTGCTAAAGCGTTGCAGGTAATAGAGGAAAGCTCTGAAGAATCCTCATCTGAAGATGAAGATGAATTATCCATGCTGTCCAGAAGAATAAACAAACTCTGGAAGCATAAAGGAAAGAAGTTTAGAAACTTCAGGAAGCCTGATCAAAGAAAAGAATCTTCTGGACACAGAAGATCTGGCAAAAAGGAGGTTGTCTGCTACGAATGTAAAGAACCGGGGCATTACAAAAACGAATGTCCAAAGCTTTTGAAAGAAAAGCCTAAAAGAAAATTTGATAAGAAGAAGAAGGTTCTAATGGAAACCTGGGATGATTCAGATAGATCTGAATCTGAATCTGAGTCAGAAGATGAATGTGCCAACGTAGCAATGATGGCAGACATATAAGATCAGGAGGAAGGAATTTCAGGATCTGAATCTGACTCTGACGCTGAAGAGGTAATGGCTAAACTCACTAAAGATGAACTTATCAAAGTGTTATCAGAAGTTCTAAAGAGCTATAACAATATTAAGCTTAAATACAAGGAGCGTCAAAGAAATCTTGTATCTGAGAATAATATTCTCAAATCAGAAGTGGCTGAGCTAAATGAAAAGAACTTAAAAATGAAAAATGATTTTGAATTAGCTCAACAAGACTCTGATTCTGAAACTGAGTCTGAATGCAAAAATATTTTGGAAAAATATGACTACAGCTTTTAGAAGTTTCTTGCTAAAAGCATAGACAAAAGCAAAATGGCTTTTATGATCTATGGAGTTAGCAGAATTAACAAAAAAGGAATTGGATATAAATCTTCCTCTGGAAAGGATTTAAATCCAAAACCTGTTGATAAAATTATCATCAAGAAGATTCCTTTATATTCTCATTTTAAATTTGGTCACTTGAATGATATTAAACACACTCGTTCTGAAAAGAACATTCATGTGTTTAAATCTAAGGCTAGTCAGAGTAAACCTTATGTTGAAAAACAGATGTTTAGACTGTTGCACCCCAAAATTTTCTCAACTTCTTTTACCTGGTTTATGTTTCATTGCATTATCAGTTGCATAGTTCTATCATTTTCATATCATGACATATCATTCATCCAATAGGAGATCAAGTGTGAGTATTATCAAGAGAAGCCTAGCAAGAAATCTTATCCAAGTTTGAGAAGTCATCCAAGTCATCAGGAGGTGGTGGGAGGTCTTGATCAGATGAGGACCATCAATGAGATGTGAAGCATGAAGTGTGAATATGAGATGTGTATAGAGCTCATGGAGTGCCTAGAGAGCCATGTTGGAGCTAAATCAAGTCATCAAGTCAAATGCAAGAGTCACAGTTGAAGTGCAGACAATTAGGGTTTCATCTGGATCAACCCTAGGTCAATTATGCAATTGAAAAGAATTCAAGCCTACTTTGAGGTCATGGATTTCATGAATGATGTGATAAGACATTTGTGGTGTTGTGCTAAGATCAAATCAAGAATGTGGGAAGTTGCTAAATTAGGGTTTCAGTGCAAATTACCCTATTTAGTGCCTAACTTCAAGGCCACATAAGTCAAGATACAAGTTTCAAATGGATCTTTGGCCAACATTAAACTTGTAGAGCATCTCAATACCTTTAATTTGAGTATTAGAAGTACTCCATTGGATTTGTAGAACTCAAGTTATGGTCCAAACAAGTTACAGATCCTCAGATGCTTCTAAAATTTATCTGTGAAAGTCACTTGACTTCCAAGCAACTTTTGACCTAGAAAGAGGTTTCACATGAACTTTTGTCCAACATGAAAGTTGTTCCTCATGATATTAGATTTCTAAATTGTACTAGAAGTTATCCATCGGATTTGTAGAACTCAAGTTATGAGGTTTACAAGTTAGGGGTATTTTGGGAAAGTGAGATTATAGGTCATTTTCAAGCATAGGCCAAAATCTCCAACTTGCAAGCTTCAAATGGAAAATTTCTCAACATGAAAGTTGTTTGGAATGATGTTTTGAGTGTAACCAAGTGGTCATGAGAGTTTGTTTTGGCTCATATCAAAAAGACATTTGAAATGGCTTGAAAATGAAGAATTTTCAAATATGAAAAGGAGGGAAAAATGGGATTTTGTGTTACAAAACCAAAACCAAGCAAATAAGTACATTTTTTGATTGGAAATTGCATTCTAAGATCATTGGCAATACCATAATTTTGAGTTTAGTTCAAGTTTTGAGAGATAGCATATGGTTACTTCACTTGTAAGTTACATATGCAAAATCAAGGTACAAGGCAATTCAGGCCAATTTCTCCATCCAAACTCATTCTAAATGACATGTGCAAGGTGTTAGAAACTTCTAGAACCAATGCCAAGCTTGCAATGCACGACTTTCATATTGAATTTTGAAGGAAAAATCAGAAAATGCAAATCACTATTTTGGGCTTCAACTTGGATCCAAAGGCCCATGAAACTCTTCTATATATTCATTAGAGTGAGTTCAGATCAATTTTGAGCATCATTTCGCGCCAGAGCAAGAAAATTTTCTCAACTGCAAGTTGAAATCGAATTCTCAGATTCAGACCAATTCAAGCCAAATTGAGGTGTGCAATCTCTTCCTTGTGGATCATTGAAGCTATCTGGAGCATTTGGAAGCAAGCCACGAGCTCTAAGGACCTCTGTTTCAAGATTTATACCAGGTTTGCATTTCTCAAAATTCAGCATGATTTAGCATGAGATGATTAAGTTTGAACTTGTGGTTAGGATCTAGACATGACATAGATCGTTTTAGGCTTGATTTGAACTCAATTGGTGATGATTGAAGATGACATAGCTGATCTGTTTGGACTTGAATCTCTTGATTCATGAGGTGTTAATATTAGATGTTTAGATCAGATTGATGTATGCAACAAGATGAAGAGATCTATACCATTAGTTTTGAGTTTAGTGAAAGTTGTTGAGGATGCTATTTCTGAACTTTGCTTCGTGTTTGATTATGTGTTGAGAATTAGATGATTTTGATGATGGATTTGGAATGTACGTGAAAAACTGAGTTGATTTGTTGTATAGTTTGTTATTTTTGGTTGCCTGAACCTGGACCCTCACCGGAGAAGACAACCGGAGTCTTCTCCGGCCACCACCAACCACCACTCTGTTTCTCACTCAGGTGAACTAGAAATATGAAGAAGATGATGTTTGGACCCTTGGATCATCACTTGACCTTTGACTACAGCCAAGATCCAACGCACATGACTTAAAGTTGGTTTTGAATTTCTGAATCCAAAACACTACCGTTTCACTAATGCGCTGGCTTCATGTGGCGCGTCCAGATCTTTGACTAGTCTCCTGATCCAACCATTTAATTCTGATTTTAATTCAATTTTTATTTTATTTTGCTTTATTTTAATTGTTTGTTGATTCCAAAAATCATATTAATTCCAATTTTGATCAGAAAATTATTTTAAAAATATCCTCATGATCCTTATGGAATTTGTAATTTTCTGGGATTAACAAAATACAATTTCATGCATTTTTCAATTTAATGTGATTTTTCGTATTTTTGTTATTTCCTTTTAATTTGGCATAATTGACAATCTGTTTTGTTGAATTTAATTCTCCCAATTGGTTTAGAGTTTGGCTTTGATTTTTTAATATGTGTTAGGATAGACATGTATGTTCCCTTAGATTTTTTCTTGGATTTTTAGAAAAATATTAGGATCTGTTTTAGGGATTGAGATTAGGACCCTCCCAAATTTGTGGATTCCCTTGACATATCTCAATGTAGAAATTGTTTAGATCACCTAGAAGTTGATTTAGGCTTCAATCTTTTTACATTAGGTTGTTCGAACATTCATGTTTCCCTAGGAATTTTATTAGATTTTTGTAACTTGATTTTCTATTTTAGTTGTATTTTGCAAGTGGTTTGTGTTTATGAATTCCTCTCTTGAGTGCTTTGGTTTGTTTGGCTTGGTTGGCTACCTTAAAGTTGGTTTGAGCTTGAGTTCTTTTTGTTGGAGCTTCTGGATTCATTGAAGGTGCTTGGGATTAAGAATTGGAGCTTGGTGTTGAAGGCTTTTCCTCTTGTGGAGTTTTTGTTTAGGAGCTTAGAGAATTAGGGTTTTAGGAAGTGCCTTAGGCCTAGTTTTGATTTTTTCTTCAAACATTGAGTGCATTGTTTGCCTCCATTCCATCCAATGACACAAAGTCCTTCTTGGGAAGCTCCATCTCTCCTTAGGAGGGATGAGTGGTATGCCCCAAGTGAGTAGAACTTTGAGGATACCTTTCATTTGCAATGTTGAGTTCTTAGTGATTTCCTTTGGTTGTCATTAAGTTCCTTAACATTATAACTTGATCTTGATGATTAATCCTCCTCTTGGAGTGTGCTTGTTGGAGCTTGAAGATTGATGAAGCTTGAAGATAGAAGCTTGTTTGAAGATGAGGCCTTGCTGTCAACTTTGCTGTCTTTTCAACTTTGCAGTTTAGAGCTGCTGTTGCTGTTTGCAGAAGTTGTTGCTGCTTGGTTTGCCTCCTCTGTGTCTTTTGTTTTTCTGTATTGTTGTGTGCTTGTGTTGATTACCTCTAGGTTTGAGGTGGAGCTTGTCTCCTCTTGCCTATTGTTTCCTCCCTTGCCTCTCTTATATTGTTGCATGCTTATTTGTTTACTGTTTACTGTAATTGCTTGCTGTCTTTTGCTGTTTATCCCCTAGGATCTCTGATTTCCTCTGTGCAAGAGGAAATTATGACAGACATTAGGTTTTGACCCATGCATGATAACTGTAGGTAGATTCCCTTTCAACCATAGTTTTAGGGTGTCTCTCTTTTCTCATCTCAAACAATTCAAAAACACAGTAATAAGGATAACGCGTGTTGTACGTTACGAGCCTTAAGCTATTTGAGGAAAGGTTGTTGGAGGGTCACTCTTCAGTAATCTGATTGCTTAGTATGGTACCCTTAGGGTGACATGCGACGTAGTCACTCTCAGATCACAAGTCTTTAGTGCAGTACAATTTACAGACAGACTAAAAAACATTTCTTTCGTAAAAAACTCAAACAAACATTCAAACTTTGCTTTTGTCCTCTCAGACCTTTAATCAGGAAAACCCTTTCTTAAGGAGATAAAAAACAGTCAGACAAACTTGTGTCCTCTGTAGACCGAACTACGTTTGCTCTGATCTTTCATGCCGTATGAAAGTACGTAGGCATAGGATGCGATATCCTAGCGAGCAACCTTCCCCTCCTTTCCCATAGGTAGGCGAACTACGTTGACTATGATTTCTCGTTCCAGACGGGAATACGTAGGCATAAAGTGCGATGCTTTGCCGAGTCATTTTCTTTTCTTTTAAACCCAGACCTGTAGAGTAGATAGAATAACACACCCTTAGATAGAAAACAAGCGTGGATCACGTCGAGTACGACGAACGTGATGGGTGCTAATACCTTCCCCTTGCGTAATCGACTCCCGAATCCAGGATTTGGTTGCGATGACCATTCCTTTCCCTCTGTGCGTTAGGTTTACTCTGAGCGTTTCCTTTCCCTCTTGTGGGATAAATAACGCGCGGTGGCGACTCTTCTGTCATAGCCGGCGCCAATTTTCGCAGTAGCGACATAGACGAACCTTCAGAACAACTAACCCAAAAGGACCCAAGAAGATCTGGGTACCTAAGAGTAAAATAATTCCTGTTGCAGATGTTCTTAGCAGCAAGGTCAGGACGCCAGTCATGGTACCTGGACTCTGGATGCTCGCGATATATGACGGGAGAAAGGTCTTTGTTCCAAAGTCTGGAGCTTAGATCTGGAGGTGACGTGAAATTTGGAGGGAATCAGAAGGGCAAGATCATTGGATCTGGCACTATTGGAAATGGTAACCTTCCCTCTATTACTAATGTTTTACTTGTAGAAGGATTAAAGCATAATCTATTGTCCAAAAGTCAATTAAGTGACAATGGTTATGACATAATCTTTAATCAAAAATGTTGTAAAGCTATTAGTCAAAAGGATGGCTCAATTCTATTTAGTGGAAAGAGGAAGAACAACATTTATAAAATAAATCTTTCAGAACTTAAAGTTTAGAATGTTAAATGCCTCTTGTCTGTTAATGAGGAGCAATGGGTCTGGCACAGAAGATTGGGGCATATTAATATGAGACGTATATCTCAGATTAATAAACTTAATCTTGTCAGAGGACTTTCTAAGTTGAAGTTCACCTCAGATGCTCTTTGTGAAGCATGTCAAAAAGGGAAGTTTTTAAAATACTCTTTTAAATCAAAAAATGTTGTTTCTACTTCCAGACCATTAGAATTACTTCATATTGATCTGTTTGGACCAGTGAAAACTGCATCCATCAGAGGCAAGAAGTATGGATTAGTCATTGTTGATGACTATAGTAGATGGACATGGGTAAAGTTCTTAAAACACAAGGATGAGTCACATTCTGTGTTCTTTGACTTCTGCAAACAAGTTCAAAATGAAAAAGATTTTAAAATAATCAAAGTCAGAAGTGATCATGGTGGCGAATTTGAAAACAAATATTTTGAAAAATATTTTAATGAAAATGGAATTGCTCATGATTTCTCCTGCCCTAGAACTCCACAACAAAATTGTGTTGTAGAGAGGAAAAATAGAACTCTGCAAGAAATGGCTAGAACCATGATCAACGAGACTAATCTGGACACATCATGTTACATTCAGAATAGTGTCTGTAAGACCTCTTCTGGAAAAGACTCCCTATGAATTGTGGAGGAACAGAAAGCCCAACATTGCTTATTTTCATCCTTTTGGATGTATTTGTTATATGTTGAACACTAAAGAGAATCTTAGCAAGTTTGATTCTAAAGCACAAAAGTGTTTCATGCTTGGATATTCTGAACGCTCTAAAGGCTACAGAGTATACAATACTGAAACACAGATTGTGGAGGAATCTATACATGTTAGATTTGATGATAAGCTTGGCATTGAAAAGCCAAAGCAGTTTGAAAGTTCTGCAGATAGAGAAGTAGTCTTCACAGACTCTGAAGGCTCAGAGGCAGAAAAAGCTAAAATAAAGGAACCAGAAGCAACGCCAGATGCAATTCCTTTAGCTTCTCAAATGGACAACTTGAACATTTCTGAAAATTCAATTGTCAAAGGATCACTTCCAGAATCAAGGCCTCTCATCCAGAGGATGTGATCATTGGGAAGAAAAATGATCCAATCAGAACAAGATCATTTCTCAGATCATCTGAAGCGTCATTATTTGGGTTGGTGTCAGTTATTGAACCAACTTCTGTGGATGAGGCTCTGCAAGACAATAACTGGGTAATTGCCATGCAAGAAGAGCTTAATCAGTTCACAAGAAATGACGTCTGGGACCTGGTTCCAAGACCTAAAGCATTCAACATAATTGGAACCAAATGGGTATTCAGAAACAAGTTGAATGAAAAAGGAGAAGTTGAAAGAAATAAAGCAAGGCTTGTTGCTCAAGGGTACAGTCAACAAGAAGGTATTGATTACACTGAAACTTATGCTCCAGTAGCAAGGTTAGAATCTATACGCTTTCTTATTTCATTTGCTGCACAACATAACATCACTCTTTATCAGATGGATGTTAAGAGTGCCTTCTTAAATGGTATTATAGAAGAAGAAGTTTATGTCCATCAACCTCCTGGTTTTGAAAGTGATAAATTTCCAGATCATGTTTTCAAACTCAAAAAATCTCTTTATGGTTTGAAACAAGCTCCCAGAGCTTGGTATGAAAGATTAAGTAATTTTCTTTTGGAAAAGAACTTTATCAGAGGAAAAGTAGACACAACTCTCTTCTGTAAAACATTTAAGAAAGATCTTTTAATTTGTCAAATATATGTGGATGATATTATATTTGGATCTACAAATGTTATGCTGGGAAAGGAGTTTGCTCAATGTATGCAGGCTGAATTTGAGATGAGCACGATGGGAGAATTGAGATTCTTTCTGGGAATTCAAGTCAACCAGACTCCATATTGCACTTACATTCATCAGACCAAATATGTTAAAGAGCTTCTGAAGAAGTTTAACATGACTGATAGTAAGATGGCAAAGACTCCTATGCATCCAACAAGTACTCTTGGTAAGGAAGAGGTAAGTAAGAAAGTAGATCATAAACTCTACAGAGGTATGATAGGATCTCTTCTCTACTTAACTGCTTCTAGACCTGACATTTTGTTCAGTGTATGCTTGTGTGCAAGATTCCAATCAGATCCTAGAGAATCTCACTTAACTGCTGTTAAGAGGATTCTAAGGTATCTGAAAGGTACTACTAACGTGGGTCTGTGTTACAGAAGATCTGATGAATATACATTAGTTGAATTCTGTGATGCTGACTATGCTAGAGACAGAGTAGAGCATAAAAGTACTTCTGGAAGCTGTCAGTTCCTTGGAAGTCATCTGATCTCATGGTACACCAAGAAGCAACCCACAATTGCACTTTCTACAACAGAGGCAGAATACATTGCAGCTGCTGGATGTAGCACGCAGATGCTCTGGATGAAAATTCATTTAGAAGACTATCAGATCTTTGAGAGTAATGTATCTATCTTCTGTGATAATACTTCTGCTATATGTTTGTCTAAAAATCTAATTTTACACTCTAAGGCAAAACATATAGAAATTAAGCATCATTTCATCAGAGACTATGTTCAGAAGGGTATTATAAACTTAGCCTTTGTTGATTCAGATCATCAATGGGCTGATATTTTTACAAAACCCCTTGCTGAAGATAGGTTCAAGTTTATTCTGAAAAATATTGGTATGGCTTTTTGTCCAGAATAATATTTATCAGAGGCAAACCTCTCAGATGCAAAATGTTTAATGCTTTGAAGTATTTCATCTATCAATTTATTCAGTTTCTTGAATTATTTTATTTGTGTAAATCTGAACTAACAATGCTCAGAGGATCTGAACGTTGGCTAACGATTCATTTCTCAAGAGATTTCAGAAGCACATGCAAGCAAACACGTGTAGCTCAGAAACTGGAAAGGTAGAGTGCACTTTACTGAATTAACGTTTGAGGTACTGCTTTGAAAATCTGATTTTTCTTGATTTTCCCCCCATCTGTCAGAATCATAAATGTTGTGCAATGATGTTTTTACTTTTTCATGTAATGCTATGTGAAGCGTGCTTATGTGACTGTTTGTGTGCCTGATTTTATCTATAATTACCACAAATCACACCATTTCACACTTTTCACCTCACGAACCTTTTATGCATTTCTGTCTTCTCTTTGCTCTTCATCTAAACCCTAAACCTAAAACCTCTCACTCAAGAACAACAATGGCATCTTCTTCATCAACATCTGCTCAGATGCAATCAACCACTGTTGTTTCTTCTCCTAATGCTGAAGCGTACAAGGAACCTATGAGAACCCTTCTCACTCCAACTGTAGATCTAGAAGTTCTGAGTGAATGCTTTGTAGATTTTGATTCCATTGAAGAAAATGGGTTTAATCTTTCTTCAACCATTCAAACTCAGAGTTGGACAAAGTATTTTGACAGGCTTATGGGTCCTGTTTATCCAACTTTGGTGAAAGAATTCTGGATACATGCTCAGGTGTGCCCTAAATTCATCCATTCTTCTGTCCTTGGAAAGGAGATTGTGATTACTGAGAAGCTGATCAGACAACTTATTGGATACTCTGAAACTGATGGTGAAACCAGCCTACAATCTGCTCGTGTGGATCTTGCTGATGTATTTCAAGAAGTTAGTATTTCTGGGGAACCAACTAGCAAAGTAAGGGAACTGAAGCCAGTCTATAGGATCTGGGCCAAGATTTTCATGAGTTCCATATTTCACAGAAAATCATCAAATTCTCCAGATTATGTCAGTGCTGAACAACTCTACTTCATGTTCTGTATGAGCAAGGGAAAGAAGGTGGACTTGCCTTATCTTCTGTTTAGTCATCTTCTGAATCATATAAAGGAAACAAGAGAAGAAGTAAGAGTCAAAACTGGAAACGTTAGGAATTGGATCCCTATGGGAAGACTGATATCAGACATTCTAACAGAGAATGGTCTTGTGAAACATCTGTTTGATGCTGGGGTGACAAAGGATCTTTCCTATGTTATAGGATCTGTCATAAAAGGGAATACTCTGAAGAGGATGAAGGTCATCACAGAGCTTGCCAGCAAACCTAAGAAAATTGCTACTAAGGATGTCAGCAACAGAAGGATTCCTGTTGAAGATTTTCCAATGTTCAGTGCTAACGAACCAAGGGAGATCATCTTATCCTACATAGCCGATTGTTTGTTGAATGATGTTCCTCTTCCTGTTAACATCGTCCAGAAGGAAGGAGAAGTTCTGCCTAATCTTCTTAGAGAAAGGCGTTCAAAGAAGATTGCTGAAGAAGGATCTAAGGCTCAGTCTAAGAGAAAAGCTTTTGAAGCTGCTGCTAAGCCTCAGAAGGTAAAGAAAGTGAAACCAACTCCTCCAGAAGCAAGTCTGGAAGACATTAGAGAAACTATCAAACAGGTATTAACATCTGATCAAATACCAAGCATTCACTCTCCATTACCTTCACCTCCTCCATCGCCTTCTAGACCACAATCATCTGTACCACCATCATCTGGGATTCATTCATCTGAACCCTCTCCATCTCAACCTATACATTCCCAACCATCTTCTATACAAACTCCATTTGAACCACCTCAACCAGAAACACAACCAGAACATCAACAACCAGAACAACCTCAACCAGAACCTCAACCACAACAACAACCACAACCAGAACAACAACAACAACCACAAGAACATCAATCTCAACCCATTTCACCTGAACCTCCCCAACCAACACCATCTGAACAACCCTCAATAATAGAACAATCATTACCTGTTCCAGAACCCTCTATCTTTCAATCATCCAATGACATTCTTGATGTGCAACCACTTGCAACCATGGTTGTCTTGTCATCCACCTCATGCCACTCCACTGAATCATATGATTCTGAATCAGAAGTTCACTCACCCTCCTGTTTACACATTCCTGATCCATTCAAACCTACATTTTCTGACCTATCAGCATCTGACCAAATCAATCGTAGACTTTCACTTCGCTCCAAATTCAACCTCTCAGATTTTCAACCTTCATCATCTGAAGCTGAAATTTCAACAATCCCTACACCTCAACTCACCATACCACTACCATCTGAACCTCAACCATCTACACCTCAACCATCTGAACCTCAACCATCTGAACAACCACCATCTGATCCAACACCTCCTGATACCACTTGTGAACAACCTCTTCAAACTCTGAATCTGCTGAAAAAGTGACTCTTGAGGAATATCTTTACCCCATCCCTAGATCAGATGTTGATAAACTGTTTGAGAATTTCAAAAAGGAAGTTCGTATGGGGATTGCACGTGTGGAAGAAGAGTGTCTGTTCAGTATAGATCCTGTTAAGTCTAAAGCTGCTTGGGATAAATTTATCTCTAAGTTCAACATTGTGGCTTCTCATCTCAAAGTAGTCTGTGCTGAAGATGCTAAGGCAAAGTTTGCTGAATTGGTCAGACAGACTCTGATGAGCATTCCCAAACCATTAGTGCTGCTTCTGGAAGCTGCTCCTGCTGAAGACTCTCCATCTAAAGATGTTGCATCTGATATGGACATTGATGCGTCTGAATCTGAAGTGAAAACTGACAATTCAGAACTTGTGAAAGAGGTTAAGGAAATCAAGTCCTGGATGATCAAACAAGAACAAACCACTGAAGAGATTAAGACTTGGATGAACAAGCAAGAAGAGTCTACTGCAAAGATCACAGATCTTCTGACCTTTATTGCATCTCGCCAGCCTTAGTTTCTTTTCATGTTTTTTGCACTGTTGTTTGCATCTGTTTTCTATTGCTTGTTTTTTGATCATCTGTTATGTGAACCCTCTGACTGAATGGAAATGTTTGTTTTGCTTTTCTTCTGTTATCTTTTCTGTCTTTACACATCTTTTTTATTATGACAAAAAGGGGGAGAAAAAGAATCTGATTGTTCAATCCATAAGCAAATACAAACGAAATTCAGACATATTATTAACTATCCTTGAATTTAAGTCTTTCAGATTCTAGTGTTTCATCTGAAAAAATAAATTCATTGAAGTTATCCTGAGAATTACCCAACCAGACTCTGATTCTTGAAGCAAATTGTACTCTGATTCTAAACGAAAAACCAGACTCTGTGTTTGAAAGAAGTCATCAGACTCTGATTCTGAAATACACTCAAGCAAAAAGGGAAGTATTCTTTTCCTTTAGAGTATTCATTTCAGGGGGAGATTCTTAAACTCAGGGGGAGTTATAATTATTGTTTTTTTTATTGAACAAAATTTCTCATGTTTTGTCATCCTCAAAAAGGGGTAGATTGTAAGAACACGGATTGTTTCTTAGTAATATCTCTATGTTTTGATGATAACTCTTATGAAATTTTGTATTAAAGAATTATATACTCTAAAATTTGTTCATGAATATTTGTTACAGATGTTAAAGTGTATATATATATATATATATATATATATATATATATATATATATATATATATATATATATATATATATATATATATATATATATATATATATATATATATATATATATATATATATATATATATATATATATATATATATATATATATATATATATATATATATATATATATATATATATATATATATATATATATATATATATATATATATATATATATATATATATATATATATATATATATATATATATATATATATATATATATATATATATATATATATATATATATATATATATATATATATATATATATATATATATATATATATATATATATATATATATATATATATATATATATATATATATATATATATATATATATATATATATATATATATATATATATGAGCAAATTAATCTGAACATGGAACTATGGAAGGCTCTGAAGAGTCAGAATCATCTTACAGAAGAATATGAAGCAGAAGCTGCAGAAGACACTGAAAGATCTGAAGATTCTGAAGCAGAAGCTACAGAAGAATCTGAAGCAGAAGCTGCAGAAGACACTGAAAGATCTGAAGACTCTGAAGCATTAAAGATCTTTGTATGAGAGTTAAGAAGCACAGTTTTTCAGAAGACTCTGAGAGTATTACACGCTGCATGTACTGAGGATCTGAGTCATAAAACTCTGCTCTGATAGAACTACATGCTGAAGCACACTTGCTGCATTACTCTGATTCAGCAAACTCTGATGGGCATCCTAGACTCTGATCACGCAGACTCTGATGTTTACTTTGCTGAAGTGAAATACTTGTTGAAAAAGAATTCAAAGTTATATCTGTTGATTTGGCTCAACGACTCTTTCCTCTTTAATGCTTGACACTAGAACACAGACCAAAAGCATTTCTCTGTGCATTCTACTTCCAGGAAAGGTCATGTGAAGTGAAGACAAAAAGGTTCAGGCCTTTTCAGTACACAGCCTCCAATGTCAAGACTTTGTGGACTACTGTGCATATAAAAGCAAGTCTTCCTCATCCTCTTCAGTTGACGAATCTCTGATAGAAACTCTTACAAGCTCTCATGAAATATTCTTATTCTCTTTGCTGAGTTTATTCTTTTGTTCTTAACATTAAGTGAAAAATCACTCTTGTGATAAAGCTTGTTAGAAGCATTCAAACACTTGTATTTATCTTACATTTCATTGTAATAGTTCCTTGAGAAGACCCAGTTGGGATCAGTAGTTCTTGAGAAGACTAAGAACAGTTGCTCTTAGTGATTGCTATTGTAATCAGTTGATTAATAGTGGATTAAGTCCTTGTTTGAGAAAGGCAAATCACTCTTGATAGGGTGGACTGGAGTAGTTAAGTTTAACGAACCAGGATAAAAATCTTTGTGTTTTTATTGCTAGAAGTTTTTATAAATACTTATTCAACCCCCCCCCCCCCTTCTAAGTATTTTCTCACCTTCATAATTCTCTTGTAGGGAAAATAGTTGATTGAATTGTATTGAAATTGGTTTATCTAAGTTGAAAGATAAAAGAGAAAAAGATTCTCCTTGAGGGGTAGGATCTAAGCCTAAGCTGATCAACCTGAGAATTCAAGGATCAAGCGGGGGGAGTATGATTCAAATGAGGTGCAATACGCACGACCTACGAAGTCATGCGCAAGTTCTTCCTTTGGACATACAATGTGGGGACAATAAATAATGATAAAATAAAATCCAGATGGACAAAGGGATGCTCAAAATTAAAGACAAGCGCGGGATCGTGAATATTCAAAATAAAATCGGTGCTGAGAGATAGAAAGAGATGGAAACGCGTGGATTAAGTTTTATGCGATATTGATTTTAAGAAAAGGAAGTCTTAAAGGGTGAATTAGTTATTTGTTTTAGTAAAAAGTTTTAGGTGTGAATTAATTAAATTCTAATGAGTGATTTTAAATAAAATAGGATGAGAGGTTTTTTTATTATCTTATTAAAATAAATAAAAAATAATTAAAATGTGAAATGGTTTATTTTTATTAAAAGTTTGGTTGTTGTTATTAGATAAAAAAGTTAATTCAATTAAGAAAAGGTTTTATTGATAAAAATTGTTTTTTAGTTATCAGCAAGTAAAATGCAAATTATAAAAAAGTTTGAAAAAAAATATTAATAAAAGAAATAGATTAGATTGATAAATTAATAAGGGTAATTTAATAAGTGAGTTATTTAGGTAAATATTAAATTAAAAGGTTACTAGTTGTCTTGTCTAAAAAGCTAATTGAAATGATTTAGATTAATTAGTTAATTAAAATAATAGAAACAAAGTAATAGTCAAGTTAAATAAAAACAGATTAATAGTTTATTAATAAAAATTATTATGATTAAGTTAATTAATTAATTAGATTAATAGTTAAAAGATTAATTAAAACAAAAATAAATAATAAATAAAATGAAAAGCCAAAGGGGAGGGGGGGGGGGGAGACGGTTCTGGTGAGAAACGACCTTGAGGGTGCACGGTGGAATGCGATGTGTGGGTCGTGTGATGTGTGATTTATGAGATGAGTGGTGATTTGCGTGAGGTGTATCATAATTATGGCGTGTGCATGTGTACAGGATACATTAATAATATAAAACAAAAATACAACAGAAACCCTAAAAAGATTACGACTCTCTTCCTCTCCTCTCAAGCGTCGTCGGCGCCTTCTCTCCTCCCTCTCCACTCGGATTTTTCTCTCTTCTCGCTATTTTCCTCTTCTTCTTACATGTTGCGATTTCATCTTCTTCTTCTCTCAACTGCCACGAACTCTCCCTTTGACCCGCAAAAACATGGATTTAAAAAAAATGTTAGAAAAGTTTTCCTACCCTAAACAAGATGAGGCGATGATGAACACAGAGTGTTCTGAGCCTCGCGGTTGTAGGTGGCGTCGTTTATGGGTACTTTCGTCGCTTTGTTGATGTTGGGGTTTGTGGGCTCTTTCGCGAACGGTTTTGTGACGGTTTTGCCGCGATCTGGGTTTTCATGTTGCTTCTGGGTTTTTCTACAGACTTGAAACGATTTTGTGGGCTTTTTTGTGTGGAAATGTTGATATTCTATCTGAGCCTTGATGTTCTTCTTCTTCTTCTTCTTCTTCTTCTTCTTCTTCTTCTTCTTATATACCCGAATTTGAAATAGATCTGAGGCAACGTTTTAAGACCTTTCCTTTTCTGTGTTAATTTTGTCCGATATTATTTTTGAAACTTTTGATAAATCTTAAAACTTTTCTTTATTTGTTTTGATTTGCTGCTGATGAAGGTTTTGGAAATTGATTCGTTGGCTTTGATGGGATATTCCTCTTCCGGATCTGATGTTGATGTTGGTACTTTTTCGAATCTGGATTTGTTTTGGAGTATTTCCATTTTGGATCCCGCTGTCATTTTAATGACGATGATATCCAAATTCGTGATTTTGCTATTGTTTTAATGATGATGCTTATTTGGAAATTTGGATCTTGATGGTGTGCTAGAAAAAACGTGTCTCTTCCTTTCCTCCTCTTTTGCGAAAATTTACTTTTATTATTCTTTAAACAAACAGACATTTGCCTTGATTTTCTGCTTGATGTTGCTGGAGGAAAAAGGTGATGATGACGTTAGTCTGAACCTGTTGAAAAATGTCGCTATTGTTCTGTCCATTTTTTTTACCGGAAATTGGTGGCACCCCAAATGTTGCCCTTCCCTCTTTTGGCCCAATGATGATATTTTCCGAGGGTCGTAAGAAAAACAAAAATCCTTTCTCTTTTTGAAATTACATGAATTACTAACAGCCTTTTTCCATTGTTTTTGCTGGTACAGACGATGATGAAGATGAAGACAAAAGCTTGAAGGTCCTCGAACTTTAGGATATTCTAGGATTTAATTTAGGACACTCTTGATGTAACCGAAAAAACCCAATAATAGTAACTCTTGTAGCTTGTATCTTATAAATAATGTAAACGAAATTGATTATAATAAAGATTTGTCTTGTAATTCAAACTTGATTATGAACTTAATATCAAATGATTTGATTGCAACCAAAAGTCCTCTTCATGTGTTAAGAAAATTTAATAAAATGACAACTGTCTGGCCACATCTTGAGAAGTCAATCCAAACACGCTCTCTGTAGCAAAGACCAAAATATCACGGCAACATCTTGGAAAGTCATAAAACTCGGAGTATAAACAATTTTGCTCCTTTTGGATGGTGTCTTGTGACCTTAACCCATTCTTGATGATGATAAAGCGCCTTCTAAAAATGATCCAAAGATAGCTTGAGATGCTTAAATTGAGAGAAACAGTATCACTAAACTTTCCGTACCTCCACAAGCTTGTTAGTCGCAATAAACACAAACACAAAAGTATAAAGCCGAACAACGCAAGAAATGCACAAAGAGGTGGGATCTTAAATTCAAAAATTAGGGTGTGACAATATCCTTCATGAACTTCGCATAGGTAGGCATTTGCTCGAGTGCCTCCAAAAATGGAATATTGAGCTCGAGCTTTTTGAACATCTCCAAGAATTTCTCGAAGTTCTTCTCTTGCTGCCCCTTCTTCACATAGGTAGACTGGTTTAGGCTCAATAACTTTCTCTTTCACCACCTGTTCCAATGACACCACCTTTTCAGGAACCACTTCAATTTCTTTGATCTCAAGATCGACCTCAAGCAGTTGGTCTTCCGAATCAGAATTCTTCTCAGGAACATCAATAGATTTACCACTCCTTATGGTCACGACACTAACATTATTATGATCCTGCGGGTTGGGTATATTGGCACTAGGAAGGGTACCAGGTGCTTGAGAACTTGCTAGTTGTTGTGCTATTTGGCTCATCTAGACTTCAAGGTTTTTTTTATTGAAGCACTTGTGTTCCTAAGGTTGCTTCTTGTCTCTTCATGGAATTGGGAGCTTTGAGCAGCCATTTTTTCAATGTCAATTTCCCAATCAGCTTTTCGTGGTGGTTGCTGCTGAAACTGTTGTGGGTGTTATTGAAACTATTGTTGAAATTGTTGAGCATACTGCTGCTGCGGTTTTTGTTGTTGTTGAGGACGGTACTATTGTTGTTGCGGTTGGTTCGGAGGTGGAGCAACCCCTTACTTTGGAACATTCCCTTGCTGATCTTTCCATGAGAAATTTGGATGATTCTTCCACCCCGGATTATAGGTGTTGGAATAAGGGTTATTTTGTTTCAAAAAGCTGATTTCTTCCACTTGTTGCACAATAGCAACACAATGCACCGTAAAATGCGATCTCCCACAGATTTCACAATTGATTGCTTGAACTGGTTGAACCTGTGCCATAGTTTGAGTATCAAGATTCATCTTTTTAATCCTCCTTTCTACCTCAGCCGCAATCTGTTCTTCCATTTTTACCACTTGCACTGTAAGCTTCATGTCAATTATCTTTTCAGGTTGGTTTACATTGTAATCATACAACTCCAAGTGCTCATTTGCTGCAATAGCCTCAATTATTTTTCTAATGCCAATGGCTGTTGTAAAGTTGGTTGAGCCATCGACAACTGTCTCGATAAGCTGCTTAGTCTTCATCTTGAGACCATTCATAAAATTTTGCATTTGTTCAGTTGCATCCATGTTATAAGTGGGACATGCAACCAAACACCTCTTAAACCTCTTATAAGCATCTCCAAGTGACTCTCTCTCTTTCTGTTTGAAATTCACAATGGCATACCTCTTTCGGATGTATACAGAAGCAAGGAAGTATTCATTTAGGAATGTCGTTTCCATCTCTTGCCACGTAGTGATACTCCCAGCAGGTAGTGAGTAAAACCACTCTTTGGCTTCATCAGACAGAGTAAACGGAAACATAACCATCTTTTTCTCTTCTTTAGAGTGTCCCTCAATTTTTAATGACATACTCATAGCAAGGAACCTTTAAATATGCTTATTTGCATCTTCATTGATCCTTCTTGAAAAAGGCCTACTCTGAAGCTGTCGGATAGTGGATGGATGCAGCTGGAACTGTGCTACAGTGACTGGTTGATTTAGTAATGTCAGCCAAACTATTGTAGCATGTGCTCTTTCATATTCACCTAGAAGTCTTTCTGCTGGTGGGTCGGCCATAATAGAAATCTCCGGCTCTGAGTCTATGCCGAAATCTGTGAGCTCGGAATAGACTGAAACTGCTTCTTCTCTTTCTTGCTCAGAAATAATTAGTTCTGAACTTGATGCTGCCAGTCCTTCTTGCTTGGCTTGACGGAATATTGCGTGCAAAGATCTCTCTGGTTTTGTCTCAAAAGAAAATACAGTTAAGGTCTTACCTCGCATACACAGGTTAGAAAATTATTAGTAATCAAAAATAACAGAAAAATACAATTAAAAGTTTTAGTCACAGAGTGACAAAATTCCAATTGAACTAACAAAGTACTTAAAATTTTGGCAGTCCCCGGCAACGGTGCCAAAAACTTGACTGGTTAATTAGCGAGTGTACTAATTTTTACCGATGTAGTAATAAAGGGTAACTCCCTGAATACCGATCTCTCGAGGACTGCAGGCAATTGTAAGTACATGTGTTGTTTCAATTAAACAAAATATCCTTGGGGGTTTTGTTTGGTGATTTTTAAATAATTTAGGGGAAAATGCAATAGGAAGAAAAATAAAATTAATTTAACAATTATGAGTTAATATGCTAGGAGAAGTGTATGAATTGTTTAGTACAAACCGTAAATTGCTGTCAACGAGACATGTCTCAAAACCTTAATTTTTATTATACCTCCGTAGTGTTTTTCTTAAATTCCTTAATCGAAAAACCTTTGAGAATCTTCCTTGACTCTAATTCCTTAGCAGTCAAGGAAGGACATCAAACAATAGTTATGACAGGGGTTTCTTTTAATCATTACAGGATATCCCTATTCCTAGGCAATATTTACCATAATGTATTATGAAAAACAATCGATTGGTTTTTTAGGCCAAATGCCTAATTGTAAATCGTTCTCAATTTGTACGATCGAAAAAGTTTTAAATAATTTGCATAACAAAAGATTAAGGTAAGAAAGCAAAATCTCATTAAGAAATTCAAAAGATGTTCATTACATAACAATTCAGGGACACCCCTTAGCATTGGGGGGTTTAGCTATGCATAATATTCAACGAAAACAACATACAAAATAGAGACATTACAAGACTTGGTGATAAAAGTTGATCTTCAATTTCTTCCGAGCTTGAAAATCTCCTCTTCTTCCCAAATCACCAGAGCTCTCCTCTTTCTGATGTAATTCTTTCGTAATATCAAAAGTCCCTCTTCTCTTCCAAAAATCAGGTCTTAATAGTATCATATCATTCTTTTCCATGCACAATGTCCAAACTACCCTTAATGAACTAACACTGACAAGAATTCAAAAAATCAGAAATACACTCGCTCTTCCCAACACGGGCCGTGTCAGGTGACACGGGCACCCGTGTTGGCCCATTGGTCTTGAATATCAAAATTGGCATCTACAGGCATGCTAACACAGGCACCCGTGTCAGCCCACTGGTTGCCCCCTTCAGCTTCTCTCCTCTCCCCATTCTGACACGGGGACCCGTGTCAGGCCTATGACCTTGAGGAAAATCGTCTCAAATTCAGCCAACTTCGCACTCATTCCTCTGATCGTTCACATGAACCTGAAATGACCAAAACTATCAAACCAAGACTTCAAAAGTATTTTATTTTTCATAAATTTAAACTAAAATAATGTAAGCAAACGAAATGCGAAAACTTAATTGTTTAAAGGAAAATGAAAAATAAACAACCCAAAGTGTTACTGATTAAACAAAATTCTTGCCGAATAACTGACGAAAACTAAGTAGAATAGGTGACCGATCAACGTGTCACAACAGCGTCCTCAACCAACACAGCATTTGCAATTTCTAATGCTTGAAAAGCTGTTTCCAATGCATCTTCGTCAGCTTCAATGTATCGGAAGAAGGATAGATTTCTCACCATCGGGTCCTCTTTGATGTGCACTACGACCAATTGACCCTCAGTAATGAACTTTATGTTTTGATGTAATGTGGATGTGACATCGCCCGCTGCATGTATCAACGACCTTCCCAACAGACAGCTATATGCCAGATTTATGTCCATTACCTGGAAGGTGAATTCAAAGACCTGGGGTCCCACTATGATCGGCAAATTAACCTCTCCAATTACGGTTCACCTCAATACATCGAAGGCCTTCACAATCAAAGATGTGGCTATCATCTTAGCTCCTTTGTATTCCAACTTTGCTAATGTTCATTTGGGCATTACATTGAGAGCTGACCCGTTGTCGACAAGTACTCTGATGAGTGTATCTTCTTCACACTTAACAAACACGTGCAAGGCATTGTGCTTGCGACCCTCAGTGGTCAAGTCATTATTGTCGAAGCTCAGTGTATTGCAGGCTGTGATGTTAGCAACAACGGAGTCAAATTGCCCCACAGTGATATCTTTCGTTACATGGGCTTGTGTTAGTATCTTCAACAGAGCTTGCCGATAAGCGGGAGAACTTAGCAATAACGACATAATCGAAATATTGGACGGTGTCTGGTTGAGTTGGTCCACTACCCGGTAATCACTTTGACGAATTATTCTCAAAAATTCTTCCTCATCCTTCTTTGGGACTTCTTTCCCTTTCGTTTTTTCAATAACAGTTTCTTTGGCGATGGCTTCCTTTGGAACAATTTCCTTAGGAGCGGTAGTGGTTGCTTTGGGAATAGCGGTAGATGCCTGAGGAATAGTAAAATTTTCCCTGGGTTGATACACACGACCACTGCGGGTCATTTTGCTTGTCCCGACAATGTTTGTCATGTCCTCTTGTTTTCTTCCAGCTTTCATGTTGTACCAGGATTAGTCATATTTCTAAGATACAACTTTTGGATTAAGACCCAATCCACTCCTTGGATCAAACCTTGGTTTCGGTTGGTCTGCAGTTGGCGCAGGGTTGTTGTGGAGTATAGGCCTAACAGCAGCGGCAGAAGGAGACTTGCTACTCACAATATTGAATACTAGCCTCTTTTCAAATTTTCTCGGTAAATTGAATATTGGCTCAATTACCGAGACATCCTTTTTTTTCTTCTTTCTACATATTTGTATCAAGTCATCAGAAGCTGGTTAGAGCTCTTTGAGAAAGTGAATGGATGTATATTGTTTATCTCCTATCTTGGAGGCCAATTGAGGATCATCTGAGGATCAAAATTGCATGAATATGGATATGAGATATTGTGGAATCTCATTGAGTGCTTTGAGAGCCATTGTGGAGCTTATGCAAGTTGTTATATCATGTGCAAGAGGTTGTAGTCAAAGGATTGCACACCTAGGGTTTCAACTGCCTAGTGCAAGATCCATTATGGATTTGAAGGAGATTAAGACTTAGCTCTAAGTCTTTGGAGTCATGGATAGTTGTGTTGAGGCATCTAAGATTTTATTTCAAGATCAATTCAAGAAGAATCAAGAGTGTGAGAAGTTACTAAATTAGGGTTTTAGAGGTTTGTCAGTGTAAAATCCCCTGTTTAGTGCCTAACTTCAAGACCACATATCTCAAGATACAAATGTAATCTTACTTTGATGCAAACATGAGACTTGTAGATCATTCTCTTAGCTTTATTTTGAGTACTAGAACTCATTCATTGGGTTTTTAGAACTCAGGTTATGATGTTGATAAGTTATAGGTCTCAGATGAATCATATTTTCAGTCAACAAAAGTCAACCAACTTCCAAGGCACTTTTGACCTAAATCATGTTTCTCATCAACTTTTTATGAACATAAAAGTTGTTCCTTATTATCTTAGCTTTCCAGAAAGTCCTATAAGTCCTTCATCTCATTTGTAGAACTCAAGTTATGAAGCTTGCAAGGTAGGGGTATTTTGTGAAAGTGAGATTATAAGCCATTTTGATTATAGGTCTTTTTCATGATCTTGTACACTTCAAATGAAACTTTCTCCAACATGAAAGTTACTCCAAATGGTCTCAATTCCATCATGGAACACCAAATTGTCATGAATTTGGCAAACATTTTGAAATTGGTGAAGAAAACCAAGTGAAATTTGGATTTAAAGTCATGAATTAAATCGATTAAGTTTGAGAACTTTTTCAAGCCATATGTGTGCCCATTTTGATTCACATTTGTTCAACAAGCAAGATGCACCAAGAAAATTTGAGGTACAATGTGAAATGCACGTGCAATTCAAGATTACTTCAAGTAGAAGTTTCACATCAAATATCCACCATTGGATCAAATTAAGGGAAGATTTAAATCCACATGATCCATACACATTGCCAGCAGTGGATTCAAATAAAATTCAGGTGTAATTGGAGGGAATTCACGTGTGCATGAAGCTTCCATTTCCAATTTGGGCATTTCAAAATTACACTCCCATAAGGCCATGTTAGGCCTCCAAATCACTCTTGATCCATTACATAAAAGCTTTAGATGAAATTTGAAGCTTCATCGAGGCAATTTCGTGGAGAATTGAGCAGAGCACAGTTTGAAATTTCAAGGGCAAAGTGAAAAGTGGAAACTAAGATTCAAGCCAATTCAGGCCAAATCAAGGCAATCAACATCTTCAGTGAACTTCATTGAGTGATTCTGCACATTTTTGCTCAAGCTCAACTGCATTAGAAGCTCCAACGAAGAGGCTTCGTTAGGTATTCTTCTTTTCCAAAATTCTCGCATGATATGCATCAATTCCACTCCATTTTTATTGCAAACTGAAGACCTACACGTGTAGGAAAATTCTGGATAATTACTTGACATGTTTGATGAACTTTCAGTTTTGAGCATGAAACTTTGATCGTTCGATTTGCTTTATTTGCGCATGATAAATGAATTTGGATTGTGGATTTGGATTCTACATAGCATGAGCTTCAATTTGGTATATAATTTCACACGTTTTGGTTGAGATTTGCACCTGTAACTCCGGCTGCCTGATCGGAGAAGATGACCGGAGACTATTGCTTCGTCATCTGGTTTTTCCCCAGGTAACCTTACTTGGCACGCGTTGAAATTTTGACTGAGCGAGATCTATGGTTGAGATCTGTTCTGACCTGCCAGCGTGTTGTTTGACTTTCCACGCGTATTAATGATACATTACGTTTTGGCTTTGGATTCATTTTTTTTGGTTTTGGGCCTTAGGTGCTCTTTGCACCCCCCCTTTCATTGTGGCCCATTGGTTTTGCCTATTTCTAATTGCTATTTGCACCGTGGCTTTGTTTAATTGTTCTTATTTTATTTCTTTTTTCTGTTTTACTTTAATTCATTTAAAAATATCTCCTAATACCATAAAATTCCACAAAAATATTTTCAAGACACCTTGATGTGTTAAATAATTTTTGATGTCTTTTATTTTCATTTTTGATTTATTTTTCAATTAAAAATGGAATTAATGGTTGGAGTGGTTTTTAAATTGATTTTCAATTGTTCTTTCTTGTTCATGCCTAGTTCTTGATCCAATCATTTTCTCCAATGATTGAAACTCTTTTCTCATGTGAATGATGAATTGAAGAGTATCATAGGATGATTTTGGCATTGGTTTAGTTTATTTTGGTTTGACTTTTAAGTCATTTTTGTTGACCCTCGACAATCCTCCTTCAAAGTGGGTTGTCCTTGTGAATCAAATTCTTTGATGATGTTTTAAAGTGATTTTGGTTGTGATCTTTTGACCTCTGGTTTCCAACTCTTTTATGAGCATTTGAGATTTTATTTGGTTATTTTTTATCCTTTTTCCTATTTTTGAGGTAACTTGCAAGTCAAGCTACTTCTAAGGGTGGTTCATACAAGTACTTGACCTAGTTTGATTTGGAAATGACACTTGTGGATCCCTTAAGCTCTCAACTCTTCTTGATTCATATTATTAACATGTTAAGCTTGCTGGTTGTCAATTTATAGGTCATACACTTGCTGGATTCTTGTGTTTGATTTGCATTCTTTTAGGTTTTCCATTTGAAGTTCAAATGTTGAATGTGATTAAGACCTAGGTCTTTCTCTATGCCTATTCCTGCAATTCTCTTGTGTGTGGTTGTTTCTTGCTTTGTGCATTCTATCCTCTCATCCCCACTTCTGTCCAAGGATCCTTGAGCTTCATTTGAGATGGTTTGGTCTCTCCTTTGGAGGTACTTTGAACATGTCATGAATGATCATGCTTTTGAGGACTTTTGTATGTTTTCTTGCTTGATTTCTTTTGTGTGTATTCTTTTCTTTGCTTGCATCTTCTTGCATCTCTCATATGTATGCTTGAGATTGAGATGTGCTTGTGGAGGCTACTGCCCCACACTTTTTTCCTCCCTCCCTTTCATTCTAATTGTGCATTACATGTTTGCATACTTGCATTTTTCTTATGCCTTCTTCTTCTTCTTCTTCTTCTTTTTTCTTTGCCATGTTCCCTTAGGACCTCTAATCTCTCTTATTTAAGAGATATTATGATAGACCTTAGGCTTGAACCCATGCATGATAACATTAGGCAGCATTCCCTTTTATCCCAATGATAGATACACTTTGCATGAGAACATTAGGTTGAGTCTTAGTCTCCCTTTAGAGTGTCTCTCTCTTCTCATCTTCAAACTTTCTCAAAACACCTAATAAAGGTTAAGGGTTGTTGTACGCTACGAGCCTTAAGTACTTGGGAAATGGTGATTGGGGGGCCTCCTCTCAATCATTTATAGTGTTTAAAGTATGTCCTTTGGACGATATGCGACGCATTCGCTCCTAGCTCATAGTCTTTAGTGTAACATGAATTACAAACAATAATCAATGCACTTCTTCTCTAAAAAACACAAAAACAAACTTCAAATATTTTTCATCCTTTAGGATCTTAATTTGGAAAACCTTTTTCATAAGGAGATTTTGTTAACTCTTGGTTCTATCGCAAACAAGTAACGCCTAAGTCTCCAATGGTCAAGCTGCATACACCTAACTGCTAGAACTAAGTTTTAAACCTCCTCGGGTAAAACACTTTGAACCTGTCGCTACGCGAAAAATGACACAGAGTCACCACCAGATTTTATTTATCCCAAGGAGGGAAAGGGAAATAGCGATAAAACCTTTGGGAAAAGAGTGTGGTCATTGCAACCAAGTCTTAGGGTTCGGGAGTCGGTTATGCGAGGGGAAGGTGCTAGCACCCCCTCGCATCCATCGTACTCGATGGGAACCTCCTAGGTTATTTAGCGTGAATGGGTGTTTTGTTCTAAGAGTTTGCTTGTTTAAAGAAAGAGGGGTTGGTTTATTATTAGAGTGCTCGCCAAGGATTGTGGCCCTTGTGCCTACGTATCCTCACTTAAAAGAAGCGAAGAATCAGAGCTCCGTAGTTCGGAGGCTTGTGAAATTGTTGTTTGTTGGTTGATTTTATACCTTGAAAAAGGGCTTTTGGATTGATGCCCTAAGGCGAAAATAGGTTTGATGAGTTGATGTTATTTTTAAGTTCTTAAGAGAAATTGTTCTTGATTAAGATTATACACAAAAGCCTTTGGATAGAAATTAACGTTTCGAATAACCAAGTCGAGCGCCTTGTATCCAAAACATTCGGAACGAGTGTAGGAGGACTCCATTCTCATTCCTTTTCCACCACTTTAAAGTTCGTGGTGCATAATTCTAATCGTTTATGTTATTGTGTTTTGGATTTTTTATGAGAAAAGAGAACCACTTGACGTTGGATCAAGGTTTATTGTTTGTAAAAGTATTTGAGGTGATACGAACAAGGTCGATGGCGGACGCACAAGGCGGCCGACTTACAAGGGTTGAAAATGGCTCGATAAAATCGAGAGTTTGTTTTTGAAAATGGTTTTTGGAATCAATAGTCAACAAGGGCAATAACAATATTCACATACTAAAATCATACAAACATATGGGGTTAACACCCTTTGCAAAAAAAACATAAGGTAAAAACAGCAAGAAAATAAATAAACTAATCAGTTTGCGCCGCGAAGGGGTGTTCGCGCCGCGAACTGAGAAAAGTTTTCATTCTGTTTTTGACAGTTCGCGCCGCGAACATGGTTCGCGCCGCGACCTGAAGCGAAAAATGTGATATTTGCTTCTTCTTTTGCTGTCTTTTATGATTTTTTCCCTTTTTATTGGTTCTCAAAAATGGCTTTTTGGTCCCCTTAGAACCTTACATGATATACACAGTATAATAACACACAAGAGAATAAATGAAATGAATATAAAAGCAAAAAATAAAGGGAGAAAGGTTTGAAGAAATGGATACCAAAAGCTTTCTATCCTTCTTGCAAGTACTCCAATGACCTTTGTTGGATGTGCTTTCCACTCTTCAATCTATGTTGTGAAGCTTCTCCTTCTCAATGATCCTCTTATGCTTCTATATCACTCTCTTTTTTTTTGGTTTTTCTCCCTTTCTATTTTTCTGGTTTTTTGAGGTTTCTCTTGCTCTCTCTATTTTTCTGGTTTGCAATGTGTGTGTAATATGTTGAATGTGTGAAGAGTGAATCCCCTTTGTTTACAGCCCCCTCCTTCTTATCTCTTCCCTCTAGGGTTTTCTCTTCTTCCCACATATCAGATTTTTCATGGAGTAGTGTCTCTTACCACATTTCCTCATGTCACTCTCTTTATTTCCATTTCCATGCAAGAGCTATGCTGCATTTTTGCTGTTGCACTTTGCCTATGTTGTTTTTTCTGCAGCACATTATGCCTTGCACCCATTTTGTTGGCTTGTGCTTGGACAGCTCTTGTGGTCAATGCTACCACCTTTGACAGCATTTTGAAAATTCTGATATGTAGAAGCATTGTCACATGTTATTCCCTTTGTCTTGTGACATGTGATCTTGTGACATGAAGAAGTTTGTCACCTCTTGCATGGGACTATTTTGCCATGATTAAACATGCATAATATTGGTCTTAAAACATTCCAATCTTGATTTAATTCTTGCATATTTCTTGGATGTTTGTAAGCATAATGTGGACTTGGTGTGGCATTACCATAACATGAATTTGATTAGATACTTGAATGAAGATTAGAAATAAATTAATTTCTAAACATTACTTAGAGTTGGAAATCTTGCAACAAATGACATCCTTGTAATGTCATTAAAATTTCTCTTGGTAATATTCTTGCCTCTAATCTTAAATTCATAGATCTTGAATTTTGCATGATGGATTTTTCTCCTACCATTAAACTTGAAATGGATGAAGTTTTAAATTATGCACTTGTGATCTTGACTCATACTTTGCAAATTTGAACTCCCCTTGACCAAGAACTTGAAACAAAAATTAGATGAAGCAAACTTGAATTTGGCCTTGCATTTCATGTTCATTAGGAACATTTATCTTGAATATCCCAATATTTTCAAGTAACTTCTTCTTGAAGTAATCTATATGAGTAGACTTTCCAATTTAGATCAACCTTAGATAATGAACCTTTTCTTCTATGTAGTCCAAGATAGACAAGTTATCTCAATGGAAAATGACAAATCGACCCAATCCGTACCCACATGCTCGATATGCAATAAAATGATGTATGGTATGACGAATGTAGGGTATAAAGGCTAAAGGCGAAAATGAGGGTGTGACAGCTGCCCCTATTTAATCCTCTTGGACCTGAATGTCTGGAGGGCAAAGGTGCTCGAACATTCATGGTAGAAGAGAATTAAATACTAGAATACCCGGGATTTTCGACTTGAGAGGTATGGGGTGAAAATAGACAGTCAATGAGATGGCTTGAAAAAGGTGTCTTGTTATTGAAGAAGGGGTATGATGATATGTTGGCGATGCAATGCGGAATGAACATGAGTGCTTAGCCAACCGGAAAAGGAGGCACCTCGTAATATGGAAACATAATTGGCCAAGAGATATTCCTTCTATAAAAGACAGAGAGGACTCAAGAATTAGAAATGTGAGATATTCCTTCTACAGAAGATAGAGAGGACTCGAGAATATGGTTTTCCTCTTACAAAAGGCAAGGAGGACTCCCGAACAAAAGGTTAGGCGAAAAATATTCCTTCTACAAAAGGTAGAGAGGACTCCAAAACAAAAGGTTTGAAGACAAATTAACTCCTTCTATATTATATAGAGGAGACTCCCTTGGGAGAATACGATCGTATTTCCTTCTGTCACGGCAGAAAGGACACCAAAACAAAAGGTTAGGAGAAAATGTTCCTTCTACAAAAGGTAGAGAGGATTCCTGAACAAAAGGTTAGGAGAAAAATTCCTTCTACAAAAGGTAGATAGGAAACTCCCTTAGGAGAGGATGATCGTATTTTCTTCTGCGAAAAGAAAAAAATATTCCTGGACAAAAGGTTAGAAGAAAATGTTCCTTCTACAAAAGGTAGACAGGATACTTACAAAAGGTAAGCTGACAAGAACCTGTACAAAAGGTACAAGAGGTCTTATTAAAGGTAAGTTGAATCTGTTGCGAAAGGCAAGGCAGGGATATTTCGAAAAGACTCACAAAAGGTAAGTTGAGGGCAATAACCATCCTCTTGCAAAAGGTAGAGGAGACTTGTATAGGGTATTGGAACATCATTTGACCTCACAGGCACAACGGCGGAGATGACATTCTTTAGGTACGATGACCATTCAGTTTTTAGCCACATAGGCATCAAGCATCCCAAACAGGTCGAAGATACCCAAAACAAAATTTTGTCGCATGTAAGAGACAATGAGAAACGTTGGCAAAAGACAATGAAATCCCTTACGAAAGGTAAGGTGAGAAAATATCTCATGTAAAAGGCTCAGAAGGACTTACAAAAGGTAAGTGAATGGATAAACATTCCAAAAGGATCCTGCCAGGATTTCCACAGGAAATTCGCATCTTTGAGAATGAATGGCTAAGCACATGTAATGATGCAGTATGTATGCGAAAATGTCAGGGACGTAAGGACATGAAGGTTAGGGGGTGATAATTTATGCCAATTGATTGGGCTTTGATTTGGGGCGTCAAGTTTTACTTCCCAACATCCTCGTGACGAAATTTGGATCATCTCCAAATGGTCTTATCAGACAATCTGTGCGGGCTAGTCAGGTTGCCCCTGATTTGGTCAAGTTCCCGAAGAACTTTATGATCAGACGATGCTTAGTGTACACGTGCGCCTACTAGAGATCGTTTTTTACCCTTCATACACCTAGGTCGAAGAGCAAACTTTATGCTTTCTTTTGCTATTATTGTCGTTATCCCCTAATTTTCAATGCAATATTTATTAAGAATGAAAATTCCACTTTTTGCAAACATAGAAGAAAATAAATGTGACACACGAATTGGTGAAAGAGATCTTTATTGATGATAAAGTGACCCATAAATGGGTAATTTTACATAAGGATACAATTCCTAAAAGAGGTAATTGCAAAAAATATGATAAAAAGCACGGTGGCAATGTGAAAAAGGATTGGATTTCCATTGAGTTCCGATTCTGCCATGATCCCTATGGCCTTGAAGCTTCTCGTACATTGCCTCTGAGGAAAGTGGATGGATTGATCTTCCCCATGTGTGATTCTCTTGATTCTGATGATGAGCTCACAGACTTTTCGCAGACCTCAGTCTTTTCCTTTTTTAGGTCCCTAACTTTTGCCTAGACCGCCCTTTCGGGTTTTCAGTCTACCGGGATACCCTTTTTTGCCTAAGTTGCCCCTAAGGGTTTTCAACTTATCGGGTATTAATATTCATTTTAACCCTAACTTTTGCCTGGACTTTTCTTTTTGTTGTCCACCGGGTCTGCTCTCAAGCGTAGTATTTTTTGACTGCGTCTGCGTTTACAGGAGATGCCAGATCTTCACCATCCATGTTAGATAATATCAAGGACCCTCTGGAGAAAACCTTCTTTACAACATATGGACCCTCATAGTTAGGTGTCCATTTGCCCCTTGGGTCTGTGTGGATTGGAAGAATCTTTCTCAATACCAAGTCTCCCACTTTGAAATCTCGAGGGAGAACCTTCTTGTCAAACGCCCTTTTCAATCGCTTTTGGTAAAGCTGACCATGGAAGATGGCTGCCATGCGTTTTTCATCAATGAGATTAAGTTGATCAAATCTCGCCTGCACCCATTTTGCTTCGTCAAGCTTGACATCAGTCAGAATTCTCAGGGAAGGGATTTCTACCTCAACAGGGAGTACCGCATCCATGCCATACACAAGAGAAAATGGAGTTGCCCCAGTAGAAGTGCGCACTGAAGTGCGATAGCCATGCAAAGAAAATGGTAGCATTTCATGCCAATCTTTATATGTTTTCACCATTTTCTGAACAATCTTCTTGATGTTTTTGTTCGCTGCTTCAACGGCGCCGTTCATCTTCGGGCGATATGGTGACGAATTGTGGTGCTCGATCTTGAAACTTTCACATAATTCCTTCATCATCTTGTTATTGAGGTTTGAACCATTGTTAGTAATGATTTTGTTTGGGACCCCATAGCGACAAATGATTTCCTTTTTGATGAAGCGAGTGACCACTTGTTTGGTGACATTGGCATAAGATGTGGCTTCCACCCATTTAGTAAAGTAGTCAATGGCCACTAAGATGAAACGATGACCGTTTGAAGCAGTTGGCTCAATGCGTCCGATCACATCTATGCCCCACATGGCGAAAGGCCAAGGCGATGTCAAGACATTCAGAGGAACTGGCGGCACATGTATCCTATCTGCATAGATTTGGCATTTGTGGCATGTTTGCACGTGACGATAGCAATCAGTTTCCATTGTCAACCAATAACAACCAGCTCTCAAAATCTTCTTGACCATCGTGTGTCCACTGGAATATGTACCAAAAGAACCTTCATGGATTTCGTTTATGATCCGGTCGGCTTCGTGTCTATCCACGCATCTGAGCAAGACCGAGTCATAGTTTCGCTTGTAAAGCACATCTCCACTTAAGAAGAATTTGGACGAAAGCCTTCTTAAATACTTCTTGTCTGTGATGGAAACATTTTCTGGATACTCTTGCTTTTCTAGATATCTTTTGATATCATAGAACCAAGGTTGATCATCAGTTGCTAACTCTGCTTCCAGACAGTGAGCAGGCTCATCAAGATGTTCAATACGGATAAAGGGTGCTTCATTCTTCCATTTAACCTTGAACATGGATGACAACGTGGCAAGAGCGTCTGCCAATTGATTGCTTTCTCTAGGAATGTGATTGAAAGTAATCTCATCAAAGTATGGGATTAACTTCAAGACGTGATCCCGATATGGCACTAATTTGCTGTCACGTGCTTCCCAATCGCCTCTGACTTGGCTGATGACTAGAGCTGAGTCTCCATACACTTCCAGAATCTTGATTCTATGGTCAATAGCGGCTTCAATCCCGAAGATACATGCTTCATATTCTGCCATATTGTTGGTGCATTCGAAACATAACCTTGCGGTGAATGGAATGTGGAAACCGGTAGGAGAGGTGAGGATTGCCCCTATCCCATTGCCTTGAGCATTTGCGGCACCATCGAACACGAGCGTCCATCGCGATCCTGGTTCGGGTCCTTCGTCTGGGCCTGGTGTTTCGTAGTCTCTGACAAACATGATATCTTCATCAGGGAAGTCAAAACGCATGGGCTGGTAATCTTCCACAGGTTGGTGGGCAAGGTAGTCAGATAACACACTCCCTTTGATAGCTTTTTGCAAGACGTATTGGATGTCATATTCTGTCAGTACCATTTGCCAACGGGCTACTCGTCCGGTGAGAGCAGGCTTCTCGAAGATGTACTTGACTGGATCCATTTTTGATATCAGCAATGTGGTGTGGGTCAACATATACTGCCTTAAGCGCTTGGCAGCCCATGCGAGTGCACAACAGGTCTTCTCCAACACTGAGTATCTCGTTTCACAGTCAGTAAACTTTTTGCTTAGGTAATAGATAGCATGCTCCTTTCTACCTGTTTCGTCATGCTGCCCCAACACGCATCCCATGGACCCTTCCAGAACGGTCAAGTACATGATGAGAGGTCTTCCTGGCACGGGAGGCATCAAAATCGGTGGCTCTTGCAGATATTCTTTTATTTTCTCAAATGCTTTTTGGCAATTGTTATTCCTCACGATTGCTTGATCTTTGCGAAGCAGCTTAAATATTGGCTCACAAGTGGCTGTTAGGTGAGATATGAATCTGGAAATGTAGTTTAATCTCCCTAAGAAACCACGAACCTCCTTCTCGGTTCTTGGAGCTGGCATATCTTGGATAGCTTTTACTTTGTCAGGATCGACTTTAATCCCTTTTTGGCTCACGATAAAACCTAGCAATTTACCAGATCTTACCCCAAAGGTACATTTATTCGGATTGAGCCTTAGCCTAAACTTTCTTAGCCTAGCAAACAGCTTTTCCAAGTGGATGAGATGTTCCTCTTTGGTTTGGGATTTAGCGATCATATCGTCTACATAGCATTCAATCTCTTTATGTATCATGTCATGAAAGAGAGTCACCATTGCTCGTTGATATGTCGTGCCAGCATTCTTCAGACCAAATGGCATAACCTTATAGCAAAAGGTTCCCCAAGGGGTAATGAAGGTAGTTTTCTCCATATCCTCTGGAGCCATTTTGATTTGGTTGTATCCGGAGAAACCATCCATGAAGGAGAACACAGAGAATTGGGTCGTATTATCCACTAACACATCAATATGTGGCAGCGGAAAATCATCTTTTGGGCTGGCTCTATTTAGGTCTCTGTAGTCAACGCACATCCGCACCTTACCTCCTTTTTTAGGCACAGGTACAATGTTGGCGACCCATTTAGGGTATTTTGATACTGCCAAGAATCTGGCATCAAGCTGTTTTTGTACTTCCTCCTTAATTTTCAGGGCCATGTCAGGTCGAGTTCGTCTCATCTTCTGCTTTACCGGCGGACTATCTTCCTTGAGCGGTAATTTGTGCACCACAATGTCTGAATCCAATCCGGGCATGTCTTCGTATGACCAAGCAAACACATCCGCACACACGCGTAGGAGCTCGATCAGTCTTCTCTTCACACCTTTTTCTAGGGCAGCGCCTACCTTGACCTCTTTCATGTCCTCTTCGGTTCCCAGATTGACAACTTCCAATGACTCTTGATGCGGCTGGATGATCTTGGATTCCTGCTTCAATAGTCTGGCTAACTCCTCGGGGAGTTCATAATCTTCTTCACAATCCTCGTCGGCGTGGTAGATTGGATTATCAAAGTCATATGGAACCATAGCAGTATCATTATCAATGGAATCCGGGGTGGATCTGCATGATTGGTGATTTTATGCTTTATTTTCAGGAGATGGAAAAGAAACATGCAAGAAAACATTGCCATTTATTTATGCAAAAAATAAAAATAAAAAAGAAAGACAGGGAACACAACTGAATGCAAAGAGGTTCATTTCATTCATGATAAACATTATTTGAAAACATGGGGGCCCTAAAAAATAATCCTTATGCCTTGGGCAGAGCATAGGATTTGAAAGCAGAACGAGGAAAATTACTCTTCGACAAGGGTGACCTCTAGTATTTCCGTAATAGTCCAATTGTTGAGTTGTTGATTTGGTGCCTTTGGGTACACCATGCAGACTTCCTTTAATGCATCATCTTCAGCTTCCACAATGGCCACCTGATCATCCACCATATGTCCACCGCTAACAAAGACAAGTGGAGAAATGAGCCTTTTGCCCTTGTCCATGGTTGTCTTCTGCTGATCTTTGTGATTGCCTGGGTAACCCAAACCAGTTCTGTTTTTGTTGACGGGTAGCTCCAACACTCTTCCCCAACCTTCGGGGTGACCGGCCTCAATTACGGTCCTCGTGTCCTTCCAAGTAACCATGGGGGGTCCTGACCTTTCTGATTTCTTCTCCTCCTTCTTAGCTGGGATCATCTCCACACTTATCACATCGAATGCTTGAAAAAGGGTCTCATGAACTTCCCCTCCTACCTCAATATAATGGAATGAAGACAGATGGCTTACTAGCATATCCTCGTCTCCCTCGATAACGACAAGCTGGTTATTCACCATGAACTTTAGCCTTTGGTGAAGAGTGGACGTTACAGCACCGGCTGCATGAATCCATGGACGACCTAGCAGGCAACTGTACGCCGGGTAGATATCCATCACATAGAACGTGATAATGAAAGTGTGAGGTCCTATTTTTATGGGGAGATCAACTTCCCCTATCACGGTCCTTCTTGCCCCATCGAAAGCTTTCACTATCACTGAACTGGGTTTCATCATCAATCCTTCAATGGTCAGCTTGGCCAATGAATTCTTTGGTAAAACATTTAAGGATGACCCAGTATCTACCAATACTCTCTACAACACAACATCAACACATTCAATGGAGATGTGCAAAGCCTTATTGTGGTTCTTCCCCTCGGGGGGCAACTCTCCCTCATTAAAGCTCAGAATATGTGCGGAGGCAATGTTTGATACCACTCCTTCAAATTGTACCACGGATATTTCTTGGGGAACATGAGCGGTCTTCAAGAACTTGATCAATGATTCCTGATGGGCAGGAGAGCACATTAGCAATGACAACATGGAAATCTTTGAAGGTGTTTGGTTGAGCTGGTCCACCACCTTATAATCGCTTTTTCGAATGATTCGTAAGAATTCTTCGACATCTTCATTGGAACTCCTTCTTTGAGTAGAAGTCTGCCCCTGCTCAATCATTGGCTGCTTTTCACTTGTACCGTTTGGTGGTGGTACGGGCGCAAAAATTCTCCCACTTCTGGTTATTCCACCGGTCCCAACCATGTTCTCTACAGAATTATCAACTTCCACAGCATCCTCTTCCACCTTCTGCCCATTAATGTAAACAGTTGGCTCATATTTCCAAGGGACAACCTTGGTGCTCTCAAAAGGGAAAGGAGCAGGTGTAGATATCACTAATGGAGCAAGTGAAGGTGGAGACAATGGAATCTCTACTTGGTCGTATGGTATTTGCAACGGTTCACGAACTTGATTGCATGGGGTCTGAACAGAATGCCAATCATAATCACATGGGATTTCCAAGGGCGCACGAGGCTGGTTACATGGAATTGTCAGCGGTGTAATATCATACGGGATTTGTAGCTGAACTTGGGTAGGATACCACTCTTCATCGTACGGAATTGTCAAAGGTACACGGTTTTGACCATACAAATTGTTTAACAGTTCTTCATCATAAGCAAACTCCATTGGATCATAGGGAACATCAAGAGTGGCCACTTCTTCAGCACTAGACATCTGTTCTATCAATATGACACCTTGATCTAACAAATTTTGGATGCCCATCTTTAATTCATGACAGTTTTGGGGATCTTTCAAACAGTGTTGGCAATCCTCGGTACATCCTGGGACAATATTCTTCATTAACAATTGTTCCTTAACAACGGCAAAAGGAGTCTTCATTTGGTCAACTTTTGATACCAACTTCTTTCCTTTAGATTCTTCCACCATGTTCGTGGCATGGTGCGGCATTGGATTTTTAGTCACGTTGGGAGTGTTCTTGGTGAAATTGATGGCTTTTGAATCAATGAGGTCTTGTACCACGTATTTCAAAGTTTTGCAATTTTCAATGTTATGTCCGGGAGCTCCAGAATGGAATTCGCAACGGGAATTTGCATCATAGCCGGGAGGTAGAACAGCTGGGGGAGCCTTCATTTCTCTCAACTGCACCAATGAACCTCTAAGCAAGAGCGGAAGCAACCTAGCGTATGTTGTCGGAATAGGATCAAATGTTTTCTCAGGTCTCCTTTGTCTTGGCGGACCTTGATAATAGTTTTGACGTTGTTGTTGATAGGGAGCTTGAACAGCCGGTTGACTTGCGGGTATGGAGAGAGGTTGATTTGGAGTAACAGCGGCCACATGATAATAAGAGCCTTGGTATGCTTTGGCCTTCCCCTTATCCATCAAAGCAGCGCTCGTTTCGCCTTCCCTTTTCCTTGCAAAACCTTGGTAGGGCTTCTTAGAAGCTCCATCAGCAATTTGAATCTTTTCAATCTTTATCATATTCTATATCCTCTCACCGGCCATCACTAGATCTGAGAATACAGTAGATGTGCATCCTGCCAAGCGTTCTAGGAAAGGACCTTGAAGAGTCCCCATGAACATATCGGTCAATTCTCTTTCAAGAAGAGGAGGTTGGACTCTAGCAGCTAAGTCCCTCCACCTTTGAGCATAGTCCTTGAACGCTTCACCAGATTTTTGGGTCAAGCCTTGGAGTTGTGTGCGATTAGGCGCCATGTCAGAATTGTATTGGTAATGTTTCAGAAATGCCTCGACTAACTCTTTCCAAGTCTTGATTTGCGTACCTTCTAACTGCATGTACCATTCAAGGGAAGCTCCACTGAGGCTATCTTGAAAGAAATGCATTAATAGTTTTTCATCATCAGAGTAGGCAGCCATCTTCCTACATTAAGATCGGATGTGAGTTCGGGGACAGCTTGTCCCTTTGTATTTTTCAAAGTCAGGGACTTTGAACTTGAGTGGAATCTTAACACTGGGTACCAAACACATATCTGCAGCCTCTAACCCAAAAGTGCTTGGGCCTTGTAGTCCTTTGACCGTCTCTTGCAAGGCGAGTACCTTCTTTTCCAAGTCAGTAGTTGGTGCTCCAGAGCCGTCTGGAGCCAAGTCATTGTGAGAGTTGTAAAAACCTTCGTGATCATCAAAGTGGATTTGAGGGGTAGTCGTACCACTACGAGGAATAGGGATTGCGCCTACGCCAGCAGGTGTAGGGATCGTGCCACCAGGAACAGGGATTGCATTCGTAGGAGTAGGAATGACATTGTCAGGAGTGGGAGTTGAGCCTACAGTAGTAGGGAATGGAGTGTTGGCAGCGTTTCTCTCCATAGCTTGCTTTAACTCTTCTTGTCCTTTAGCCATAGCCTGGATGACTTCCATCAACTGGCCCATCTGAGTCTTCATGTGGGTCATCTCGTCTCTGAAAGCGGCTTGAGTCTGCTCAATCTGATCCATCAGTAATCTTTGCTTGCCACGAGTATAGTAGGGGTGTCGGGAAGTCAGCTTGTTTACTGCGAATGGAGGTCAAGTTTTGGTAAGTTTTGGTTTTGTTTTTATGAAATGCGATATGATGCGTATGGAATGCATATGAACAATGTTATGTGCAAAGCCCTTAGTAACCTTGTTAGTTATTGTTGAGAATATAAACATTTTCCATTGCAATTAATCAGAAGAGACATAATAGAAAAAACTCTCATTTCATTAAGGCTTGAAGCCAAGTTCAAATACAAAATACAAAAGATACACTTCTTAAGCAAATTACAAATCGACTCTAAACGTGACTCCTTGGGCCCTGCGAACAGCCTCTAAATCTGTAACAAGTTCTCCCATTGTTTCCTTGCAAAACTTCACAAAGTCGAACACAGGGACAAGAGTGTTTTCAGGAGTCATCACTTGATCGGCTACCTTCAATCTTTCAGGGATCTGCTGAAGCACAAAGTTGGAGAATCCCGCCAAGTTTATGAATTTGTTCTTCCATTCCTCATAGAGAATTTGGAGATCATGGATGATGTCATCTCTTTGAAGTACCGCAGCTTCTGCCTGACGACAACTTTCTTCCCAATAGTGGCAGCTGTCCTTCAACTCTAGATATAGTTCATCATATATTCCATCTTTCAGTCTTTGGATCTCTTCGATAGCTCTACCCAACTGGTACTCTGCTTGCACAAAGTCTTGCTGCGCATTCTCCTTTTCCAATAGCTCACGAGCTAATTGATCTTCGCAGCCTTTCATAATGCCTTTCAACTTGTGAATCTGAGCTTCAAATTTTTCCCTTTCATCTTTCTTCATCTGGGTGGCTATTCTCACATCATTTTCTAAGTCTCTGACCTTTCGCCACACTTGGTCCAATTTTTCATTTTGGTGGTCTAAGTCGGCGTTGGCGTTTTTGAGAGCTCCACCAACCCATTCTTTCTTTCCTTTCTCTTCCCTAGACCTTTTCTTGCTATCCTCGAACTTTTCTTTCAACTCTTTGCTTTTGTCTTCCCAAGCTTCGCTTTTCTGCTTAGTCTCGTTGAGTCGGATTCGGAGCTGAGTGTTCTCATCTTCAAGTTCTTGGATTTTAGCCTTGAGTTTTTCCATATCTTCAGGCAAGATAGGCTCGGGCTCAGGATTTGATGGGAAAACAGATGCATCAAAGACAAAAGGTAATCTGACCTCTTTCACTCTCTCTTTCACCCATTTGACATAAGGTTCACGAGCAAGGATGTTCTTCCGCCCATTGTCTGGATTGCTTCTTTGGATGTTTACCCATGCTCTTCTTGCTCTTCGTACAGACGGATCACTTGGATCGGCCGTATTGACAAGGAATGGCACCAAATCTTCTTCCTTAGGAAAGCCATCCATGGAGTGTCCAAACTGTCTCTTGAGTAACACCGGGTTGTAATTGATGCAACCTCGTGTCCCCACAAGAGGCACGTTGGGAAATTCTCCACAAGAAAAGATAATATCTTTGGTTTCCCATTCCCTCTTGTACCATGTGATGGAACTAGCGGTGAGTGAAGCGAATCTTTGAGGCCATGAGAGTTCCTTGGAAGCAAAAGGACCTTTGTCGGGCATGTGGGTCCTTAGCCACTTATGCAGGAGCGGGGCACAACAAAGGAACATTCCGCCTCCTTTTGTATGTCTTGTATGGAGTGTGTGGTAGAAGTCACCTAAGAGGAAAGGCACAGGGTTCTTGGTCAAGAAGATTTCCACAGCTACTTGGTCCACAAAATTTTCCCCATTTGGAAACATCACAATTCCATAGACCAAGAGTGCCAGAATTGAACCACATATTTCCCATTTCTCTTCTTTGGCATACTTCCACGCTTGTTCTTCCAAGAATTTCCTTGAGAAACCCCTAGCTCCTTTGGGTGCCCAATTGGCTATCACATCTGATGTAGGAATCCCTAAGGCAGAAGCCACTTTCTTCAACGTGAACTCTTCTTCGAGTTTGGGAAAAGGATTGCGATCTTTGATGTAGAGGTTCAAAATCTTCTCAAATTCCTCCAAAGTAGGAGCTATCTGAAAATCTGCGAAGGTGAAACAACGGAAGGACGTGTCATAGTACTGAGCCAAGGCTGTGAGGGCTTCAAACTCTACCCTCTCTGTCAACAGATCCAAAATTCTCCCATAAGAAGAGTGAAATTTGTTGTGCTTGATGGGAGTGATCTTGGCACTTAGAGCTTTTAGACTGTCGATTGAAGGATCTTTGTATTTGAAAGTGAAAGTGCTCTTTCTGTCGGTCTTCTTGTTTAGCTTCATTGTTCCTAAATTCACATTCATCATGACTGCTTCTGAAAAATGCTTATATCTGCAACAAGAACAAGACACTAAGAGCTTTGTTTATTTTTATTTTTATTTTTATGAAGTATGTATGTATGAACGGATGCAGAATTCGAGCATATGGGTTCATAAGTTCGTGGTATGGATATGGTCGATACTGTCTGCTTTATGGAAAAGGTTCTCACAAGGTGTGATCTAGGGTTTAAAAGGGATCCCAAAGTCATGGATTCACATTACTGTTCATCATACATGACATGAATATGTCGGAGGATGACTCCATCACATGAATCTCTTTTGGGTGATGTCCTCGTATCGACCCACATGAGAAGAACTTCTCGGGGGCCCATACTACGAGACACATCGACATTGGGTTCTAGACAAGGATTTCAGAGTCATGGACTTTCTTGACTGTTTGTTACGTATGTCAGTCATTGCCAGACAACAACTCCATCAAGAAAGTCTCTTCTGAACGAGGTCTTCGTATCGATCCACACGAGAAGAGCTTCTCGAGGACCCATACTACGTGACCATCAATCTTAGTTGGTCAAAGGTTTAGGGTTCTAAAAGGTCCTTAGAGTAATGGATTCTTGAGAAAACGTTGATCAAACACGCCAAGAGCTTGACGGTTCTCATCATTCTCAAATGAATCTACTCTAAGTGAGGTTCTCGTATCGACTATCACGAGATGAGCATCTCGGAAGCCCATACTACTCAACCTCTCCTATCTCAATATTAACACTCTAGACTCGGGTATAGAGTCTTTCCCTCAAGGTTTGCCGCCAAAGTTTTCAATCCATACCAAGAACCAATGAAACCAAACACGGTGAGATACAATTAAAAAAAACAAGGAAAGCGATAAACAAGAAAAAAGGAAAGAACCCAAACACGCGAAAACAACCTAGGTTAGGCTTGACTCGCTTAGGAAAAAGTGTCCCCAGTGAAGTCGCCAGCTGTCGCTACGCGAAAAATGACACAGAGTCGCCACCGGATTTTATGAAATGCGAGGAGGGAAAGGGAAATAGCGATAAAACCTTTGGGAAAAGAGCGTGGTCATCGCAACCAAGTCTTAGGGTTCGGGAGTCGGTTATGCGAGGGGAAGGTGCTAGCACCCCCTCGCATCCATCGTACTCGATGGGAACCTCCTAGGTTATTTAGCGTGAATGGGTGTTTTGTTCTAAGAGTTTGCTTGTTTAAAGAAAGAGGGGTTGGTTTATTATTAGAGTGCTCGCCAAGGATTGTGGCCCTTGTGCCTACGTATCCTCACTTAAAAGAAGCGAAGAATCAGAGCTCCGTAGTTCGGAGGCTTGTGAAATTGTTGTTTGTTGGTTGATTTTATACCTTGAAAAAGGGCTTTTGGATTGATGCCCTAAGGCGAAAATAGGTTTGATGAGTTGATGTTATTTTTAAGTTCTTAAGAGAAATTGTTCTTGATTAGGATTATACACAAAAGCCTTTGGATAGAAATGAACGTTTCGAATAACCAAGTCGAGCGCCTTGTATCCAAAACATTCGGAACGAGTGTAGGAGGACTCCATTCTCATTCCTTTTCCACCACTTTAAAGTTCGTGGTGCATAATTCTAATCGTTTATGTTATTGTGTTTTGGATTTTTTATGAGAAAAGAGAACCACTTGACGTTGGATCAAGGTTTATTGTTTGTAAAAGTATTTGAGGTGATACGAACAAGGTCGATGGCGGACGCACAAGGCGGTCGACTTACAAGGGTTGAAAATGGCTCGATAAAATCGAGAGTTTGTTTTTGAAAATGGTTTTTGGAATCAATAGTCAACAAGGGCAATAACAATATTCACATACTAAAATCATACAAACATATGGGGTTAACACCCTTTGCAAAAAAACATAAGGTAAAAACAGCAAGAAAATAAATAAACTAATCAGTTCGCGCCGCGAAGGGGTGTTCGCGCCGCGAACTAAGAAAAGTTTTCATTCTGTTTTTGACAGTTTGCGCCGCGAACATGGGTCGCGCCGCGACCTGAAGCGAAAAATGTGATATTTGCTTCTTCTTTTGCTGTCTTTTATGATTTTTTTCCCTTTTTATTGGTTCTCAAAAATGGCTTTTTGATCCCCTTAGAACCTTACATGATATACACAGTATAATAACACACAAGAGAATAAATGAAATGAATATAAAAGCAAAAAATAAAGGGAGAAAGGTTTGAAGAAATGGATACCAAAAGATTTCTATCCTTCTTGCAAGTACTCCAATGACCTTTGTTGGATGTGCTCTCCACTCTTCACTCTATGTTGTGAAGCTTCTCCTTCTCAATGATCCTCTTATGCTTCTATATCACTCTTTTTTTTTTGGTTTTTCTCCCTTTCTATTTTTCTGGTTTTTTGAGGTTTCTCTTGCTCTCTCTATTTTTCTGGTTTGCAATGTGTGTGTGATATGTTGAATGTGTGAAGAGTGAATCCCCTTTGTTTACAGCCCCCTCCTTCTTATCTCTTCCCTCTAGGGTTTTCTCTTCTTCCCACATATCAGATTTTTCATGGAGTAGTGTCTCTTACCACATTTCCTCATGTCACTCTCATTCTTTCCATTTCCATGCAAGAGCTATGCTGCATTTTTGCTGTTGCACTTTGCCTATGTTGTTTTTTCTGCAGCACATTGTGCCTTGCACCCATTTTGTTGGCTTGTGCTTGGACAACTCTTGTGGTCAATGTTACCACCTTTGACAGCATTTTGAAAATTCTTATATGTAGAAGCATTGTCACATGTTATTCCCTTTGTCTTGTGACATGTGATCTTGTGACATGAAGAAGTTTGTCACCTCTTGCATGGGACTATTTTGCCATGATTAAACATGCATAATCTTGGTCTTAAAACATTCCAATCTTGATTTAATTCTTGCATATTTCTTGGATGTTTGTAAGCATAATGTGGACTTGGTGTGGCATTACCATAACATGAATTTGATTAGAGACTTGAATGAAGATTAGAAATAAATTAATTTCTAAACATTACTTAGAGTTGGAAATCTTGCAACAAATGAAATCCTTGTAATGTCATTAAAATTTCTCTTGGTAATATTCTTGCCTCTAATCTTAAATTCATAGATCTTGAATTTTGCATGATGGATTTTTCTCCTACCATTAAACTTGAAATGGATGAAGTCTTAAATTATGCACTTGTGATCTTGACTCATACTTTGCAAATTTGAACTCCCCTTGACCAAGAACTTGAAACAAAAATTAGATGAAGCAAACTTGAATTTGGCCTTGCACTTCATGTTCATTAGGAACATTTATCTTGAATATCCCAATATTTTCAAGTAACTTCTTCTTGAAGTAATCTATATGAGTAGACTTTCCAATTTAGATCAAGCTTAGATAATGAACCTTTTCTTCTATGTAGTCCAAGATAGACAAGTTATCTCAATGGAAAATGACAAATCTACCCAATCCGTACCCACATGCTCGATATGCAACAAAATGATGTATGGTATGGCGAATGTAGGGTATAAAGGCTAAAGGCGAAAATGAGGGTGTGATAGAACCAACCTGTGGTCTTGTTAGCCCGAAATACGTTTGCTCTGATTTCTCATACGAGATGAGAATACTTAGGCATAAGACGACGATGTCTTTGCAAGCAACCTTCCTCCACCTTCACCCGTAGTTTTCCGAACTACGTTGACTCTGACTTTCCTATTGCACGAGGGAGTACGTATGCATAGAGTGGCGATGCTCTAGCGAGTCCTTTTTCTTTTCTTTTGTCCCTGAGCCGTATCATAGATAGTAAACACCCTTTTAGATAAAAAAAAAAGCGTGGATCCTGTCGAGTACGACGGACGTGAGGGGTGCTAACACTTTCCCCTTGCGTAACCGACTCCCGAAACCGAGATATGGTTGCGATGACCTGTCTTTTCCCTTCTTCGTTAGGTTTTCTCTAATCGATTTCTTTCCCTCTTCTGGGATAAATAACGAACGGTAGAGACTCTTCTATCTTTGTCGGCCCCTCTTCGCAGCGATGCGACAGTTGGCGACTCTGCAGGGGATTTTTCCCATCCCCTATGCGAGACAATCCTAGCGCTTATTTGCTTGTCTTTGGGTGTGTAATATTTGTGTGTTGTATTTTGTATATTGTTGTATTTACATTTTCTGCACTATATTATTATCTGTTGCAGCTGTGCTGTTGGGGGGAAATATTCCATTGAGAGATAAGTCGGACCTGAGCTTGAGTACAAACATAGCATTAGAAGTGGAAAGTAGTGGTGAACCTATATGTTTGGCATGCACTAGTTCTCACGAAATTCACGCTCAGACGAGATTCTCTTGGAAGACTTCTTTTCTGGCCCTTTGGGCTCGAGGGCATTTTTTCTCTGAGGATTATCGACTCTGAGAACCGATCATTTGGAAGTCAGCTAAGTGAGGCCGCTTCGTTAGACTATGATGCCAAACCAGAAATGGTGAACTTATCTGAAATTCTGGCAAGCACACGATGGATATTATCACGGATGCTATAGCATCCACTGTAACACAAACTATTGGAATAATTAAAAAACTGTAAAAAGGAAAGCAGTAAATAACACAATAATTGTTCACCCAGTTTAGTGTCAACAACACTTACATCTGGGGGCTACCAAGCCAGGGAGGAAATTCACTATTAGCAGAATTAATTCATAGTCAAACAACCTAGTTTGCACTCCTCACTTAAAACCTACCTAATGACACTTCAACCTAGAGACCTATAGATCAGAGTTTACCCACTCAATCCCCCTCAATCACCTCAGTGATATAAACCAATTACACAATAGATATGAAGACACACTTGAAACACACCTTAATCTTGTTTCACAGCTTTGATCAAGAAACACACACTCTTGCTTAACAGCTTTGAGTGAGACAATGAACACACCTGTTCATACACAATAACCAAAGCAATTATACAACATACAATTGCTTGGCACACAAGGAATCGATTCCTAGACACACGTGAAGAGAAACCTCTTCACTCACAAATTATACCCTTTAATATCTCTGCTAGCTGTGTTATCAATTGAGGTTCATCCTCTTGTTATTTATAGCAGATATTCTTTGGGCCTTTGTACAGAATTTAGGTTTACCCAACCCTTTCTTCAAGAATCTGCACTTACCTGTTAGTTCAGAGACATTTTATTTTTCCAGGGCTTCTAAAATGTTTCCTAACTTCCAGCTTGAGCTTCCACAAAGTTTCCTAAATTCTAGCCTGAGCTTCCTCAACCTAAATACCAAAAAACTAATCCTGCGCGCCTGATGTCATACGATCAGTGTCATGAAATTCAGCATGACATTCAACTCAACTTACTGTTAGCTGACTCTACTTACCCTACATAGTGTGTGTCATAACATCAGTCATGACATCCATACACACTCTAATGTTTTGCCACAAAATTCAGCCAACCAAAAGCACTTACAAACTCCCCTTTGGCAAATTTTTGGCTAAAACACTCTGTCACTATATCAAAGTTTACAAGCAGCAGAAGTCTAATAACCTATCCATGCAGGTAAGCTACCAACACACTAGTAGAGTTGTCTATACTCACACAGTTAGCTGTCAGCTTCTCAAGATCAACCTGTCACACATACAACTTTGAGTAACATTATGGTTACTCCCCCTCAACTGATGTACCCTACATCACCTGGGCACAACCTGCACAGCTTGCAGTCACACATAACTCATCCAGGTTGTTCTGGATGTCATGACATCCAAGATAACATCCTGAAGTCACACACTCCTGTGTTACTCCCCCTGAAGAGATGCACAATACTCACATTCTGCTTAATATCTTGTAGACACACACATACACTCCTAAGCATCAGCTAGGAGCTCACAAAAATTACTAACAGCATCAGCTGTTATCACACATGCACAACAGCCAGACTGGTTCTTCAACCATGCACATTTGCAGCAACACCTGTACCACATCTGCAACATACTTGTAGCAGCAATTCACACAAGAGTCTTCCTCCTTCTTTTCCATGCATACATAACCACCCTGATGCTATTGCTACCTGCTGTTTACCTAACACTCTCTCCCCCTTTTTAGCCACAAATTAAGATCAACTAATAAAATAGTATAGATCATAAGGTGTAACATTACATATGTTTGGGGTCATTACAACAAAAACTGCCCATGCAGAGCATCACAAAGTGTCATGCTGTCACAAAACAAAAGTTTAAGTAAGAAAAGAAAACTTAGCAGTAGCACACATAATCAGCTCAGCAACCAGCAGCCTGAGCTCCACAGCAGTCTATCATCTCAACACTTTTCCTCCTCAGAGGAAGAACTGGAACCAATGTCATTAGTAGCGATTGAGACATTCTTCTCAGAATCTTCACCTATGGCATGAATATTCTTGCCCAGTCCAACAGCAATTGAGGATGTATGGTTGGTAGGCACCCAATTTGTAGCTCCAATTCTATGAAGAATGGCATATTTTACGTTGAGCACTGCTGGAGACAGCTTCCCTTTGGATGGCCATGTTTTGATTTGATTAGCAGTGATGATCTTACAAACCTGGTTGTCTGAAGCAACCAATTCAGTCTCACCATCATTTGCTCGCCCTAGATACATGTTGATCGCAGCAGGAGATAATTGCACACACTTTCCTCTGACAAACACCTTCATGAACTCCTTGTTGTTTCTATTTGAGATTGAGTCAGGTATGTTTACAATGAACTCCTTTACCAGTCCTTCGTAGAATTTAGAAAATCCAGAGACTGTCTTAAGCAGTCCAACCTTGTTGATGAGTTCCATTACCTCCTTGATCTCCAAGGCATCCTTCTTCAATTCTCTCTCAAGGATTATTCTCCTTTGATAGACATATCTCTGTTTGGTTACACTGTGATTAGAGTGGAAGGAGATGTTGTCCAGAGGTGCAATTGGCATAGGTACATCACTATGAAACTCAGTGTTACTATCAGTACCTTTCCTATTCTTGGATGCAGCCGATACCTTGCTCCAAAACTTGGAGGGGACATCAGAAGTCCTTTTACTCTGACTTTTAGGAGGATTTTCTTCAAGTAAAACTTTTCTTTTCTTGGTCACTAGTTTCCTGCCTATCCCAGGAGCAACATTCTTGATGATTTCATCATCTGATGACACATCTATAACATGTTCACCATTTCCAGGAGCTTCATTCATCTCTTCCTCCTTGGAAGTGCTCTTGGTTTCACCATTATTTTGGCCATCATCCTGACCTTCCTTCTTTACCTCATAGCTAGCAAGATTTTCAAGAGTCTTTGTGTTAGGGTTAGTCTTACCAGAGGAAAACTCAGACTTACCCTCATGATTCTCATTAGGGATTGGGGATGGATCAACCCTAGACAGAGGAATGGTGATTCCATGTACATTATGCCCTTCATGGAGGATTTTGGAAACTAGTTCATTGACATACCTGTCATCATAGGTAGAGTCCACCATTCTATTATAGTTGTCCATGAAAAATTCAGAAATCTTACCTTCTTGGTCTGCATGTAAAGAAGCTGAAGTTTGGGCTTCACTATCTCTTCCAAAGGCCATGATTAGAGGAATGACATCAAGGATATCCTCCATGGAGATGCTCTTGTTTTTATCATAGTCATGCTTGGTAGGGATGGGAATTTGTTGAGACATTGTTGGTGACTTTGGCTATAGAAGGGAGGGTTTTCTGGGGTGGTTGAATGAGGTATGCAATGAAACGAATTAGTATGTGCACTCACAGAGCCAATATGATATTGTAAGGGGGCTAGAAGGGTTTGCTTGCAACAGAGGAGGGAGCTTGATATTTTGACCAATCAGAAACTGATTAATTTTCAAAATATAACTCCCTATTAATTGCTATAATCTCTTATTACACCACCTTTCCAAATTGGATCTTTCATTTTCTCTTAGAGTAGTTTTGTGATCCCCTGTGAAAGTGTTAGCCCTTGGTATGTCAGAGTCCTCAAGCTCCACACTAACCTTTCCAAACTGATCCTCGTTACCACTATTCCTGGTTCTGTTAGACAGGATTGAGTTCATGTAGATGTTACTATGAATGTCACAATATAATGTCATTACCTTCTGAGTGACATTGCTTTCTTTATGTTGGCAATCTTCCATGGACTCCATCAACTTCCAATATACCAGGTCCAGATTTCTGTGATGTCCCTTCTTTAAATATGCTATATTGGCTTGCCTATCAGCCTGATATTTTCCTGTTCTATCATCTTGAGTTAGCCTTGAAGTTCCTCTTACTTCTTCCTTGAATATGGTCTTCTTTATCCTTTGAGGATGTCTACCTTTCTCCACCCATATTTGATCCTTCTTTTCTTTATTGATCAAGACAATTAGATTACTTCTGGGCTCCCATAAGTAACAGTTGGTCTTGGATCTATATCCCCTCATGACTTCCTCACCTTCTTCATTGGTGACAACACATTTATCCTTAGTAAATGTGACACTAAGACTTTAGTCACAGAGCTGACTGATACTGATAAGATTAACAGTCAGACCTTTAACCAACATGACATCATCCAGTTTTGGAACACCAGGATAATCTAGTTTTCCAACTCCTTTGATTTCTCCTCTAGCACCATTTCCAAAAGTTACATGACTTGAGGAATGAGGTCTGATGTTCACCACAAGGTTCTCTATCCCAGTCATATACCTAGAGCGGCCACTATCAAAATACCAATCTTCTTTGGTAGGAATCCTTAGAGAAGTGTGAGCTACTAGAGCCACATTCTTAGCAACCCATTGTCTTTTCTTGATAGGAGCATCCTTCTTGGGTTTAGCATGATGCTGCTTCTTCACAGGAGCACCTTGTTTGGATTTGCCTTGATGAGGATGACTAGGAAATCCATGTAGCCAAAAACAAATAGATTTAATATGTCCAAGTTTCTCACAGTGGTAACACCTATACTTTTGAAATTTACTCTTGACTTGGTTCCCGTTTCTGTTTTTCTGATGTTGTGACATCCCCTTTGACTTCTGAGTTTCAGGTTTTGGCCTCTTGAACTTCAATATGGGATTCTGTTTACCAACAAATCCCAGTCCAGACCTATTTCCTGATGTCTGACCACTCTGAAGAATTTCTTCTAGAGTGTTAGTCCCAGGGTTTAGCATCCTTATGGATTTTGTCATCTGCTCCAGTTTAGATTCCAAAATATTGACCTCACTTCTGAGTGAGTCCATTGTTGCTAGGTGCTCTATCTTCTCAGCCTCTAATCCTATTATGAGCTTCTTCTTTTTCTCTCCCTGTTGATATAATTTTGTACTTCTGATGTGAAGCTTTTGATATGAGGCTGCAAGCTCATCAAAGGTCAACTCATCTTCACTTGAGTCATCATTAGATATGCACACACTGTTAAGAGCAGTGGCATGTTTGGCAGACTCTTCTTCTGATCCACTATCAGAATCTTCATCAGACCAAGTGACTGCTAGGCCCTTCTTCTACTTCTTGAGATATGTACGACATTCAACTCTAATATGTCCATACCATTCACATTCATGACATTGAACTCCTTTGCTTTGGCTGGAATCTTCTTCAGACTTATCCCTTCTGCTGCTTTTAGAAGAGTTGTTCTTGGTGTATGGTTTAGACTTATGATCAAATCTTTTGATCAGTTTGTTGAATTGTCTTCCAAGCAAGGCTATTGCTTCTGACAAATTCTCCTCATTTCCACCACCTTCTTCTTCTAAATCATCTGCAGTGTTTGAAACAAAAGCTATGGTTTTGTTCTTTTTCTCCACAACCTGATCACACATGCCCATCTTAAATGTTTTGAGAGAACCTATGAGTTCATCCACCTTCATGGCAAACCTTTTACGTAAAAACCTGAGAATTTTCCTCACAAGCTTTCCCTCAGACATCTTTTCTCCCAAAGCTCCTGAGGTGTTTGCAATTTCAAGAATATTCATGTAGTATTCATGAATAGTCTCATCTTCTTTCATTCTCAGACTTTCAAACTTGGAGGTCAGCATTTGAAGTCTTGACACTTTGACTTTAGAAGTTGCCTCATGAGTTGTTTTTAGGGTGTCTCAAACCTCCTTAGCCAGTTCACAATGGTGTACCAGTTTGAAGGTGTTTTTGTCTATACCATTGAAGAGTGCATTCAATTCCTTAGAGTTCCCAAGGGCCAGAGCCTCTTGCTCTTTGTTCCATTCCTCTTCAGGAATTAACATAGATACTCCATCCTTGTCAGTCTTCACTAGATGTTCCCAGCCAGAGTTTGCAGCTTTCCATGCCTTGCTGTCTAAAGACTTTAAGAAGACAATCATCTTAGGTTTACAATAGTCATAATTAGAGTCATCCATATTTAGTGGTCTATTAGTGAATCCTATGTCTTTATCCATAGTACAAAAATTTATCTTCCCTAGATCTCACCCAGAATAAACAGGCAGGGTGCCTGCTCTAATGCCAATTGAAATTCTGGCAAGCACACGATGGATGTTATCACGGATATATAACATCCACTATAACACAGACTATTAGAATAATTAAAAAGCTGTAAAGGAAAGTGTTGCACCCCAAAATTTGCCCAACCTTTTTATTTAATTGGCTTTTGTTTCATTGCATTCATAGCATTAGAATTTGCATTTTATTACTCATTTGCAGGGGATTGGGAGAGGTTTGCTTATCAAGAGAGGGCTATCAAGTTGCTAAGCCTAAGTAAGAGGATGTATTCAAGCTATCAAATGCTTATCATCATCAGAAGATTGTCAAAGCTCATTGAAGGAGTAGCTAGTCAAGATTGATGTATCTCCTATCTTGGGGGTTAATTGAAAGTCCCCAGAGAACATTGAGTCCATGTTTATGGATGGAAAATATTATGAGAGCTCATTGAGTCCTTGAGGATCATTGATGAGCTTATTCATGTCATTACATCAAGTGCAAGAAGCCAAAGTCAAAGTATTGCAGTTAGGGTTTTCATCTGGTCAACACTAAGCCAATTGTTGAATTAAGGGATATTAAGACTCAATTCCAAGTCTCTATGATCATGGAATGTTGTGTTGAGGCATGTCATATATCATTTCAAGATCAATTAATCAATAATCAAGAGTGTGAGAAGTTGCTAAGCCAGGGTTGTCGCTACTGCGAAAATCGGCGCCGGCTGAACAGAAGAGTCGCCACCGTGCGTTATTTATCCCACGGGAGGGAAAGGAAACGCTCAGAGTAAACCTCGCACAACACGGGAAAGGTATGGTCATCGCAACCAAAACCTGGATTCGGGAGTCGGTTACGCAAGGGGAAGGTATTAGCACCCCTCACGTCCGTCGTACTCGACGGGATCCACGCTTGTTTTCGGGTATGGATTGTTATTCTATCTACTCTACAGGTATGGGGTTAAAAGAAAATAAAATGACTCGGCAAAGTATCGCACTTTATGCCTACGTATTCCCGCCTGGAACGAGAAATCAGAGTCAACGTAGTTCGCCTACCTACGGGAAAGGAGGGGAAGGTTGCTCGCTAGGATGTCGCATCCTATGCCTACGTACTTTCATACAGCATGAAAGATCAGAGCAAACGTAGTTCGGGCCACGTACGACACAAGCTTGTCTTGGTTGATTTTATTCCTTCTGAAAAAGGTTTTCCTGATTAGCAGTCCAAGCGGACAAAAATGACGTTTTGATGAGTTCACATTCTTTTACGAAAGAAGTGTCTTTTATTGTGTTTGAAATCTTTATTATGTTTTTCTGTTTGTTTTGAGAAAGAAAGAGACAGAACTCTAACCTATGGTTGCGAAGGGAATCAAACTAACCTAATGTTATCATGCATGGGTTAAGACCTAGTGTCTATCATGCTCCTCTCTTGCACAGAGAGAAACAGAGATCCTACGGGATAGGCAGAAACAGAAACAATATCAGAGATAATAAAGCAGTAAAATGCATGGATGCAACAATACAAGCGAGGCAAGGGAGTCCCACTCAACCTCGAACCTAGAAAACAATAGGCGAAAGTGAACTGGATTCACTTTCAACCCAACAGGGTAAACAGCAAACAATACAGTTCAGAAAACCAATCAATACATCAGCAAATGAAATACAACGGCAAAAGAAACAGCATCAGCAGCTCTGAATTAACAACTGGCTTCAAGCAATCTCCAATCAGTTACAGGCTTCAACAAGCATCAATCTTCATCTTCATGGCCTTCAGACAAGGGCTTTGATCATCAGTCTTCCATCTGCACTGGCTTTTCTTCAAAGCTCAAACCTCCAGGATGAGGGATCAGTCACAAGAGTGAATTGGGTGTTAAGCAATCAGCTGACTACCAAAGGTGGTGAACAGATTGCTTCTAACACAAGAGACATTCTCTCTCAAGAGTTCTATCTCATAGACACTATCACCAAGCCTTCCAAAGGAAGGGGGTGAGTGCCTTAGAGAGACTCTGAATCACAGAGAAGAATGGATGCAGACAAGGCAATCCATGTTTGAGAAACAATCATTCTAATCTAGAGCTCTGCCTAGCTCCTAAACCCTAGTCTCCTCAGCAACTGCTAGCAAGAAACTCCTCCTCAACTCTGGCAGTTGATCTTCAATCTTTGAATCTTCAATGGCTTCATCTCCACAAATCTTCAGCTTCCCCAGGGCCCCAGACAAACCCAATACACAATCAAACAATCAACAATCCCCAGAGGGCACACCACACCAGACAGCAGATATACAGACAGTAATAATATCAGTAGGGGAATCCTGACTTTTCTCTAAGGGATCTAATAGCTACCCATAGCCCATATAGTCCCATAACTAATCTATTCAAACCCTAAGTCCTAAGGGAGAAAATTGAACTTCCTAAGTTGTCACCTAAAACCCTAGTTTTGATCATGATATTCAAGCATTTATTAATCACCTAAAATTAACCTCTAAAAATGGGAACTAAAATATTTCTACAAGCTTAACATCTCATCTAAACAATATGAAAAGAATGATCAAAAAAGATTAAAGCATGTGAGAGAACAAAAATTATAAAAATAATGCATGAAATGTAACTATTTAATATGACATTTATTTAGAAAATATGAAAAAAATATGAAATAAAACTAAAAATGAAATTTTATTTTCCTATAATATTCTAGACATTTTAATGAAAACATGGTAAAAAGAATGAATTAAAAAGCATTTTTTATGAATTTATTGTGATTTTATGAAAATTGATGAAATATTAAAATGAAATAAGAAAAATAAAATGAATGAAATGAGGGAGGGGGTATGAAAAGAAATTCGCTCAGTTCATTATTGGATGGGCCCTCAGACTGGGGGGTGTTGGTAGCGCTTCTGGCTTAAGCCCAATACACATTCAGAATTAAAAAAACAAATAAACGCTGGGGGAGGTAGGAATAGCATCAGAAACACGTTACAATTGGTATTGGGCTCAACCTTGGGGGTGTGGTTATCAACAGCACTCAGGCCCGCCCGTTTCAATTAATGAAACGGTGCGTTTAGGGCCAGGGTAATCTCCCTCCAATTTCAGATTAAACAACAGCCACTAGATCCTACCCTAAGTCAAAGGTCTTACTCTAAACGAAGGGTCACGATTTCGTCTTCTTCCCTTGGCCTGAAACTAGGGTTTTATCTTCTCCATGGCAGCCATGCACGACCTACCTTCCACCTCTTCGTTCTCATCATACACGCAACCAATCCCCATGCTGTAAACATGAAATCTGTTCCAAATCTCTCCCTCTACAAGCTTAGGGCATCAATTTGCTTTGAAATTCACCACATCAACAAATTCGATTGAGTCAACATCCTGCCTCCATTGAAATGCACTGGTATAGACCTTCACCATCCTTCCTCAGACTCAGCCTAAATTAAACTACACCTAATGGAGATTAACACATGCTATCAAGTTGCAATTATAACACCTTCATCCAAGAGATTCGAACACAAACAGTTCCTTACACCTGTCACTAACCATCACCAAAACTCTCCAAATTCATCTAACCTAATCTCCTAACCACCTAGATCAATTCTACACTAACAAAATCATGCCAAATTAACTAGATCAAGTAGTTTGAATGAAAACTTACCTTGTAAGAAATCTTGAGAAACAGCTATGGAAGATATGGATCTGAAGCTTCTAAGTACTGGATCTTGATCAATCCTTGATGTATGTGATTCTGTATGCACAAACTTAGAGGTTCCTTGCTTGAACCATGCAATCTACTTGAACTTTTGATTTTGATGATCTTGAGAAAAGCACTCGAAAATGAATGATTCACACCAGAAACTTGCTTCAATTATGATCTATGATGATGATGGAGTGGAATTGAATTGATTATGATGAAAGTTGTTGAAGGTTTTGAGAGAATTGTAATGAAACTTTTATGGAAAAGTATGAGAGATTTTGTGGAATTCTTGGTGCAAATGAGGCCAACCCTTGATCAATGCACATTTCATGAATATATAGACCCCAAATGAACATTCTAGATCCATCTTGCACATTCCCTTGTTTTCAAATTTTGATCCATTTTGATTATGTTTCTTAAATGATAAGCAACCATGGATAACTTCATTTTTTCCTTCTAAACTCAAAAAAGTGTGTGAACCATTGTTCTTAGAATTGTTTTTCCATTCAAAATCATATATTGGAAGTCTCCATTTGGACTTGTAAATCTCCCAAACCATTTTCCAACTTGAAATTATTCACTTTATAAGCCTTTTTAGTTCATATTTTGACCAATTGTGCAACTCCATGCTATGAGCTTCTCCAATAACTTGTGACCTTCTTTCTAGACTTAAAATCCCATTTGGAGCAAGTTTGATGTTGTAAGTTTTTCCATTTGAGGCCTCCTTGTATGAGTTTTGGGTATAGGTTAAAATGACCTGTAATTCACAAATGCCCAAAATACCCTTTGCTTGTCAAGACCATAAGTTGAGTTCTCCACATCATATGAAGGCATGCCATACCATTCTAGAAAGCTAAGACAATGAGGAACAATTCTTATGTTGACCAAGAATTCATTTGAAATCTCCTTGAGGGGCAAAACTAGCTTGGAAGTCAAGTCACTTTCACAGACAAAAATTCAGACACCCCAGATGACCTGTAACTTGCAAGGACCATAACTTGAGTTCTATAAATCTCCTTGAGGTCTTCCACCACTCAAATTAAAGGTCTTGAGATCCTCTACAAGTTTCATGTTGGCCAAGAAGCCATTTGAAGCTAGCATTTTGACTTATCTTGCTTGGAAATTTGACCTAAACTAGGGGATTTTACAGAGAAACCCTAATTTAGTAACTCCTCTTCTCCTTGATTTCTCTTGAATTCTCCTTGTCATATCTCCATATCCTTCTTTATATGCTCAATGATGATCCCCACATCTCTCCAATAGACTTGAATGCCCTCCTAAGTCAGTCAATTGACCTAGGGTTGACCTAGGGTTGACCCAGATGAAACCCTAGTTGACTGTCTTCCACTATAGCTCTTATGCTTTCATCAATGACTTGCTTTCTTCTCCAAATGACTTTGTAAGTCTCTCATAAGGTCTAGATGCTCTCCATACCTTCACTCCACAGCTCACAACCCTCTTGTTGATCCTCAGATACCCTCAGCTAGGAGATGGACTCAAGGCTTGATCTGCTGAACTCTTTGCTTTCAAATTCTTTCCTGATGACTTGAATGAGATTGAATTGGGATAATAACCTCTTGATAGGCCTCTAGAGATGAAAATAATGATTGGTCCCCTGTTGAATGACTTGCTATGCTTATGCTATGCAGATGATTAGACTATGCACATGACTCTATATGCAAATGCTAATGATATTGAAACATAAACCAATTGAATAAGGTTGGGCAAATTTTAGGGTGCAACAGCTGCCCCTATTCAAGCGACTTGGACCCGATTGGATGAAGAGCCCGGAGCCTTCAGACATTCGCGGTACGAGACGGTTGAATACTAGTGAAACCAGAAATTTGCCAACCGCAGAAATAAACTGCGCTCCTGCTTGAGGAATGACATTCATCAGCTGAATCTGACTGTTAGAGTAACCCACTGATCTCGCACGACCGTGCTGGGGATTGTCTTCATCGTTCTGAAGAGGATTCTGTCATAACAGATTGCTTGCTTGTCCACGTTAGGACTCTGTCTGTCGTCAATACGAAGAAATCTCAACTGAAACTTGTCCACGTTAGGACTCCACTTGCTGTCAACCCAGAAAAATCTCGGCAACTCCGCTGGGGATAATTCGTCTGCATTTCCATAAACCGCATCGTCCACGTTAGGAATAACACTCTTCCACGTTAGGAGTAACACCTGTCCACGTTAGGAGTCACATCGTCCACGTTAGGAGTAACGCTTTTATCTTTCCACGTTAGGAAGCAAACTTCTTTCCACATAAGGAGAACTGCATCAATCTGTCCTCGTAAGGACTCCAATGCCACTTGACATGTCCGCGTCAGGACTCCGATCTTTCCACGTAAGGAATTCCACTTTTCTTGAATCTGTCCACGTAAGGACTAACTTCCTTCTTCCACGTTAGGAATAACTTCTTCTTTCCACGTTAGGAATCAATCTATCTCTTTCCACGTCAGGAATAATCCATTTCTTTCCACGTCAGGAATCAATCTTGATATATCCGCGTCAGGACTTAATCTTTCCACGTAAGGAATAAGCTCGTCTTTCCACGTAAGGAAACCATTTTTCTTCCACGTAAGGAATGCCCTTGATATGTCCCCGTAAGGACTCTGATCTTTCCACGTAAGGAATACCAACTTCTTTCTGATTTGTCCGCGTCAGGACTCATTTTTTCCACGTAAGGAAACCATCTTTTTCCACGTAAGGAATCATCTTAATCTGTCCACGTAAGGACTCTCTTTTTCCACGTTAGGAATACTGTCATTTCCACGTTAGGAATCACTTCTGATACGTCCGCGTAAGGACTACATCGTCCACGTTAGGACCCACTTCTTTCCACGTAAGGAAAAATAATTTCTTTGATTTGTCCGCGTTAGGACACTGATCTCGTCTTGATTTGTCCACGTTAGGACTCAAGCGTCTTCGACTCACCGAGGAAATAAGACTTGTCCACGTAAGGACTCACGCGCCTTCGACTTGCTGGGGAAATATCCGCGTTAGGACTTACACTTTGCCAACAACACGAAGAAGGATAGATTTGTCCACGTCAGGATCCTTGTATCTTGTCATCACAAAGAACTACAAACTTGTCCACGTCAGGACGCACATTTCACCATTACGAATAAAGATATCTGCTGCAAACACATGATCCACGTCAGGACACCAACACGAAGAGTAACCAATCTTTTGTCAACGTCATGACCTCCCTTTCTCCAAATTTCGAGAGACCGAATCTATCCCCGTCAGGATTAACACACCTTACCACTCCAGTAAAACAAACCTGTCCACGTTAGGACGCCCACTTCTGAAGAAACCCCGTCATTCTAGGAGTAAATGGTCCACGTCAGGACTTAGTTCTTCAATGATCCTCACCCATAAACTTCTTAGCACTGACGTGACAGCGACTTCGAGATGAACTCTACTGGGGATGTCTGAAAACCAACTATCGGACACCTGCTTCGAAATTCTGATTCATGCGACTCGTTGATGACAAACGAACTCTGCTTGGGAATAAGGAGATTCTTATCCTGGCCACCCTGGCTGGGGAAAATAAGATACATTTGCATGAATGATTCTGCTAGAGGCAAAGAGAGTTTTATCACGATAACTCTGTGGGGAATACCGCCGAAACTGACATTATCATTGAATATCTCCTGCCGAGATCTTGACTGTTTGGTAATTTATTTGAGCAAGAGCTCTCTCCACCTGGACTACTAGAGTACAGAACTGCTTCAGCAAAATAAATGCTGGAAGGATAACGCAGACTCGCCGGGGATAGCCTGATGCTACAAAATTATTCCAGCCAAAATAAATGCTGGAAGGATGAAGTCGACCCTGCTGGGAAGTTGGGAACTCAAACCACACGTCTTATTGAAGTAACCCCCTGCTGGGGAATATAATTCAAACCAAATACCTTGCGGAGGTAACCCCCTGCTGGGGAATATAACTCTGCTGGGGAATAGCAGATGCGCCTGATATGATTGAGCCTCTGCTAGAGAGTGAACTAATATCACCGGTATCTCTGACAAAATAAGTGACAGGAACCACCATCGACTCTGCCTGGGAGAGTCTTAGTCTTCGAGTTCCACTGGAAGGAAAGAACATTTGCTGAAAGGAGAACTCCTCTGGGGATGGCTGGATTCTCTTGGGGAAAATTAACTGACTCCGCCGGGGGAGAGTGCATGACCCTGCGGGGGAAAATGAACCTGTCTGAATACAGCCTTACGATCTTGGAATCGCCAAACTCTGCTGAGGACAAGTAACTTCTCTGGAGCACGTCCTTTGGATAAGCTATGGCTAGCTGGGGAATTCTATCCTTCTTCAGGAAAAACATGCATGACCTGCGTGGGGATCAAGCCTTTCACTATTGCAATCTTTTGATCACCTTCCTCATACGGTTATGAAACCTGCAACAACACAAACAAGACACGACAAGCCTATGCAATCGAATCAATTCAGGTTAGTGACGTTACACTCAGTTAATTCAAAGCTTTAACAATTGTTGGCCAGGGCCAGTGATGTTATACTCATGCTAGCTTCAATAAACTTAGGCGTTTTATCATGCGCAAAACGGTAAAGAACAGGCATCAAGTACTGAATAACACATTTTCATTGATTGGGCCCCTGAATGGGCGGAGTTTTTTGTACACGGGATGTAACTCCTGAAAAGAGGAAGCTACGCAAAGCAAATATACAAGTATGCAAGTATTCACAAGAAGCATAAATATTGACAAATTAAATTTTGTACACATGTCGGCAACTGGATGGAGATGAACACCACGAACTGATCCTCCCATGACTCGTCCGACTCTTATACTTTCCCGGTATCCGTCTTCTGAAGAGGTTGTATCCGATAACTGACTCCTCAAACATATTCTCCCGCATCGATGCTCATTGAAAAATCAAATTCGGACCGCAGTCATTTGCTTTTCTCATCCCTAACTTTTGCGTGAACCGCCCTTTACGGGTTTTCAGTTCACCGGGATACCCTTTTTTGCCGAAGCCGCCCAGTGTAGGTTTTCAACTTCGCGGGTGTACATTTTTTCAATTTTATCCCTAACTTTTGCCCGAACCTTTCATTCTGTTTTTGGTTCGCCAGGATGCCCCATTTTTGCCTGGACTCTCTTTTTTCTGTCCAGCGGGTCTATTTTAAGCAAAGTATTTTTTAACTGCGTCCGAATTCACAGGTGATGCAAAGTCTTCCCCGTCCATGGTGGACAACAATAAAGCTCCTCCTGAAAAGACCTTCTTGACAACGTATGGCCCTTCGTAGTTGGGGGTCCACTTGCCCCTGTGATCTGCCTGCGGCGGGAGAATCCTTTTCAGCACAAGGTCGCCCGTCTGAAAGCTTCGCGGAATTATCTTCTTGTCGTACGCTTTCTTCATTCGTCTTTGATACAAACGACCGTATGCCAGAGAAGCTAGCCTCTTCTCATCCATCAAACTCAGTTGGTTCAATCTATTCGTTACCCATTCTGCCTCGTCCAGCTGAACGTCTCGCAATACCCTCAGAGAAGGGATCTCAACTTCCAATGGTAATACCGCTTCCATTCCGTATACCAACGAGAACGGAGTTGCCCCGGTTGATGTGCGTACCGTCGTACGATACCCGTGCAAAGCGAAAGGTAGCATCTCGTGCCAATCCTTATACGTCACCACCATTTTCTGGACTATCTTCTTGATATTCTTATTGGCCGCTTCGACAGCGCCATTCATCTTGGGTCGGTAAGGGGAGGAGTTGTGATGTTCGATCTTGAAATTCTGACAGAGCTCCTTCATCATTTTGTTGTTCAGATTAGAACCATTATCCGTGATTATCCGCTCGGGAATTCCGTATCGGCAAATGATATCTCTCTTGATGAATCTAGCCACCACTTGCTTCGTTACATTTGCATAAGACGCTGCTTCCACCCATTTGGTGAAATAATCGATTGCTACAAGGATGAACCGATGCCCGTTAGAAGCCGTCGGCTCAATCTTTCCGATCATATCGATTCCCCACATCGAGAATGGCCATGGAGATGACATCACATTTAGAGGACTCGGAGGCACGTGTATTTTGTCAGCATAAATTTGGCACTTGTGGCACTTTCTTGCAAATTTGAAACAATCAGTTTCCATCGTCAGCCAAAAGTAACCTGCCCGTAGCAGTTTTCTCGTCATAGCATGCCCACCAGCATGCGTACCGAATGCACCTTCGTGAATTTCCTCCATGAGAAGCTTTGCCTCCTTCTCGTCTACACAACGCAACAACACCAAGTCGTGGTTTCTCCTGTATAAGACGCCGTCCGGGTTCAAATAGAAATTACCCGCTAATCTCCTGAGAGTCTTCTGATCTTGACTGGATGCCCCAGTCGGATACTCTTTATTCTTCAGGAAATTAAGGATATCAAAATACCACGGTTTGCCATCAGACGCTTCATCAATAGCAAATACATAAGCTGGCCTGTCTAACCGAGAGATAGTGATTTGGGGAGCTTCATTCCAGAAATTGACCTTGTACATGGAAGACAAGGTGGCAAGGGCGTCAGCCATTTGATTTTCTGCCCGCGGCACATGATGCAATTCAACTTTGTCGAAGAAAGGCAACAATCTCCTTGCATAATTCATATAATGTATCAAATTGGGCTGCCGTGTCTCCCATTCCCCTTTGATCTGATTCACCACCAGAGCTGAGTCTCCGTATACGTCTAAATGTTTGATTCGCAAATCAATGGCTTCTTCAAGCCCCATTATACAAGCTTCGTATTCGGCCTCATTGTTGGTAACGGCAAAGGTCAATCGGGCAGTAAACGGGATGTGCGACCCGTGTGGCGTAGTGATAATTGCCCCTATCCCGCTACCGTAAGCATTCACAGCTCCATCAAATATCATCTGCCATTTGGACCCCGGCTCTGGTCCTTCGTCTGGTAACGGCTCTTCGCAATCCTTCATCTTGAGATACATGATATCCTCGTCAGGAAAGTCAAATCTCATCGATTGATACTCTTCAATAGGCTGCTCCGCCAGATATTCAGACAACACACTCCCCTTTATCGCCTTTTGCGAGACATATTGAATATCATATTCAGTCAAGATCATCTGCCACCTGGCAATTCTACCTGACAACGCCTGCTTTTCGAATATATATTTGATCGGATCCATCTTCGAGATGAGCATGGTTGTATGATTCAGCATGTACTGCCTCAAACGCTTGGCGGCCCAGGCTAGCGCGCAACAAGTTTTCTCCAGCATTGAGTATCGAGATTCGCAGTCTGTAAATTTCTTACTCAGATAATAGATCGCATGCTCTTTTCTCCCCGTCTCGTCGTGTTGACCGAGAACGCAACCCATGCTTCCCTCAAGAACCGTTAAATACATTATCAAGGGTCTCCCTGCCACCGGGGGTATCAAAATAGGAGGCTCCTGCAAGTACTTCTTTATTTTATCGAACGCCTTTTGACAATTATCGTTCCACGTTACAGCTTGATCTTTCTTCAACAGCTTGAATAATGGTTCACACGTGGCCGTTAGGTGAGATATGAACCGAGCAATGTAGTTCAACCTCCCTAAAAACCCGCGCACCTCTTTCTCTGTTTTAGGCGTCGGCATTTCTTGAATCGCTTTTATTTTAGCAGGATCGACCTCTATTCCTCTTTCGCTTACTATGAACCCCAGGAGCTTACCCGATCTCACCCCGAAGGTGCATTTGTTAGGGTTCAGCCTCAGCCTGAACTTCCTAAGCCTTTTAAACAACTTCAACAGATTCACCAGATGCTCTTCCTCCGTCTGGGATTTGGCAATCATATCGTCAACATAAACTTCAATCTCTTTATGCATCATGTCATGAAAGAGAGTTGTCATCGCACGCTGATATGTTGCCCCAGCATTTTTCAAACCAAAGGGCATCACTTTATAGCAAAACGTTCCCCAAGGCGTTATGAAAGTAGTCTTCTCCATATCCTCTGGCGCCATTTTAATTTGATTATAGCCTGAAAAGCCATCCATGAAGGAGAATACAGAGTATTGAGCGGTATTATCGACTAACACGTCAATGTGAGGAAGTGGAAAATCGTCTTTTGGGCTAGCTTTATTCAAATCTCTATAATCCACGCACATTCGAACCTTGCCATCTTTCTTTGGCACTGGTACGATGTTAGCAACCCATGAGGGATACTTCGTCACAGCCAGGAAACCAGCGTCCCACTGTTTCTGAACCTCCTCTTTGATCTTCATTGCCATATCTGGGCGAGTTCTGCGAAGTTTTTGTTTGACAGGTGGGCAGTCTTCTTTCAGTGGCAGGCGATGCACAACCATATCAGTATCGAGCCCTGGCATATCTTGATACGACCAAGCGAATACATCGTTATACTCTCGGAGCATTTCAACCAGTTTTCGCTTGATATCACTCTGCAGTGCGGCTCCGATACGAATATTCTTCTCAACCCCTTCCGACCCCAAATTGATAATCTCGATAACCTCGTCGTGAGGCAGAATGGCTCTTTCCTCTTGCTTCACCAACCAAGACAGTTCTTCAGGAACGTCGCTATCTTCGACAACCTCTTCTTCGGTCTGGAATACCGGGTGCTCGAAGTCGGGACGAGTCATAGGTGGTTCAAGGATGTCATCTGAAAATGTTATCCTGCAAAAGAAAGGGTTAAGTGCTTCAAAATGCGTATAAAGCAGATAACCACATTGCCATTTTATTGAAAAATACAAAACAAGAAAGACAGGGATTACAGTATTTGCGCATGAAAAAACGCCATTTATTTAATGATGAAGCAATGTTTATAACAACGCAGCCCTAAGCAAATCCCGATGCCCCGGGCAAGACATCAGATTATTCAACAATTAATAAAGCAAAGCATTACTGTTTAAAAGTCACAGGAACAAGCTCCTGAATGGACCAGTTGCATAGTCCTTGTCCTGGCGTGCTTGGCTGAATCCAGGCATCCATATCACAGTCGCTGTCCCCTTCATCGGATTCTGAAGCAGCATTGACAGATTCATGGCATACTCCACTGGCAGAGATGGTGATTGACTTTCTGAAATGAGGGGCCCCCACGGAAGGAGTTGACGACGACGGTCGGTACCCCAGTCCGAACCGGTCCATTTTCACCGGAATGTCCAATACTTTGCCCCAGCCCGTGGCCTCTCCTGCCTTCACTAGCGCTTGAGCCTCTTTATACGATGAAACAGCTATCTCTGGCACTTTGCTTGGCCCGGGACTCTTGTCCTTGATGCGCAAACCTTCGAACGCCTGGCATGGCGTCTCGTGGATCTCCCCGTCGACTTCCACATATTTGAACGAAGAAAGATGGCTGACCAGGATGTCTTCTTCTCCGCACACGGTGACTACACTGTCTCCGACCATATACTTTAGCTTCTGATGCAGGGTAGACGTGACTGCCCCTGCCCCGTGAATCCAAGGTCTTCCCAGCAAGCAGCTGTACGCAGGCTGTATATCCATGATATAAAACTCCGTTGCAAACACTTCCGGCCCCACTTGCAGAGGCAAGGTAATTGATCCGAAGACTGTCCTCCGCGTGCCGTCAAACGCTCTGACCACCAAATCACTTGGTGTGCACAAAATTCCTCGAACATCCAGCTTCATCATAGCCTTCTTAGGCAGCACATTCAAAGACGACCCGGTGTCAACCAATACGTGCGACATTGTCGACCCTCTGCACTCAACAGATACATGTAATGCCATATTATGATCCCTTCCTTTCGGAGTCAAGTCGAAATCCGTAAAGCCCAGACTGTGGCCTGCATTTACGTGTGCCAATACTCCTTCTAGCTGGTTCACGGAGACATCCTGTGGTACAAAAGAAGTGTCCAGGACTTTCAGCAAAGCGTTCCTGTGGGCCTCCGAACACAACAGCAATGACAGAATAGATATCTTGGACGGTGTTTGCTGCAGATGCTCCACAATTTTATAATCGCTTTTCCGAATTAAGCGCATGAATTCTTCGACATCCTTAGATGCTGCTTCTTTTTCATTTACTTGAACCGGAACATTCTCCACCGCTTTCCCTTTTCCTTTCGCTATCCTTTCGGCTTCCACTTCAGGAGATATAAAGATCCTGCCGCTTCTTGTCATGCCTCCTGAGTCCACAACATTATCCACAACCTCTGCTGACTGCTTGTTAACATCGATTTTAATCCCGTCACAATACACCTCTAGCCCATATGACCATGGGACCGCTTTCGTGTTCTCATACGGGATTGGCCCGGCTTTAGTTATAGTAATCGGTGGTCGCTGAACTGGTGCTGAAATAGTGATCGTCTTCCTAGGAATTGTCACTGTGGCAACATCACTCCGATTATCCACTACTGCCCCTGCCGGCTCATCAGTTGCTGTTCTATCAAACTGCAATACACCTTCATCAATCAAGGCCTGAATGCCTTTCTTCAAATCCTCACACCCCCCAGACAGGGCCCAACAATCTAAACAGTACTCATTACAACCCGGGTAAACACCTCCTTGCAACAGTCGGCTTTTTATTTCGCTCAGCGGCGTCTTTAAATCCTCAACATTCATAATCAGATTCAGACCTTCCTCGGTTAGAACGGCGTTCGTCCCATGATTAGGCATGGGTTTCTGGACTATATTCGCACCGGTCGTTCCGAAGTTGATAGACTTGTTGTCCAAGAGATCTTGCACAACGTGCTTAAAAGCATGACAACCTTCTATATCATGGCCCGGGGCCCCAGAATGAAACTCACAGCGTCTATTCGCATCATAGCCGAACGGGGGAGTTCCCGTTATCGGTGCCAAGGTTCTTTTCTCCACCAGATTCAGTCCCAACAAGGTCTGCAATAAATCAGCATAGTTAGAGGGAGGTTTCTCAAACACCCTTCTCGGCTTATTACCCTGAAATCTTCGTTGAGCTTGCTGTGCCCCCTGCTGAGGCTGCTGCTGCTGTGGCATTGGTTGCTGCTGAACCTGTTGTTGTTGCTGGATTGGTTGCTGTTGATAAGGAATAGTAACACTCGACACTTGCTGCTGCTGACGATATGGATTTCTTCCCCTGCCTCGGCCTCGGCCTCGGCCTCCAAATACAGCACTAGCTTCGCCCTGACGGCGCCCACCATAAGCTTTCCTATTACTGCCAGATGCAGCTGACTCGTCAACTTGGAACTTTCCTTGCTTAATGTTCCGCTCAATCTTTTCACCCATCAAAATCAGATCTGAAAAACTAGCCAGAGACGTATGGAACAACATATCATGAAACAGCCCGGTGAATGTACCAACAAACATATCGTTCATTTCTTTATCTTCCACAGGAGGACGGACCCTGGCAGCCATATCGCGCCACCTTTGCGCGTATTCTTTAAAACTCTCCCCCTTCTTCTGCGAAAGCCCGGCCAACTGGACCCGATTGGGTGCCAGGTCACTGTTATATTTGTAATGGGCTACGAACGCCTCCGCCAATTGCTTCCAAGTCTTAATATCAGTGGGCTCCAACCCCATGTACCACTCTAAGGAAGGACCCGATAGGCTATCCTGAAAGAAATGCATGAGCATTCTTTCGTCAGTGGAGTATGCAGACATTTTTCTGTAATAAGCTCGTACATGAACCTTCGGGCATGTGTCTCCTTTGTACTTATCGAACGCAGGCGCTTTGAACTTGATTGGCACCCTCAGCCCAGGTACCAAGCCCATTGTTGCCATGTCCAGACCCACAGCACTCTGGTTTAGGACTCCCTTCATTTGCTCTTCCAGCATTCTAATCTTTTGAGAATCATCCATCGGCCCTTCAAAGCCCCCTCCAGAGAAGGCGTCCTCCTGCTGATCCTCTTGCCACATACCGTTTCCAGCCCCGTATCCATCATACGCATTATTACGTCCAGCTCTGACCTGATTCATCCCCGGAACTCGACCTCTGTTGCCATACCCTTGAACACCTCCAGCAGGACCACCAGCCATAAAACCAGCACCGTTTCCGTTTCCAAAACCTCCGTAGCCCTGATTGACCATACCATAACCATCTTGCCCAAAGCCTTGAGCATTAAAGCCATACTTGCCAGTGTTGTCGAATCCCTGATCGTTGAATCCGAACCCAGCGTTGACAAAGCCATTGCCTCCGAGATTATCTCCCACATTGATATCACCCAGCCCAGCGTTGTGGACAGCAGTTTCATTTCCAACTCCGACGTTACCATTCACAGCAGCGGTAGCGTTGTTGACGTTAGCAGCATTCACATTGACGACAGGCGGAGCCACTGGCGTTGGAGTGCCGTCTCCCTGAGCGGTATCAACCCGGACAGACTGATGATCTTCGTTACCATGACCAGCGTTGCGAGCCAACAGAGGCTGGACCATGGCCTGCAAATTCTCTTGCCCTTTTGCTATAGACTCCATGGTCTGCATGAAGAGGGCGAGCTTCTCGCGTACATCCTGCATCTCATTCTGAATCTGGTCCATGATTTTCCGACAGTTGGATCGTGTAGAATAGCGGTGCGGATATTGATCTGGAATCCTGTTAAGTACCTGAATCAAAGCAAGAGATAAGACACCATTCAAAGATTACCTGTTATGCAAGATGAATATGAATGCAATGCAATGTGTCTGTGCATTAGGGAAGTTCATTCCCCCAATTCTAGTGCGAAGGTGCCGGTGCAGTGACGGTGTTGACAATAAGAATACCGGAGCTGAATCATAGAAAGCCTCGTATATTGCAGAGAGAATCAATAATCCCAGGGTACAATATCTCTGAGAGTACAAAGATGGCATGACCTCAACCAACAATCCTGGTGATGGTCAGCACTATGCAAATAAAGCATACAAATAATGGAATGATCAGATCCTCCCAAAAGTCTGGTACTCCTCTATCAACTTCTTGGTCTCCGGATGGCTTGGTCGATCAAGCAGCCCTTCAACAAGCTGGTTTCTCTTCTTAAGGACACGGCGTACGTCTTCAGCCGTTTCTTCCCACGCTGCTTCTCCGAAGCAATCTTCTAACTTTCGCTTCTGGGACACTGCTTCATCTCTGGATTTGATTGCCTTGTTTAGTGCATGCTGGACACTATACCGGTTCATCACTTCTTCCTCACACTTCTTGATGCTAGCCTTCAACTTCTCTTCGAGGTCGGAAATTTGCTGCTTCAGCTTATCTTCCCTCTTCTTGTTGTTGGTGAGTGTAGCATTCCAAGTCTTATTGCAAGAAGATATCTCTCGGTGTGCTGCGTCAAGCGCCTTCTTTTTGGCTTCCAGCATATCATGGGAACTTCTGAACTCTTGCCCCAGACGTTCGCGCTTTTTCTTTTCCTCGGTCAACTCAGCTCCTAACCTGTTTACCAGCTCAATCTGTTGTTGGAAAGCATATACGGCCTTGTTCTTCTCACTGCGTGCTTGGGCTAACTCTTGCTCTAACCCTTCGTTAATCTTTATCAAGGCTTCTTTCTCCTGCACAACCTGTTCATAGACTTCCCTAGAAACAGTGGTCGGTTCTTCTACCGGAATAGGATCAAGAATTGGTGCATCTGGAAATGGCATCTTCAACTGACTAGCCCTCCCCTGAATCCAAACTCTATAAGGTGCATAGGCCTGACAGTCATTCTTTCCTAATAACGACTTCCCTTTGCGGTTAATACGCGTCCAAGCATGCCGCAACTTGGCTAATAACTCCCCCTTCACGCCACCGGTGAAGTACAGAGATTCCTGTACTTCTTCCTCTTGAGGTGGATTCTTCAGCGCATATCCGAACTGGCGAATGAATAGAGAAGGGTTGTAATTGATACACCCTTTTCTTCCTATCAATGGCACATTAGGGTAACCAGCACAGCTAAAGAGGAGCTCAGATCCCAGCAAATCTCTATCAAACCACTCCATATCCTCCGACGATAACCTCATCAAGCGTTCTGGCCAACCAACTGGAACTGTAGTCTCTGCAGCAGATCCTCTCTTAGGAAGGTGACTCTCAAACCATATACTCAACAAGGGTACACAAAGATGAACATTCTTCCCCCTTCCCTTCTCATTCTTGTAATGCAGTGAATGGTAGAGATCTCCGAGTAAGGTAGGCACAGGATTACCAGCGGCAAACAAGTAGAAAGCATCGAAGTCCACAAAATCCGGTATATTGGGGAATAGTACTATGCCATAGATGCACAAAGCCAACACAGCATTGAAAGCAACCCAGCACCCATTCTTAGCATACTCTTGGGCTTTACCCACTAAGAACTGAAATGAGAATCCGGGAACTCCACGGGAAACAGTAGTCACAAGTTCAGAAGCATCAACGTGCAAGGCTTTTGCCAATTCCTCCGGCTTAGGTTTGGCATCATAATGAATGAATGGAACCTGGTTCTGCACAGGCAGCTCAACATACTCAGCGTATTCCTCCAGAGTTGGTCCCATAATAAAGTCAGAGAACGTGAAACACCTCAAAGCAGGGTCATAGAATTGCATCAAAACATACAGCCCATCTAACTCTACCTCTGTAGGTTTGCACACCAATCTCAGTAATCTACCATAACTCATCCGGAAACTCCTACGAACACCCTCATCAGCAAGAGAGATCAATCCCAGTAAAGGAACAATATCAGGCGTAGGCAATTTGTAAGCAACTGTTCTTCGTAGGCTAGTCATGATCAAACACTCAGAAGTCTGGGCACTAGAACTAGGGAAATGCAAATGCACCTGCAGCACAGACATACGTTAGTGAAATGCAAATGATAATGGATATGCAAGGATGCAATGCAAGTAACATGCAACAGGGACCAAAGCTGCAGCTGAATAGCCTAAACCCAATCAAGAAAGGTCTCAGATAGACCATCCAGAAGTCATCAAACCCTGGTCTCAGATAGACCTACAATAAACTCCAACACTGGTCTCTGACAGACCTCAAATCATAACTCCAACTGGTCTCTGATAGACCTCAAATCACATCTCTAATTGGTCTCTGACAGACCCCATAACACATCTCCAAATGGTCTCTGACAGACCTCAGAATACATCTCCAAATGGTCTCTGACAGACCTCAGAATAAGTCTCCACATGGTCTCTGACAGACCTCAGAATAAATCTCCACATGGTCTCTGACAGACCTCAGAATAAATCTCCACATGGTCTCTGACAGACCTCATAACTCTCCATAAATAACCAGGATCTCTGATCAAGAAACAACCGGTAGTCTGGAGGTCTAGTTACCTGCATAACCCTGAATCCCCTCACAGGTAGGTGGCCCTATAACTGGCACAAGGTACGGCATCCTATGCGGTCGTCGGCGTCACAGACTTTCAGGGTTGATGATACGATTCCCAGAAGGAGTGGCATCATCAATTCCTGAAGAGGCCTCACTCAGCCAATTTCCAAATGATCGGTCCTCAGAGTCGACAATCCAACTAACCAGCAACCCACGCCAACCAAAGGAAGGGGCAGGAGGCCAACCAGAGGAACCTCGTCTGAGTGTAGATTTCATGGGACACCAAAGCAAACAAAGCAAGCGGGCGCCCACTAATTTCTACTCTAATTCTAGGTGCACTCAAGCCCAGGTCCGGCTTATCTCTCAATATCAGAACACCCGTCACACCCCAGATACAGCAATAATAAACAATATATATAAAGTTGAAAAACACAGGGTTAGAAATATACAATAACTCCATACAAAATCCTCGACGGGAAAACAAGCGTTAGGATTGACTCTCTCAAGGGACGTTGGATCCCAAATGCATAAGAACCATCGCAGTCCTTAGCAGCCAGGGGACGTTGGATCCCCAGCAGAGTCGCCAGCTGTCGCTACTGCGAAAATCGGCGCCGGCTGAACAGAAGAGTCGCCACCGTGCGTTATTTATCCCACGGGAGGGAAAGGAAACGCTCAGAGTAAACCTCGCACAACACGGGAAAGGTATGGTCATCGCAACCAAAACCTGGATTCGGGAGTCGGTTACGCAAGGGGAAGGTATTAGCACCCCTCACGTCCGTCGTACTCGACGGGATCCACGCTTGTTTTCGGGTATGGATTGTTATTCTATCTACTCTACAGGTATGGGGTTAAAAGAAAATAAAATGACTCGGCAAAGTATCGCACTTTATGCCTACGTATTCCCGCCTGGAACGAGAAATCAGAGTCAACGTAGTTCACCTACCTACGGGAAAGGAGGGGAAGGTTGCTCGCTAGGATGTCGCATCCTATGCCTACGTACTTTCATACAGCATGAAAGATCAGAGCAAACGTAGTTCGGGCCACGTACGACACAAGCTTGTCTTGGTTGATTTTATTCCTTCTGAAAAAGGTTTTCCTGATTAGCAGTCCAAGCGGACAAAAATGACGTTTTGATGAGTTCACATTCTTTTACGAAAGAAGTGTCTTTTATTGTGTTTGAAATCTTTATTATGTTTTTCTGTTTGTTTTGAGAAAGAAAGAGACAGAACTCTAACCTATGGTTGCGAAGGGAATCAAACTAACCTAATGTTATCATGCATGGGTTAAGACCTAGTGTCTATCATGCTCCTCTCTTGCACAGAGAGAAACAGAGATCCTACGGGATAGGCAGAAACAGAAACAATATCAGAGATAATAAAGCAGTAAAATGCATGGATGCAACAATACAAGCGAGGCAAGGGAGTCCCACTCAACCTCGAACCTAGAAAACAATAGGCGAAAGTGAACTGGATTCACTTTCAACCCAACAGGGTAAACAGCAAACAATACAGTTCAGAAAACCAATCAATACATCAGCAAATGAAATACAACGGCAAAAGAAACAGCATCAGCAGCTCTGAATTAACAACTGGCTTCAAGCAATCTCCAATCAGTTACAGGCTTCAACAAGCATCAATCTTCATCTTCATGGCCTTCAGACAAGGGCTTTGATCATCAGTCTTCCATCTGCACTGGCTTTTCTTCAAAGCTCAAACCTCCAGGATGAGGGATCAGTCACAAGAGTGAATTGGGTGTTAAGCAATCAGCTGACTACCAAAGGTGGTGAACAGATTGCTTCTAACACAAGAGACATTCTCTCTCAAGAGTTCTATCTCATAGACACTATCACCAAGCCTTCCAAAGGAAGGGGGTGAGTGCCTTAGAGAGACTCTGAATCACAGAGAAGAATGGATGCAGACAAGGCAATCCATGTTTGAGAAACAATCATTCTAATCTAGAGCTCTGCCTAGCTCCTAAACCCTAGTCTCCTCAGCAACTGCTAGCAAGAAACTCCTCCTCAACTCTGGCAGTTGATCTTCAATCTTTGAATCTTCAATGGCTTCATCTCCACAAATCTTCAGCTTCCCCAGGGCCCCAGACAAACCCAATACACAATCAAACAATCAACAATCCCCAGAGGGCACACCACACCAGACAGCAGATATACAGACAGTAATAATATCAGTAGGGGAATCCTGACTTTTCTCTAAGGGATCTAATAGCTACCCATAGCCCATATAGTCCCATAACTAATCTATTCAAACCCTAAGTCCTAAGGGAGAAAATTGAACTTCCTAAGTTGTCACCTAAAACCCTAGTTTTGATCATGATATTCAAGCATTTATTAATCACCTAAAATTAACCTCTAAAAATGGGAACTAAAATATTTCTACAAGCTTAACATCTCATCTAAACAATATGAAAAGAATGATCAAAAAAGATTAAAGCATGTGAGAGAACAAAAATTATAAAAATAATGCATGAAATGTAACTATTTAATATGACATTTATTTAGAAAATATGAAAAAAATATGAAATAAAACTAAAAATGAAATTTTATTTTCCTATAATATTCTAGACATTTTAATGAAAACATGGTAAAAAGAATGAATTAAAAAGCATTTTTTATGAATTTATTGTGATTTTATGAAAATTGATGAAATATTAAAATGAAATAAGAAAAATAAAATGAATGAAATGAGGGAGGGGGTATGAAAAGAAATTCGCTCAGTTCATTATTGGATGGGCCCTCAGACTGGGGGGTGTTGGTAGCGCTTCTGGCTTAAGCCCAATACACATTCAGAATTAAAAAAACAAATAAACGCTGGGGGAGGTAGGAATAGCATCAGAAACACGTTACAATTGGTATTGGGCTCAACCTTGGGGGTGTGGTTATCAACAGCACTCAGGCCCGCCCGTTTCAATTAATGAAACGGTGCGTTTAGGGCCAGGGTAATCTCCCTCCAATTTCAGATTAAACAACAGCCACTAGATCCTACCCTAAGTCAAAGGTCTTACTCTAAACGAAGGGTCACGATTTCGTCTTCTTCCCTTGGCCTGAAACTAGGGTTTTATCTTCTCCATGGCAGCCATGCACGACCTACCTTCCACCTCTTCGTTCTCATCATACACGCAACCAATCCCCATGCTGTAAACATGAAATCTGTTCCAAATCTCTCCCTCTACAAGCTTAGGGCATCAATTTGCTTTGAAATTCACCACATCAACAAATTCGATTGAGTCAACATCCTGCCTCCATTGAAATGCACTGGTATAGACCTTCACCATCCTTCCTCAGACTCAGCCTAAATTAAACTACACCTAATGGAGATTAACACATGCTATCAAGTTGCAATTATAACACCTTCATCCAAGAGATTCGAACACAAACAGTTCCTTACACCTGTCACTAACCATCACCAAAACTCTCCAAATTCATCTAACCTAATCTCCTAACCACCTAGATCAATTCTACACTAACAAAATCATGCCAAATTAACTAGATCAAGTAGTTTGAATGAAAACTTACCTTGTAAGAAATCTTGAGAAACAGCTATGGAAGATATGGATCTGAAGCTTCTAAGTACTGGATCTTGATCAATCCTTGATGTATGTGATTCTGTATGCACAAACTTAGAGGTTCCTTGCTTGAACCATGCAATCTACTTGAACTTTTGATTTTGATGATCTTGAGAAAAGCACTCGAAAATGAATGATTCACACCAGAAACTTGCTTCAATTATGATCTATGATGATGATGGAGTGGAATTGAATTGATTATGATGAAAGTTGTTGAAGGTTTTGAGAGAATTGTAATGAAACTTTTATGGAAAAGTATGAGAGATTTTGTGGAATTCTTGGTGCAAATGAGGCCAACCCTTGATCAATGCACATTTCATGAATATATAGACCCCAAATGAACATTCTAGATCCATCTTGCACATTCCCTTGTTTTCAAATTTTGATCCATTTTGATTATGTTTCTTAAATGATAAGCAACCATGGATAACTTCATTTTTTCCTTCTAAACTCAAAAAAGTGTGTGAACCATTGTTCTTAGAATTGTTTTTCCATTCAAAATCATATATTGGAAGTCTCCATTTGGACTTGTAAATCTCCCAAACCATTTTCCAACTTGAAATTATTCACTTTATAAGCCTTTTTAGTTCATATTTTGACCAATTGTGCAACTCCATGCTATGAGCTTCTCCAATAACTTGTGACCTTCTTTCTAGACTTAAAATCCCATTTGGAGCAAGTTTGATGTTGTAAGTTTTTCCATTTGAGGCCTCCTTGTATGAGTTTTGGGTATAGGTTAAAATGACCTGTAATTCACAAATGCCCAAAATACCCTTTGCTTGTCAAGACCATAAGTTGAGTTCTCCACATCATATGAAGGCATGCCATACCATTCTAGAAAGCTAAGACAATGAGGAACAATTCTTATGTTGACCAAGAATTCATTTGAAATCTCCTTGAGGGGCAAAACTAGCTTGGAAGTCAAGTCACTTTCACAGACAAAAATTCAGACACCCCAGATGACCTGTAACTTGCAAGGACCATAACTTGAGTTCTATAAATCTCCTTGAGGTCTTCCACCACTCAAATTAAAGGTCTTGAGATCCTCTACAAGTTTCATGTTGGCCAAGAAGCCATTTGAAGCTAGCATTTTGACTTATCTTGCTTGGAAATTTGACCTAAACTAGGGGATTTTACAGAGAAACCCTAATTTAGTAACTCCTCTTCTCCTTGATTTCTCTTGAATTCTCCTTGTCATATCTCCATATCCTTCTTTATATGCTCAATGATGATCCCCACATCTCTCCAATAGACTTGAATGCCCTCCTAAGTCAGTCAATTGACCTAGGGTTGACCTAGGGTTGACCCAGATGAAACCCTAGTTGACTGTCTTCCACTATAGCTCTTATGCTTTCATCAATGACTTGCTTTCTTCTCCAAATGACTTTGTAAGTCTCTCATAAGGTCTAGATGCTCTCCATACCTTCACTCCACAGCTCACAACCCTCTTGTTGATCCTCAGATACCCTCAGCTAGGAGATGGACTCAAGGCTTGATCTGCTGAACTCTTTGCTTTCAAATTCTTTCCTGATGACTTGAATGAGATTGAATTGGGATAATAACCTCTTGATAGGCCTCTAGAGATGAAAATAATGATTGGTCCCCTGTTGAATGACTTGCTATGCTTATGCTATGCAGATGATTAGACTATGCACATGACTCTATATGCAAATGCTAATGATATTGAAACATAAACCAATTGAATAAGGTTGGGCAAATTTTAGGGTGCAACAAGGGTTTCTAAGCTTGTTAGTGTAAAATCCCTTGTTTAGTGCCTGACTTCAAGAACACATATCTCAAGATACAAGAGCTCATCCATTTGGTTTATAGAACTCAAGCTATGAAGAAGACAAGTTACAAGTCCTTAAATGAATGTGATTTTGGTCAAAAAAATTCAACCAACTTCCAAGTCATTTTGACCTAGAAGTATGTTTCTCCTAACTTTTACCCAAACATGAAAGTTTTTCCTTATGACCTTAGCTTTCCAAAACGTCTTAGAAGTCCTTCATCTGATTTGTGAAGCTCAAGATATGAAGCTTGCAAGGCGGGGGTATTTTGGGAAACTTTGATTATAGGTCATTTTTTATTATAGGTCAATTTCACAACTTTGCACATCCCAAATGGAACTTTTTCCAAAATCAAACTTGCTTCAAATAGCATCCTTTTCATCATCAAATCATCACATGTCATGGATGAAGGTTGGATTGAAGAGTTGGTGAAGGAAAATTCCATGGAAAAGCCTTAAAATCCATAAAATCAAATAAATTCATTTTGAACCAATTTCAATCAAATTTGTGCATTTTTTGAGTCCACAAAACATATTAAACAGGATGCCAATTTTGGATTTGCAATTTGAGGGAATTTTCATGGCCAATTTCAAGGTTGCTTCAAATGGAAGTAACACATTCAAATCTCACCATAAGATCAAAACAAGGGATCAATCTCAGCCATTGAATCACCTTACACTATGAGCAAGCTAGCTGAATCATTATAGAGACCATAGCAGCTCTGTTTTCGTGTGAATTTTGGAAGCTTCAAGTGTAAATCTTGGATTTCAATTGGACTAAAATGGGCTTTGATTGGGCTTTCTTTTCATATGGATCCATTCCATTTATTCTCAGGATCCTTCACAAGCCTTCAGAGGGGGATTTTCATGGAAAATTGAGGAAATTCAGTTACAACAAACTCAAAGAAAAGTGAAATCGTGTTTTGCAGAATTAGGCAGTTTCAATCCAAATCAAGGTAACCAACACCTCCTTTGAAAATCAAGGAACGATTCTGGGTGGTTTTGATCAAGCTTCATCAAGAAGTCAAGACCCAACGGAGGTGCTCCGTTGAGTAAGTCATCTCTCAAAAATTCTCTCTGTATAGGTAGCAATCAACTGCCATATTTGCATATTCATGCTCCCCTAGGTCCATAGTTTGTTTCTGGATTAATTTGGTGCGTGTTCTTGAACTTTTATGATTCTTGGTCAAATCTTTGTGGCTTCGGTTAGGGTTAATTATAGGATAAAAATGAAAAAGAATAATGGAATCATGATGTACTAATCAAGACGAGTAGAATGGACACAAGAATTGTTAGTTTTGGTGAAGTATTGAAATCGCTACAGTTGCGTTCCATCGGAGAAGATGATCGGAGCCGCCGTGCTCCGGCCGTATGTAATTTCCCTCCACCAGCCTCGTTTAAATGTCCAAAACCACATGTGCTAGCTTGATCACCCTAGATCTGTTGACTTAAACCAATCCAATGGCCACGAGCGCGTCTCACCGTGCGTTTACCTTGACCAGCCACATAAGATCCCTAAGCGCACCGTTTCATTAAACGGTTGCAATTGGACTTGGGCTTAAGAGCTATCCCCACCCCCTGCGCGTATAGTCCCATAGAAATCACTTGTTTTATTTTCTATTCATACCACTTGTTTTTCTATTTTATTTTTCTTTTCCTTATTTTCTTATTTCATAATCTGTTTTGTTTTAATTCAATTAAACTAATTCCAAATGTCAATAAATCTCACAAAAACCATTTCTGCTCATTTCAAGATGTGAATTTAATTTAGGAATTTTTAGTTTAATTTTTATAAACATTTTTCAATTAAAGCAGAAGTATTCATTTGGAAGGCTTTTATTTGAATTAAAATTGCATATCATTTGTTCATGATTTTCTTTTCTGATGAAACCTTAACATACATGCCTGATTTTTCTTTTACATATTATTGATGCATTAATTGATTTTTAGCACCATTTGATTAGGCTTTCGGTTGAACCTTTTAGGATCCTCCCTTCACACTAGTTCTTAGGACATCCCTGGAACTTTCCCCTCTGTTTGGCTAGTTAGGCTTAGATTTTTTCCCAACAATCTTGACCCCTGGTTCCTAACACCAGAGGGGTCCCATAGGATTTTATTTAAAATGTTTAGGGGCAGTTTACTATTTTTAGTGTATTTTACACTTTAGGTCACCCTTGTATGATTTCCACCCTAACACTTGAGCTAGTTTGGTTCTTATTTGGATTTTGTCCATTGTTTGAGCATCCAATTGTTGTGTATCCATTTTATATGCATATTAAGGTGTTTGTAGGTTGGATTTTAGGTTCTAACTTGCCTTATAACTTGTTCAAACTTTCTTTTCCTTTAGGCATTCCCTTTAGGGTTTCTCATGAACCATGTTTTGCCTAACATTGTACACTATCTTGCATTTCCTTTTGTGGATTTTGTGATTGAGTTTGTACATTCTCTTTTCATCTCCCTTTCTGTCCCATGACCTTGGAGTGCCAACTAAAGAAGCTTGATCCCTCCTGTTGAGGTATCTAAAGCATAACTTGAGTGGTAAACCATGAAGGCAATTTTGTGTAACTTTGTACACAAGTCATAATGAGACTTAGGTTGAATGATGCCATGTTGGTATTCTCTTCATGTTATGTGATTTTATGCATTAGAATAGAAGTAGTGCATGTATAGGTTTTTCTTTCTTTCCCTGCTTGCATTTAAAGGTTGAGATGAGCTTGTGGAGGTTTTCACCCCACACATTTTCCTCCCTTTGCTTGGATGTTATTTTCCCTTTTCATATCTTGTTCGCATTAAAGGTTGAGGTGTCCTCCCTTTTCTTGTATGTTGCATTTCATGTGCATTCATTCACATTTACATCTCATTTGCTTAATGTTCTTGTTCTTCTTCCTTTTCTTCACATGTTCCCTAAGGACTTCTCACTTCCTTGTTTAAGGACAGTGATGATAGAACCTTAGGGTTAATCCTTTGCATGATAACAAATAGGATAGAGCTCCCTCCTTAAACTCAACTTTAAGACCATGAAGCATGATAACTTTAGGGTTTTGATTTCGTCCCCTTTAGAAGTCCTTGCTCTCTTCTCATCTTCAAACAATTCTAACAAACTTAATAAAGGCTAATGAGTATTGTGCATTACGAGCTTTATGTACCTAGGAAATGATGGTTGGGTGGTTGCCTCTCAATTATCTAGAGTGTTGGCATAAGTCCTTCGGACTATGCGATGCATTCTCTCCTAGGTCATAGTCTTTAGTGCAATATGAATTACAAACATTCATCCTAAAACACTTCTCTAATAAAAGACAAAAACAAATTGTCAAACCATTTTGCCTTTGGGGCTCATTTAACAAGGAAAATCTTTTTAGATAAAGAGTACTGTTAAGCTTTGGTTCTACTGCAAACAGGCATCGTCCCTAACTGGTAGAACGATAGTTTAACCTTACTCGGATAAAACAGATGAACAAACATGTGTTTTCTTTATCCCAAACTACGTTTTCTCTGATCTATCATATCTGCTGAGAGTACGTAGGAACAAGACACGATTTCTCGTATCAGACGGGAATACGTAGGCCAAGAGCGGCAATGCTTTGTCGAGTCCATTTTCTTTTCTTTCGTCCCAGATCTTTAGCGTAGATAGTTTCAATCACCATTTTAGATAGACAACTAAGCGTGGATCCCGTCGAGTACGACGGACGTGAGGGGTGCTAATACCTTCCCCTTGCGTAACCGACTCCCGAACCCGAGATTTGGTTGCGATGACCGATCTTATCTCTTTTTCGCAGATTTTCCCTGATCGTTCCCTTTCCCTCGTTGGGATAAATAACGAACGGTGGCGCCTCTTTTGTCATTGCCTGCACCTTTTTTTTTGCAGTAGCGTCAGCTGGCGACTCTGTTGGGGAATTCTTTTGCAGTCTCGCCTTGTTTTTTCCTTGCTGTCTGGGCTCCCCAGCAGCTGGCAACTCTGCTGGGGACTTTTCCCATCCCCTATGTTGGGACCGTTTCCCATCCCCTATGCGAGTCAATCCTAACGCTTGTTTGTCTATCTTTTTGGGTTTTGTACATACGTATTGTACTTTATTTTTACTGTCCCGCATTTATTTTTCAGCATTATATATCATATTGTTGTGCTGTGGGGAGGGTATGTTCCATTGAGTGACAAGCCAGACCCAGACTTGAGTATAAACATAGCTTTAGAAGTGGAAAGTAGTGGTGAACCTATATGTTAGGCATACACTAGTTCCCACGAGATTCTCTTTGATGATTTCCTTTCCAGCCCAGTGGGCCGTTGAGAGGATTTCAGATCTGAGTGTTGTCGACTCTGGGGACCGATCATTTGTGATTCAGCTAAGTGAGGCCTCTTCGGGAGATGATGATGCCAAACCAGAAATGGTGAACGTATCATCATTTCTTGGAAGTCAGTGACGTTGATGAACGCATAGGATGTCGAACCGTATCAGTGGATAGGTCCATACCTGTGAGAGGGATTGGGTTATGCAGGAAACCTTGGCTTTCAGATTACCCGGTTTTCTTTATAGTATGAATTAGTGTTATTGGTATCAGTGGGTCCTATTGTTAGAGCAGTGCTATGTTCTTGCTAAAGCAGAACTTTGGTCTTTCTCAAGCTACAGCACAGCAATCTTGATTCCTTGTTTGTTGCATTAGCATTTTTGCATGTTTGCATTGTATTTGCATTTCATATTTGCATATCCATCCTCAGCTGGAACAGGGAGCTCACCCATCTTTTTCCCGCTTCGTTAGTTGATTTCTCGACAGTTGCATTGGGCTTGAATTAGCTTCTGGAAAGAATCATGAACTCAGAAGAGCAGAACTTGGTTGTTACAAGGGCAGAGTTTGAATTGATGAAGGATCAGTTGGGTCAACTCATGGAAGCCATGATAGCTATGACTAGAGGAGAGGCTAATATTCAGAGGACTCCGGTGAACAATGTTCCTCAAGCTCAGCCTGTGCAGGTTCCTATTGAAGGGCGTACTATTTCCAGAGATAGAGGTTCATCTTCTCTCCATGACACGGACTATCAGAATTTCATTTTCCCTGTGCCGGATTCTCAGAGGGCCATTCCGAATGTTAATGCTAAGGACTCGCAGATGGTTGAATTTATGAGAAGATATCGTTTGTTGGATGAAAAGCTTGACGCCATGATGATTCAGAATACTCTTAATCTGAATGCTTCGAGCATGTGTTTGGTGCCAGGTCTTTTGATGCCTTCGAAGTTTAAGATACCCAATTTTGAGAAATTCAAAGGGGATAGTTGTCTGAAGCAGTATTTGCTGATGTTCTGCAGGAAAATGACTTCATATGTCCATAATGACAAGCTTATGATTCACTGTTTTCAAGACAGTCTAAGTGGGGCATCTTCGAATTGGTATATGCAGTTGGAAAGCGGTTGCATCATATCATGGTCAGATTTAGCCAATGCCTTCATGAAGCAATACAACTACAATCTTGACATGGCTCCTAGTCGCATGCAGTTGCAAGAATTATCTCACGCGAACAATGAATCCTTCAGAGGATATGTGCAGAGATGGAGAGAATTCGCAGCTCGTGTCCAACCACCACTTCTAGACAGAGAGTTGGTTGACATATTCTTGGGTACTTTGAAAGGCCATTACTTTGACAAGTTGATTGGTGGTAGAACATCAAACTTTGCTGACTTAATGATAACAGGGGAACATGTTGAGAGCGGACTTAAGAACGGAAAGATTCGAGACACCCCCTATATCTCAGTTAATGAAAACAAATCAGTTGTCGGTTCTCAAGAAGAATGGGAGGGAGGACGTGATGTTATCCTAGAATCTCCAGTACCTCAGGTTCAGTTTTCAGACGCTTCGAGTACTCAAAGTCAACAATTATACCGTCATCAACCGCGTCAGCACGCTCGATGGAGACCAAGGAAGCCACAGAGGCATTTCAATCAGTTGCCGATGTCGTACAGTCAAATGTTTCCGGATTTGATCAAAGGTGGGTTGATAATGCCGAAGAAGATTAATCCAGAGATTCCTCCGTATCCGCCAAGTTTTAATGTCAACGGCCGCTGTGAGTACCATGTTAGGGCACAGGGGCATTCAACCGAAGACTGTAAGGTGTTAAAGAGCAAAATTCAGACTTTTCTTGACACCAACATGTTCTCAGTCACGCCTCAGGGTGTCCAGATCAACAATCTTCCATCATCCAGTCACGTGGGTTCGGAAGAGTACCAGACTGACTTCGACGAGCAATTCTGAAGATAGTTGGTTCAGCAGCAAATCAAGACTTGAAAGCCCGGTTCCCCAAAGCTGGCAATCTTTGTTTTATCATGTCATTTCTTTACATTTGTAGTTTCTTTTTTGTTAAAGTGCAAATCTCATTTTTAAAACTTGTATTGTTTTCAATTGATAATGATAATGAAATGAATATGTATGTTTTGATTTAATCCATTCGTGTTCACTCTATACTTTTTATTAATGTCAAACGCTTGTTTAAGAAAAATCCGTGGAGGATGATGAAGTTGAAATATGCGCAAGCTTCCGATTGTATGCTTTTGAATAAAACCTGCTGATGATGTACAAGCATTGTTTCAAATCCATAAACAATGGAGATATAAGGAGGATAATCCCTTGTCAACTCCTTTGAGCCTAGTAGTAGGAGTTTCTTTATGAAAACGGAAAAACCCTTAATCTTAACCCGGGGCAGGATAGGTGTCAGTTGATTTTGGCCAAGCGTCCAAATCACAAAAGGAGTGTTTTCGTTCAAGGACAAATCACACCTATATAGGTCATACCTAAAAAAACCATAATGGTTATCCATTACCAACCAAGGAGTGAAACAGTCATGATCCCTTTTAACAAGTCGAACAAGCCAGTGTCACACGATTTGTTCCAAAAAAAGAAGAGAAAGAAAAAGAAAAAAAGCCCGCTAAGTTGACACCTTGAAAACAAGCGACTTAGGAAAAAAATTAGGGTATCCCGCTGGACTTCAAAACCAGAAACTCAAAAGAGTTAGTCCAGGAAAAAATTAGAGAAAAGCGAAAAGGATTACCAAAAGAAAAATCCTCAATTAAGAACAAGTCGTGTGACTCCAGGCACCAAAGACGAAAAGCGGGTGACTGTCACCCCGAGAACGTGTGATTTCCTGAACTATCACTCCTGCCATCCAATCTTTAAAAGGTGAGCGCTAGTGTCGAATTAGCTGAATATAGGATTGGGGAATATCACGAAGAATGGGTGGGTTAAAATAAATTTTGAGCCTTTATCCTTCCTTGTAAGTCGTGAACCTGACCACGTTACAACCTTCAAAAGTCCTAATTGAAGCAGGTTTCTTCCGAAAGCATACTTCGGTAAAGATCGCATCGAAACTGACTCCTAAAAGGATTCCTCTTACAACGTTATATTAATGTCGACATCTGGATAAGTGATTTCATCCACTATATGTCACAAATTTTTTCCAGTGAACAGGCTTGGATTTGAAAACTATCATATGCATTGCATTTAATGTATCTTTTATGCAGAACAACTTGTTTTACTTGCGAGTAAGCGCTTGACAGCAGGAAAGTTTCCACAGTAGAAAGTTTGATCAGGTTAGAATGCAAATTGCCTGAATACTCCGTCGAACCGGGGCAGGCTATGTCGAATGATCGTGGGAGTCAGTCATCTAGAAATCGATTAATCTGGGCCAATCAGGTCGAGATTCGATAAATCTCTCGTAGCCAGAGGTACTGCTCCACAAATCGGCCAATCAAGGGCAAAGTCGTTGCAGGCTGGGACAGGCCACCCTAAGAGTGCAAAAGCTATTTCTTTCCCAAGGGGCAATTAATATGAAGCATCCTTTCGAGTTTCAAGATGCTATACCAGTTCATATCCAACCATCGGGATACAGAGGTTCAGGTTTCCTTTCGAGGAAGATGTTACGGAGACCTTACAGGCTGGGGAAAATTGGAGTAGAAGGAATTGTTCCTCTCCGAATCATCCGAGCTACTCAAGGCTATTCGAACAAGTTCGATCAACTTTCAAATTCAAGACGAATGGCGGGAAGTCATGTTACTATCCCTCGACCCTTCAACCAAAAACTTTTGAATTCAGACAGGATGTTTTCCAGCGTCAGTCGTATCCGACCCCTCACAAATAACCTAAAGTCTAATCCCTATTGGCAACCACCAGAAAGCCCAATCCCTATTGGCGCATCATTCCAAAACCCCAATTCCCATTGGTACCCAGGAAGATTTCGCCTGTTTTCCCCAGCAAAGTCCAATCATACTTGGCACATCCGGTTATCCTCAGCGGAGTTGGCTTCACCTCTTCAGCATTTATTTTGTTGAAAGGGTTCTTTTGGTTATCCAGCTTTCCCCGGCAGCCCGAGCCTGCATCTGCATTTTTGCATATAGTTATCACATTTGCATCATTTTTACATTTCATCCCCAAATGCGTAGCATTTCCATTTCGTATGGAGCATTACACCATAGAAAATTCAAACATATGCATACGAAGCATAAGCCAGTTTTCTATCAGCCTTCCATGGCAACCTGCATCACTCTTCAATCAATATAGGGGCATTTATCCAACAGCTTTGTTCAGACAACTCGTCGGTTTACTCGGGTTTCAGATCATACGTCGGTTATGCTTTGTCCATCAGTCCTCTAATGACGACAAATTTTATTTCCGCCAATTCTTATTGACGATGTGTTTCTCCAAGAAGATTTTCTTTCTGCCAATTCCTATTGACGATGTGTTCCCCCAGCAGGTTTTCTCTCCGTCTATCCTTAAACGATGCGAGATTTATTTATGGTTTTCTCTCCATCTATCCTTAGATGATGCGAGATTTGGATATGGTTTTCTCTCCGTCTATCCTTAGACGATGTGAGTTTCGGAATAATTTTCTGCTTGTTTAGCATTCAACGATACGGATTTCGGGGATGGTTTTCTTCCTGTCTAGCATTAGACAAGGTGGAGTTTATGGTTTTCTTACCGTCTATCCTTAGACGATGTGAGTGTCGAATAGGATTTTCTGTTGGTCTAGCATTAGACGATATGAGTTTCGGACATGGTTTTCTTTCTGTTTATTAGAAGAGATGATGTTTTAAGAGGGTTTTTTGTTGTCAATTCCTATTGACGATGGGGCCCTTTGAAGATGTTTTTGTTTCCATCAATTCCTATTGACGAAAGGATTCTGAAATTTTCTAAGTGGTTTTGAAGTTCATTGACGTGATCTATGGGTTGGATTTTTCTTTCCGTCTACCTTTAGACGATGTGAGTATTGGATTTCTTTCTGTCTATCCTTAGACAATGTGAATGTTTTGGTGTCTTTCCGCCTACCTTTAGACGATGTGAGTATTATTTCTTTCTGTCTATCCTTAGACGATGTGAATGTTGTGGTATCTTTTCGTCTACCTTTAGACAACGTGAGTATTGATTTTCTTTCTGTCTATCCTTAGACAATATGAACAATGGATATTATTTCTTTTTGTCTATCCTTAGACAATGTGAACTTTGAACGTTGTTTTTCTTTCTGTCTATCCTTAGACAATGTGAACGGAGTATGATTTTCTTTCTGTCTATCCTTAGATAATGTGAACATTGGTGTCTTTCCGTCTACCTTTAGACGATGTGAGTAGGGTTTTTCTTTTTGTCTACCCTTAGACAATGTGAATGTATTGGTGTCTTTCCGTCTACCTTTAGAAGATGTGGATATGATTTTCTTCCTATCTATCCTTAGACAATGTGAACGTGTTTTGTCTTCCCGTCTACCATTAGACGAGGTGATTTTGGATATGATTTTCTTCTTGTCTACCCTTAGACAATGTGGATGTTTTTTCTTTCCGTCTACCTTTGGACGATGTGAGTATTGGTTTTTCTTCCTGTCTACCATTAGATGATGTGAAATTATCAACTGCGTGTTGATCCGGCCTTTGGGTTCGATTTCTGTGGCGTTACATAAATGACTGGTGGCAAAGTCAGGTATTCTTTATCAGATGATCAGTCAGCTTGTTGCCGTTGCAACTGGATTTTGTTGTTTCAGAGAGTTTTACGCCCAATCAGGTTTTGTAGTTTATTTCTATGGTTGGAAAATTTACGGGTTTCTTTGGTATTCAACTGTCTTTTACCTTGATTGTTTGAAAGCCGTTCACTTTTCACCCAGTCAGGTCCAAGTCATTTGAATAGGGGCAGCTGTTGCACCCCAAAATTTGCCCAACCTTTTTCTTTAACTGGCTTTTGTTTCATTGCATTCATAACATTAGCATTTGCATTTTACTACTCATTTTAAGTGAATTGAGAGAGGTGTGCTTATCAAGAGAGGGCTATCAAGTTGCCAAGCCTAAGTAAGAGGATGTATTCAAGCTATCAAATGCTTATCATCATCAGAAGATTGTCAAAGCTCATTGAAGGAGTAGCCAGTCAAGATTGATGTATCTCCTATCTTAGGGGTCAATTGAAAGTCACCAGAGAACATTGAGTCCATGTTTATGGATGGAAATGATTATGAGAGCTCATTGAGTTCCTTGAGGATCATTGAGGAGCTTATTCATGTCATTGCATCAAGTGCAGTAAGCCAAAGTCAAAGCATTGCAGTTAGGGTTTTCATCTGGTCAACCCTAAGTCAATTGTTGAATTAAGGGAGATTAAGACTCAATTCCAAGTCTCTATGATCATGGAATGTTGTGTTGAGGCATGTCATATATCATTTCAAGATCAATTCATCAATAATCAAGAGTGTGAGAAGTTGCTAAGCCAGAGTTTCTAAGCTTATCAGTGTAAAATCCCCTGTTTAGTGCCTAACTTCAAGATCACATATCTAAAGATACAAGAACTCATCCATCTGGTTTCTAGAACTCAAGATATGAAGCAGACAAGTTACAAGTCCTCAGATGAATGTGATTTTGGTCAACAAAAGTCAACCAACTTCCAAGACATTTTTGACCTAGAAGGATATTTCTCCTCACTTTTACCCAAACATGAAAGTTTTTCCTTATGATCTTAGCTTTCCAAAACATCCTAGAAGTCCTTCATATGATTTGTGAAGCTCAAGATATGAAGCTTGCAAGGCAGGGGTATTTTGGGAAACTTTGAGTATAGGTCAGTTTTTATTATAGGTCAATTTCACAACTTTGCACATCCCAAATGGAACTTTTTCCAACATCAAACTTGCTTCAAATAGCATCCTTTTCATCATCAAATCATCACATGTCATGGATGAAGCTTTATTGAAGAGTTGGTGAAGGAAAATTCCATGGAAAAGCCTTAAAAGCCATAAAATCAAATAAATTCATTTTAAACCAATTTCAATCAAATGTGTGCATTTTTTGAGTCCACAAAACATATTAAACATGATGCCAATTTTGGATTTGCAATTTGAGGGCATTTTCATGGCCAATTTCAAGGTTGCTTCAAATGTAAGTAACACATTCAAATCTCACCATAAGATCAAAACAAGGGATCAATCTCAGCCATTGAATCACCTTACACTATGAGCAAGCTAGCTGAATCATTTTAGAGACCATAGCAGCTCTGTTTTCGTGTGAATTTTGGAAGCTTCAAGTGAAAATTTTTGGATTTCAATTGGACTAAAATAGGCTTTGATTGGGCTTTCTTTTCATCTGGATCCATTCCAAATATTCTCAGGATCCTTCACAAGCTCTCAGAGGTTGATTTTCATGGAGAATTGAGGAAATTCAGTTACAACAAACTCAAAGAAAAGTGAAATTGTGTTTTGCACAAAAAGCCGGTTTCAATCCAAATCAAGGTCACCAACACCTCCATTGAAGATCAAGGAACGATTCTGGGTGGTTTTGATCAAGCTTTATCAAGAAGTCAAGACCCAACGGAGGTGCTCCGTTGAGTAAGTCATCTCTCAAAAATTCTCTCTGTATAGGTAGCAATCAACTGCCATTTTTGCATATTCATGCTCCCCTAGGTCCATAGTTTGTTTCTGGATTAATTTGGTGCGTGTTCTTGAACTTTTATGATTCTTGGTCAAATCTTTGTAGCTTCGGTTAGGGTTAATTATAGGATAAAAATGAAAAAGAATAATGGAATCATGATGTACTAATCAAGACGAGTAGAATGGACACAAAAATTGTTAGTTTTGGTGAAGTATTGAAATTGCTACAGTTGCGTTCCATCGGAGAAGACGATCGGAGCCGCCGTGCTCCGGCCATATGTAATTTCCCTCCACCAGCCTCGTTTAAATGTCAAAAACCACCTGTGCTAGCCTGATCACCCTAGATCTATTGAGTTAAACCAATCCAATGGCCACGAGTGCGTCTCACCGTGCGTTTACCTTGACCAGCCACATAGGATCCCTAAGCGCATCGTTTCATTAAACGGTTGCAATTGGACTTGGGCTTAAGTGCTATCCCCACCCCCTGCAGGTATAGGCCCATAGAAATCACTTGTTTTATTTGCTATTCATAACACTTGTTTTTCTAATTTCTTTTTCTTTTCCTTATTTTCTTATTTCATAATCTGTTTTTTTTAATTCAATTAAAATAATTCCAAATGTCAATAAATCTCACAAAAACCATTTCTGCTCATTTCAAGATGTGAATTTAATTTAGGAATTTTTAGTTTAGTTTTTCTAAACATTTTTCAATTAAAGGAGAAGTATTCATTTGGAAGGCTTTTATTTGAATACAAATTGCATATCATTTGTTCATGATTTTCTTTTGTGATGAAACCTTCACATGCATGCCTGATTTTTCTTGTTCATATTCTTGATGCATTAATTGATTTTTAGATATTCTTCTCTCTGATTTTTAGTACCATTTGAGCAGGTTTTTGGTTGAAACTTTTAGGATCCTCCCTTCACACTAGTTCTTAGGACATCCCTAGAACTTTCACCTCTGTTTGCCTTGTTAGACTTAGATTTTTTCACAACAATCTTGACCCCTGGTTCCTAACACCAAAGGGATCCCATAGGATTGTATTTAAAATTTTTAGGGGCAGTTTACTATTTTTAGTGTATTTTACATTTTAGGGGCAGTTTGGTTCTTATTTGGATTTTGTGCATTGTTTGAGCATACAATTGTTATGTATCCATGTTATATGCATATCAAGGTGTTTGTAGGTTGGATTTTAGGTTCTAACTTGCCTTATAACTTGTTTAAACTTTCTTTTCTTTTAGGCATTCCCTTTAGGGTTTCTCATGAACCATGTTTTTCCTAACTTTGTACACTATCTTGCATTTCTTTTTGGGGATTTTTTGATTGAGTTTGTACATTCTCTTTTCATCTCCCTTTCTGTCCCATGACCTTGGAGTGCCAACTAAAGTAGCTTGATCCCTCCTGTGGAGGTATCTAAAGCATAACTTGAGTGGTAAACCATGAGGGCAATTTTGTGTAACTTTGTACACAAGTCATAATGAGACTTAGGTTGAATGACGCCATGTTGGTATTCTCTTCATGTTGTATGATTTTATGCATTAGAATAGAAGTAGTGCATGTATAGGTTTTTCTTTCTTTCCCTACTTGCATTTAAAGGTTGAGATGAGCTTGTGGAGGTTTTCACCCCACACAATTTCCTCCCTTTGCTTGGATGTTATTTTCCCTTTTCATATCTTGTTCGCATTAAAGGTTGAGGTGTCCTCCCTTTGCTTGTATGTTGCATTTCATGTGCATTCATTCACATTTACATCTGATTTGCTTAATGTTCTTGTTCTTCTTCCTTTTCTTCACATGTTCCCTTAAGACTTCTCACTTCCTTGTTTAAGGACAATGATGATAGAACATTAGGCTTAATCCTTTGCATGATAAAAAATAGGATAGAGTTCCCTCCTTAAAATCAACTTTAGGACCATGAAGCATGATAACTTTAGGGTTTTGATTTAGTTACCTTTAGAAGTCCTTGCTCTCTTCTCATCTTCAAACAATTCTAACATACTTAATAAAGGATAAAGAGTATTGTGCGTTACGAGCCTTAAGTACCTAGGAAATGATGATTGGGTGGTTGCCTCTCAATTATCTAGAGTGTTAGCATATGTCCTTCGGACGATATGCGATGCATTCGCTCCTAGGTCATATTATTTAGTGCAATATGAATTACAAACATTCATCATAAAACACTTCTCTAATAAAAGACAAAAACAAATTGTCAAACCATTTTGCCTTTGGGGCTCATTTAACAAGGAAAATCTTTTCAGATAAAAAGTACTGTTAAGCTTTGGTTCTACCGCAAACAAACGTCGTCCTTAACTGCTAGAACGATAGTTTAACCTTATTCGGATAAAAAAGATGAACAAACCTTTATTCTCTTTATCCCGAACTAAGTTTGATCTAATCTCTCATACCTGTTGAGAGTACGTAGGCACAAGACGCGATGTCTTGGCGAGCAACCTTTCCCCACCTTTCACCCGTAGTTAGCCAAACTACGTTGACTCTGATTCCTCGTACCAGACGGGAATACGTAGGCCCAGAGCGGCAATGCTCTGTCGAGTCTTTTTTCTTTTCTTTCGTCCTAGATGTGGATAGTTTCAATCACCCTTTTAGATAGACATCTAAGCTTGGATCCCGTCGAGTACGACAGACGTGAGGGGTGCTAATACCTTCCCCTTGCGTAACCGACTTTTGAACCCGAGATTTGGTTGCGATGACCGATCTTATCCCTCTTTCGCAGGTTTTTCCTGATCGTCCCCTTTCCCTCGTTGGGATAAATAATGAATGGTGGCAACTCTTCTGTCATTGTCGGCACCTTTTTTCGCAGTAGCGTCAGAAAGCAATAAATAACACAGTAATTGTTCACCCAGTTCAGTGTCAACAACACTTACATCTGGGGGCTACCAAGCCAGGGAGGAAATTCACTATTAGCAGAATTAATTCAGAGTCAAACAACCCAGTTTGCACTCCTCACTTAAAACCTACCCAATGACACTTCAACCTAGAGACCTCTAAATCAGATTTTACCCATTCACTCCCCATCAATCACCTCAGTGATATAAACCAACTACACAGTAGATATGAAGACACACTTCAAACACACCTTGATCTTGCTTCACAGCTTTGATCAAGAAACACACACTCTTGCTTAACCGCTTTGAGTGAGACAATGAACACACCTATTCATACACAATAACCAAAGCAATTATACAACATACAATTACTTGGCACACAAGGAATCCTATTCCTAGACACATGTGAAGAGAAACCTCTTCATTCACAAATTACACCCTTTAATATCTCTGCTAGCTGTGTTATCAATTGAGGTTCATCCTCTTGTTATTTATAGCAGATATTCTTTGGGCCTTTGTGCAGAATTTAGGTTTACCTAACCCTTTCTTCAAGAATCTGCACTTACCTGTTAGGTCAGAGACATTTTATTTCGCCAGGGCTTCTAAAATGTTTCCTGACTTCCAGCTTGAGCTTCCACAAAGTTTCCTAAATTCTAGCCTGAGCTTCCTCAACCTAAATACCAGAAAACTAATCCTGCGCGCCTGATGTCATACGATCAGTGTCATGACATTCAGCATGACATCCAACTCAACTTACTGTTAGCTGACTCTACTTACCCTGCATAGTGTGTGTCATAACATCAGTCATGACTTCCATACACACTCTAATGTTTTGCCACAAAATGCAGCCAGCCAGAAGCACTTACAGTATCATCGTTTCTCGAAAGTCTGTGACGCTGATGACCGCATAGGATGTCGTACCTTGTCAGTGATAGGTGCATACCTGTGAGTTGGGGTTATGCAGGAAACCTTTATCTCCAACCTACCTGGTTTTCTCGTCGGTGCGAACTTTTGATCTTGATACAGTGGGTCCAAATTATCAGTGTTATGTTCTTATCAAAGTGAAGAGCTGGTTCTTCTCAATCAACAACACATCAGTCTTGATCCCTTATTTACATTTGCATTTGCATTCTCATATTGCATATTCATTAACATGTATTTATGCCGCAGGTGTACATTTCCCTTTGATTCTAGTGTTCTTATTTCTCTAACATGGAGCCTAGCCTGAGGAAGACAGTGGTATACAAGTTTCCAACACCTGACATCAGATCTCTGTTGGGTTTGATTTCTGTGGCTGACAGAAAAGTGATGGAAGACTTCAAGGAATCCTATGGGAAGCTTCTGAGTGTTATCTGCAAGCCATCAGTATATGAGTTGAATGGTCTTTATGCTCTCTTGCAGTTTTATGACCCACAGTTGAGGTTTTTTACTTTTCCTGGTTATATTCTAGTGCCTACCTTAGATGAGTTCTTTGTGTTGTTGGGAGTGCCTATTCTTGATCAGATGCCATTCTATCACACCGAAGTTGAGCCTGATCTGGCTAAACTTGCTGCTGTTTTGCATCTGGATATTTCTGAGATGAAGGGGCATTTGGCTAAGAGGAGTGGAATTCCTGGTTTCCCTTTATCTTTTATGATTGAGAAAGCTCAACAGTTTGCCAAAGATGGTTGTTGGGTGGTGTTTAATGTTATCTTAGCATTATGTATCTACGATATCATGTTATTTCCTAACATTCCAGATTTTGTAGATTTGGATGCGTTCCATATCTTCACTTCAGGGAATCCTATACCTACGCTGCTAGGCGACTTCTATCATTCTATGCACTACAAGAATGAGAACAGAAGAGGGAAGAACGTATCTTGCTGCGTGCCTTTGTTGTATATGAGGTTTGTGAGCCATCTTCCCAAATCTGGTCCTTTCATTACTACTGCAGGTACTTCAGATTGGTCTGAGAGGTTGATGGGGTTGTCTGCTGAGAACATTATCTGGTTTGATAGGGATATGTTGGGTACTGAGATCATTTATAGTTGCGGTGGATTTCCTAACATCCCATTGGTCGGAAGGAAATGATGCATCAACTATAACCCATCCTTGACGATCAGACAATTTGGGTACGCCTTGAGAGATCCTCCTAAGGAAGAGGAGATACAGGAATCTTTGTCTCTCACTGGCTTGGTGGAGGGTGATACTTTGCTTAGAGTTGAGGCTGCTTGGAGCAGAATCCACAGGAAAGGGAAAGTTTCTTTGGGGAAGAGTAACAGTCGAGCTTACGACCCTTATTTGACTTGGATCTAGGATAGGGCAAAGAGGTTATTGATGCCTTTCCCATTTATAGAGCCCTTGTGTCCTCTCATGATTGAGGAACCTACCACTGTGGACGTTCAGAAGTACAACCAGTTGTGGTCTGAGAAAGAGGAGCTTCAGAAGGCTAATAAAGACTTAGAGAAAGAGATTATTCAGCTCCAGAGTGTGTTGCACCCCAAAATTTGACCAACATTTATTCATTCATGGAGTATTTGAAAGTTGATACCTTCAGCAAAAAAGTTCAAGAGATCTCCAGAGAATTGGGTTGAAACCAGGGTTGTGTGCTTCCTAGCTTGAGAGTTGTGGGTGCTCCTCAGATGATTCTGAGACTTTGAGAATGAACTTGATGTTTTGAGAAAGCTTATGAGATGCCTTGATAGCCACCATGAAGCCCAGAGAAGTCATTATGCAAGAATTCAGAAGATTCAACCATGAATGGTAGAATTAGGGTTTTGACTGGGTCGACCCTAGGATAACTGAAGATTTGGAGAAGGTTGAGACTTAATCCAAGGGCCATGAGATCATGGAATGATACATAGAGATTATATAAAGATGATTCCTAGACCAACTCATCATGATTGAGGAGTTTGAGAAGTTTTGAGTTAGGGTTTCTGAGGATTGTCAGTAGAAAAACCCTAATTTGATCCCTATTTTCCAGGCAGTTTTAGCCCAAGTTGTGATTGATATCTCATCTTCCCCACAACATGAATGTTGTAGAGCTTGTTCTAAGCTTTAATTTGAGTGGTGGAAGTCCTTGATAGGAGTTACAGAGCTCAAGTTATGGTTTTGACAAATTACAGGTCAGCAGAGGTGTGTGAATCTGGGTCCTTGAAAGTCACCCAATTTGCAGACAACTTTTGCCCTAGTAGGATGATTCCTATGGTTTCTTGGTCAACATGAATGTTGAAGAGGATCTTCTTAGCTTTAATTTGAGTGGTAGAAGTCCTTGATTGGATTTGTGGAACTCAACTTATGGTTTGAACAAGGCAGGGGCATTTTGGTCATTTGTCAGTTATAGGTCATTTTATCCAATGCCTAAAACTCCTATTTCCAAGCCTCAAATGGAAAAACTCAAAACATGAAAGTTGCTCAAAATGTGATTTTAAGTCTAGAAAGAAGGTCACAAATTGTTGGAAAAGTTCATAGCACAAGATTCCATGATTGGTCAAAAATGAACTAAAAATGACTTATAACTTTGAAAAGTTGAGATTGAAAAGTGTTTTGGGAGATCCACAAATCCAAAATAGGTCATCCAATATATCATTTTGATTGGAAAAAACATTTTGAGAAGATTGGTTTAAGTAGAATTTTCATTTGAGGCTCCAAAAATGGACTTCCTTTGAAAATTTCTTACTTGAATAAGAGGGCAACTTTGCAAAACCCTACACAAGCCAAGAATGGACTTGTTTTCCACTCATTCCTTCTTAATAACTCATGTAAGGGTATTTTGAGTCAAAATTACAAGGCATGGAGCATGGTATATGAGAAATCCAACATGGCATATCATGGACTTTTCATGAAGATTCCACATCATTCTAGATGAATCTAGAAGCATCCATCAATTTTTATTTAAAGAGTGCATCAAAGAATGATTAGAGGTTGGTGAAACTTGAGCCAAGTCAGAGGAGAGAGAAGGAGAGATAGCCATTGAAGCCATTTCTTCAACTTGAAGCAACTCAAGAATTCTTCCATTACAAGTCTTCTCCTTCAAGAATTGTGCAAACAGAAGGCTATCCATCATCAAAGGATCATCCTGAAGGATTTGCAAGCTTGGAATCGTGCTCAAGCATCATACACCATAGTTCCTTGACAGGTTCTTTCTCCTTTCTTTTTCACCATAATTATGCATAGATGGTTTAGATTCTAGGTGTATAATTGATGTGTTAGGGTAGAGGATTAATTCTAGAAAGCTAGGGCACGATCCATGATGGTTTGTAACAGGTGCATAATTCTTTAAGTTTCAAGAACTATCTGTTTAGGAGGTTTTAATCAGCATGAATTGGTTTAGAATCACCAGGATAGCATCAAGAACATCTGTGGATCATTATAATGAAGTTTAGTGAGGATTGATATCAGGTTAAGTTTTTGAACCGTGTTTGTACCATGATCTTCAAGGCTTCTGTTTGGATTATCCACGAGGAATTATGAGAAACTGCACGTAGGGTTGTGTAGGGCTTGAGAAGTAGATGATTTTTCCTTTTGGAATCGAGTCCAACCGTGGCGTGTGGAGGGAGATAGGAGAGCTCGAAGGTTCGGCCATGGAGGGAAGGTCTGAAAACCCTAACTCATGTTTGGAGAAGACGAAAGGATATCCATTGGATCAGTTTCTGATTTTGACCAATTATTCGTATCCAACGGCGTTGATTGCATCTGAAAAGAGAGGGAATTTCAAATCTGATGAAACACGGTCGTTTCATTAAAAGACCGGTTCTGGGCTTGCAATGCTATTCGCCCCCCCCTTTTTGTTTGGCCCAGTTAATTGAACTAGCCCAGAGTGCTATTCTGACCCCCCCTCCTTTTAATTAATATAATTGTTTTATTTTTCTTCTTATATTTCTCTGTTTTGTAAAATGCATTAAAAATAAATAAATAATGATTTTTAAATGCTTCTTTTTTCTCTGAGTAGATTAAAGTGTATAGAAAATTATAAAAATAAAATTGAGATTTTATTTTTAGGTTTAATATTTTTAGTAGATTTTCCAATTAAATAGCTTTTTAATTGTTTCATTTTGATATTTGATTTTGTAGGATTTATTTTAGAACCTTCCCTTAGGGTTTTTTACCCATTCTTTTTTATGCAATTAGATGATGAGTCATACTTCCCCATAGGATTTTTTCTAGATTTTTTAGAATTAATCTTGGTTAGTTTAATTAGGGTAGACTTAGGGTGTCCTGATTAGGGTTTAGAATGGTGTTTAGGTGATGAATCATTTTCTTGGAGCAAGTTTTATCTTGATTTTTAGGTAGAGACCTTTGTAGATATTATGAGTAGGTGTTGAGGACCCTTATGAATATTTGTTAGATTTTTCCCCATTAGTTTAATATTTTTAGGTATTATCTGAAGATTGCCTGATGATTTGGTTTGTTCAGTGGGTTATCTGTTCATTTGTGGGGTTCATTCTGAGGAATTTGCTGAGGGGCTTGTGTGGCCTTGAGGATATTGATGGTGAGCATCATAAGGAGAAGCTTGTAGATCAAGATGCAGAGACCCAGAGCTTGTCTCATCTCCTGTCTGTGAGGTTTGAGAGCCTGAAGTTTGAAGGAAGTTCATGGTACTTTCCTGAGGAAGGCACTATGAATGACTTTCATCCTTCCTTCTCACCTCTTTCTTAAGTATCCAATGATGTTGGAGCCAACTTGTGAGTTTAATTTCTCCTGAGGAGGAATGTAAACTGATCACATGTTGTTGAGCCACATGGGATACAACTCCTAAGTGGAAGCCTCCTAGTACTTTCCTGAGGAAGGTCCTAGGAGTCTATTCACTTAGTTCCACTAGTTGATCTAGGATTTCTTAAGTATCCAATGATGTTGGAGCCAACTTGTGAGTTTAATTTCTCCTGAGGAGGAATGTAAACTGATCACATGTTGTTGAGCCACATGGGATACAACTCCTAAGTGGAAGCCTCCTAGTACTTTCCTGAGGAAGGTCCTATGAGTCTATTCACTTAGTTCCACTAGTTCAGATAGGATTTCCTAAATATCCAGTGATGTTGGAGCCTGCTTGTGAGTTTAATTTCTCCTGAGGAGGGATGTAAACTGATCACAGTGGTTGAGCCACATAGGGTATGACTCCTGAGTATACACCTCTTAGTGCTTTCCTGAGGAAGACACTATGAGCTTGCTTGCTTAGCTCCCTTTCTTTGGTAAGCTTATTCTGAAGCTTGAAGATTGGGAATGATTTCTCTTGTTTAGGGTTTTGCTTGAGAGCTTTGCTTAGATCTGTTCAGATTCTGGGATTAGGATTAGAGTTAGAGAATAGTTGATTCTTTCTCAAGTGTGTTTTGTTTGCTTGATGGCTCTTCATTCTTTTATCTGTTTATTGCTTGATAGCATGTTGTTTATTTTCAGTATGATTACTGTTATTTCATGACTGGCTTGAGGTCGAGACGAGCTTGTGGAGGCTGAAGCCCCACACACATTTCCTCCCTCACTTGCATTGCATGCATTTTACTGTAAAAGCTGATGTTTTTGTCTGTTTCTGTGTATCATTGACATGATCCCTTAGGACTCTCATTTCCTCTGATGAGGATTTGATGATAGACTTTTAGGTTGAAACCTATGCATGATAATATCTAGGAGTTCCATGTTCAAACCTCAACCATAGGATGAATCCATGGCATGATAACAGTAGGACTTGATAGTCTCCCTCCTAGTTGAGTTTTCTCCTGTAGTTTCCCGAACTACGTTTGCTCTGATCTTTCATACCAGATGAAAGTACGTAGGCATAGGATGCGATATCCTAGCGAGCAACCTTTCCCCATAATCCCCCGTAGTTAGCCGAACTACGTTGACTCTGATTTCTCATTCTCTGATGGGAATACGTAGGCATAAAGCGCGACGCTTTGCCGAGTCATTTTCTTTTCTTTTTCAGCCAGCCTTGATAGGTAGATAGATTATAACCAACCCGTCCAAGTAAACAAACAAGCGAGGATCCCGTCGAGTACGACGGACGTGAGGGGTGCTAATACCTTCCCCTTGCGTAACCGACTCCCGAACCCAGACAATGGTTGCGATGACCTTGTCTTACCCTTATTCGTCAGGTTTCTCCGATCGTTTCCTTTCCCGCTCTGAGGGATAAATAACGAAAGGTGGCGACTCTTCTGTCATGCCGGCACCTTATTTTCGCGCAAGCGACAGCTGGCGACTCTTCTGTCATGCCGGCACCTTATTTTCGCGCAAGCGACAGCTGGCGACTCTGCTGGGGAATTTCTGGTATTTCCCTATGCGAGTCTCGCCTTGGATTTCCTTCCTAGCTGTCTGGGACCGTCCCCAGCAGCTGGCGACTCTGCTGGGGAATTATAGCATCTAGGGACTTTTTCCCTCCCTTATGCTGGGACCGTTTCCCATCCCCTACGCGAGTCAATCCTATCGTTTGTGTGTTTGCTTGTTGGGTTGCGTTTATTTATCGCATCTTTGCTTCTCGCATTTTACTTCCCGCATTTTATTTCCCGCATTTTATTTCCAGTTTGATATGATTATCTGTGCTGTTGTGGGAGAGGGATGTTACTGTGAGTGAAAAGCCGGACCTGGGCTTGAGTACACACCTAGATATAGTTGCGGAGAAGTAGTAGACGAACCTGTCTGCTGAGCAGACACAGTTCCCTACGAAAATCTGCGCTCAGACGAGATTCTTGCAGAGGTGCTCCTTTCCGGTCCTGAGGATCTGAGGGGAGTCCAGACGTGAGGATTGTCGACTCTGGGGACCGATCATTTGGAAGTCAGCTAAGAGAGGCCTCTTCATGACTTGACGATGCCACTCCTTCTGGGAATCGTATTGTCACTCATGAATGTCTGTGACGCTGACGACCGCATAGGATGCCGTACCTTTGTCCGTGGATTAGGTCCATCATACCTGCGAGTGAGGTTGGGATATTGCAGGAAACTTTGACCTCCAGACTACCTGGTTTTCTTGACAGTGAATCAGTTATGTTGGGTTCTCAGTTGCAGATATGTTCTTGATAGAACAAGGGTTTGATCAGAGGATCTTATCATCAGATGTTTGTCTGTTCTTGATAGAGCAGGTTCCGATCAGAGTATTGTTATCAGAGGTTTGTTCTGGATGGAGCAGATTTTTGAGTGGGGTCTGAGGATCTCGTCAGCAGTTGTTATTTTGTTCTTGATAGGGCAGATTTTTGAGTGGGGTTTGAAGATCTCATCAGCAGCTGTATTTTTGTTCTTGAGAGGGCAGAGTTGTGATTTGGGGTCTGAAGGCGTCCTCAACAGATATTCCTTGATCTTGCATCCGGGGTCTTTATTGTCAGGCCTTTGTTCTTGTCAGAGCAGAATTTTGATCTCGACCCTACCAGATGGTTATTCACAACAGATCAGATCAGTGGCTTTACACCGGGGTTTCCTTCTCAGCAGTGACTGTTGACATCGAATCTCCACAGCAGCCACCGGGATATATTATTGCATGACTGCATTTTGCATTAGTTTGCATATCCATTTTTGCATTCCATTAGCATGTGTCTGTGCTGCAGGCGTGTTTCGTACCCTGATCCTAGTGTCCCGAGCAATATGAGATATCTTCTTCCATGAATGGATCCAGTCTTATCATTGCATTGACACTATGTTGGCACGTTGGCACCAAAATCAGGGGTGATCTCCTGAACGTACAGACACCCATAATTCATCTTGCATGGCAGAAGCCGGGACTTGTCTTCTAACCCTTGTGTTTGCAGGTTTGGCTCAGAATCTAGCAGCTCAGACTAATGGAGCAGATACAAGCTGAACTAGAGAAAATCCAAAGCCAGCTGGGGCAGGTCATGAATGACATACAGGCAGTGCGTCTGGACCAGCAAGTACTCAGAGAGGAGAATCAGCAGCTGCAGAACCAGCTGAGCTTTCTCATGGGAGTGGTGAGAAGTATGCTAGATAAGGAGAGTGGTCAAGCACCCAAGGAGGAGACCAGAGTGCTTCCTCCGTTACCGTCATTGCCACCTGTGCTGAAGCCAAGTGGACCTCATGGACCCTCTACACAGCAGGAAGCTCGAGGCCTGTCTCGTCGTCAGCCGCGCCGAGCATCTCAGAATAATCCTGAAGGTTATGGTCAGAAGAAGAAGCTACTTGATAGAGCTGTAGACCCGCTACCTGTGAGTTATGCCCAACTGCTGCCGCTGTTGGTTCAGAACCGTGTTCTCAAGCTTCGGACCTTAAATCCGCCAGATGACGTGTCATCAGACGTTGATCTAAGCGTGCGTTGTGATTTCCACTCAGGAGCACCGGGGCACCATGTTGAAACATGTAAGGCTCTCCGGAATAAGATTCAGGACCTGATCGACTCGAGGACGATTAGGCTTGTGCCGGGCGGCATAAGAGCATCGGGAAAGTTCGTCCCTTACCCTGCGGAAGAGGTGGATGATTCCACTCCTTTGCCTGAAGCTGAGAAAGAGCTGGAATATGTCCCGCGACCTCTGGTGACTGAGTCGCCTCGCTCGCAGTTCCTACCTGGATCGAGCTCAAGGACGCAAGCGCCTAAACGAGAGACCATTGCTCTTGGGCGGAAAGAATACCAGCCCCAGGATCACAAAAGACCTCGCAACCACGTGGAACAAAGGAATGCTTCTCCCCATCCAGTGCCTGTGCCGTATAGCCAGATTCTTCCGCTATTGGTTCAGAATTCCTTGGTGGAACCGAAAGCTCTCAAGCCCGTGCTAGAGCCTTACACTCCAGGGTACGATCCTCATGCTCAGTGTGGCTACCATGGTGGATCTCTGGGGCATTCAACTGAAGATTGCAAGGCTTTCCAGGCGAAAGTGCAGCAATTGATCGACCAAGGGTGTATTTCCTTTCCAGATGGAGTCTTGGTTGTGCGTGACAACCTCTCAGCCGTCTGAGCTCGTAGATTCAGAGGGTTACTTCCAGAAGCTGGTGATCCAGACAGGCAGACGTCCTCAACATTGGCAGTCCTCAGACTTTTTACCATTTGCATTTGTAGTTTCTTTTCTGTTAGTTACTACTTGCTATTAAACATTGTATGTTTCGAATGGTAATGATAATAAAGTGACTATGCATTTCTTCTGAATTAGTTATGTCGTTGTCACTCATTTACTGCATTGCACTGGCACTTGCATTTTATTTACTCCGATTTCTTACTATGATTAGCAATGAGCGGAGGGAGGATGATGAAACTGAATACGCATAACCGATGATCGTATTGCTTTCAGATAAAACTTTGCCGATGACGTACAAGGCATTGTTTCAAGTCCCCTAAACACCGGAGAGATAAGGAAGAGAATCCCTTATTAACCACTTCGAGCCGAGAAGTAGGAGTTTCTTTCGGATTGTTAAACCCTTGCATCTTAACCCGGGGCAGGGTAGTTGTCAGTTAGCTTGATCGAGCGTTCAAGTCTTATAGAGGAGTGTTGTCCTTCGAGGATCAATCACATCATATTCCTCGCCAGAGGTCGTACCTCATCAACCACAATGGTTAAACCTCACCAATCAGGAGTGAGACAGTTACAATCCTTTCGGAGCAATCAAGACAACCCGTGTCGCACGACTTGTTCCAAGGAGAAAAAGAAATAAGAAAGCCCGCTAAGTAAAAAAGAAAAGCTAGAAGGCAAATACTTAGGCAAAAATCAGGGCATCCCGCTGGACTTCAAAAGAAAAATCGAAAAGAACTCAAAAGGAGTCAGTCCAGGCAAAAATTAGGGAATCAAAACAAAAGAATGAAAAAGAAAGGATTATAAAAAGAAAAATCCTCGAACAAGGACGAAGTCGTGTAGACACAGACGCCAAAAACGAAAAGGAGTAACTGTCACTCCGAAACACCTTGCGAATTCTTTAACCAGTTGTTCCCAATGTTCAACATACCTCTCGAAGAGGCGAGCGCTCGACCCAAGTTGACTGAACTTTAGGATCGGAGAACATCACGCAGAAGGGGTGGGTACAAATCATGATTTGAGCCAAATATCCTTTGTTTCGCGAACCGTGAACCCGACCACGATACAACCCTTAAAAGACCTAATTGAGGCAGGGTTTATTCCGAGAGTGCATTACGATAAGGTTGAGTAACCTGACTCCTTCATGATTTGCTAATCATATCCTTATTGCATTTTTCACTGATCGCATCAGCACTACGTTTGAACTCTTGAGTTCATTCGTCACTCACTAGCATGACACGTAAATGAGTGACAGTACAACATTTTTTCGTAATTTGCATGAGCACTGCATTAAAATTACTATTCGTGAATAAACAATTTTAGTTGCAGGTTAGTAGCTGATACGAAGGAACTTCAGCAAGGAACAGTCAATCAGGACTGAATCGCCAGAGGTCTGGATCAGAATGTTGTGCTTTGAAACCCTGTGAATCTGGGGCAATGACTTCCAGTGAGTTTGGAATCAGTTTGTCTGAGGACAAGTCCCGGAGCATCAGTTGATTATGGGGCCGTTTATGCGAGCAGCGGTTGATCGGAAGTGAATCTTCTTGAGACCCAATCAGGGGCAGTTATCCGGAATCCTTGCAATTTAAGGGCAGATCCCTCCAGTGTTCGATCAGAGCATGTTGAGTCGCTCATCGCTCGTTCAGGGGCAAACTACTTCAGAGATATTGAAGCCAACCATGCTGAAAGTTGATCAGTTGAGGATGAATCCTCCCGTTATGCGGATGCTGGGGCAAGCCCTCTGAAGATTGTCTTGTTACCAGTTGTTTTCGGCTCAGAATGATTTATTCCCAAAGGTCGGATTGGGGCAAGTTGAATTGCGCTGGGGCAAGTTGTTCAGATGAGTTTGTTCACCCTAGCAAGAGTTGAGTATCGGGGAATCATGTCATTACCCTGCCAAAACCTGAACCTTCTGAAGAAGCCTTGCGGTCATTGGATTGTTATCCTACAACCTAACCTATTACTTGACTCCATGATTGGTAGCCTGTATTCCCTGTGTTGGCGTTGTTGAATCGGGATTGTTTCTCCGCGGAGATGTACGGTTTGAGGTTGTTCCCCTGTACAGTTCGAGACTGCAGCAAATTGAGATGGCGTTTACCCCTCATCAGATTAGGGTCGAGATTGCCCTCAGTAGACCAGGATTGATGTCCCCGAAGCAGGATGAGTCCTTCTTCTCCAACAGAGTTCAGTAGTCTCTCCTCCGCAGAGTCAGAATCAGAATAGTGAGCATTGATATGTCTCCCAGGTAGAGAGGATTCTCTTCCCCAAATAGATGCATCCTGAAGGAATGTCACCTCATCAGCTGAGTCCAGCACTGAAGCATGATTGATTTTCCCCCGCACTGGGTCACAAGTGCAGACGTCATAGAAGTGTTCGGGTGCCGAAGCTCGTGTTTTCCCCAGTAAAGTCGCTGAAGCAGGATTTTCCCCCAGCACCGGGTCACAAGTGCAGGATTCGCAAGAAGCTAGCCGTATACCGAAGTATGCAGTAACTGATAGTGCCAGACTGAAGTCTCCAGTGGAATTGAGATTCCTCACCAGAATCAGGCTCTCTCCTGAAGATGGACGATTCCTTCTTCCCCAGTAGAGTGTTGGGACAGCTGATGTTGTATTCCCCGGCAGAGTTGTACTCTCCCCGAAGTCAGGTGATCCTTTCCTCCCCAGCGGAATTGAAGTTCCCCATCAGAGTTGCCCTCTCCAGCGAAGTAGAATGATTTCTATCCCCGGCCGAGTCCGCAGAAAAGCAGAATCCTCGGAAGTTGATCAGGTCATGATCAATTTTCCTCAGCAGAGCGTAGAACAGCCGATGCTGTATTTCCCCCTGAGTCGCACTCTCTCCAGTGAAGCAGAATGATTTCTCCTTCCTCAGCCGAGTTTGCAGATATCCAAGAGATCCGAATCCTTGGAAGTTGACCAGATCATGACTGATTTTCCCCAGCGGAGTGTGGAGTAGCTGAAGTTGATTCCCCACAGAGTGGTCATCCCCAGAAGAGTAGCCGAGACGGCCGCACAGTTTATTCTTGCGATGGATATCAGCAGGTCCAAGTTCTCGTAGGGCTTCGGTCCCCCTGCCGCAGTCAGCTGAAGTTGTTTTCCCTGCAGCAGTCAACGGGAGGTCAATTCCCCAAACAGAGCCTAATTGATATTGGCGTGTTCACATTCACCTCAGCAGGATGATTCCTCTACCTGAGTAGTTCTTTCTCCTTGACAGGAGGATTTCCCCTTCGGCATTTGTTTTGCTAACGGGATCGCATCATTGTGCATGATTGCATAGCATTGTGCATGACTGCATAGCATTTGACACTGCAATAGCATTGTGCATGATTGCATGGCATTTATCATAACCGCATCTCATTCCCACTGTGTGGGGCATAGTGCAGAAGCATACGCATCATAAGCATGGTCTAGGTCATTATCAACCGTGTTGTACAGGTGTACTACCGAAAGACCAGTTGCTCAGGACGATTCTTGAAGTTCTCCCCAGCAAGGTTATTTTCTTAGATGATTCTAAAGACCCCGGTGTGATCCCCGCAGTCGCTCGCTCAAGATGATTTTTGAGATCCCCAGCGAAGTCTTCAGTTCAAGATGATTCTCGAACTCCTCAGCAAGGCCGTTTGCTTAAGATGACTCTTAAGACCTCAGTACGGTTTCCCGAGTTGTTCGCCTAGCATGATGCTTGAGCTCCCCAATAGCGTCTCCAGCAGGAGTTGCCCAGGAAGATTCCTGGAAGTACCCAGCAGAATAAAGTCTCCAGAAAGGTTATCAGTTCAGGATGATTCTTGGAAGCGCCCGCCGGAGTTGTTTGTTCAAGGTGATTTCTGGAACCCCCAACAGAGTGGAGGTCTTTTCCCCAGCAGGTGGTTGGCATTTCCCCAGCAGCAGGCAAATAGATCGATATCCCCAAGCCAAGCACAGTCATGATTGGCAGATGGAATGTTTCCCCAGGCGGATCCCGAAGGATTGTCCAGCAAGCTGAAGTTTGTTTATCCCCGTGAGTTTGAGGACTGAATGACATGAGTGTCTTGTAGCCCGAAGGCTATGTTCCCTAGAAGGGTCGTTCCCCCAGAAAGCCGTTCAGAGCATCTGTCGCTTTCCCCGTGCAGAATTACTTGCTCCCTAGTAAAGTTGGTAGGAATCGTCTGAGTGAGCTCTGTCGTTATTCCCCAGCAGTTGTTGAAGTCGTTTGGGTGAACTCTCTCAGCAAAGTCTACAAGGTCGTTGGGTGAACCCTTCTTCCTTTTTCCCCAGTGAGTCGTCAGGATTATTTGGGTGAACCCTCATTCCTCTCTCCTCAACAGAGTTGTTAACGTGATGATTATGTCCGGTGACCCGACATGTTTGCTTTTAGTTAGCAACGACTTGACAGGATGTCAAGCGAGTAGCAGCGTGATATGTCTGCTCCAACAACGATGTCTAATCTGAAGATGGATTTCGTAAGCGCCAGAAGGCGATATCAGAAGGTTCCTGTGAAGCCAGATTTCCGTGTGGATGAAGCAACGGGTGGCTGAAGACAAGGTTCCGGAGTTGTAGATACAACAGAGCGATCCGTGTGAGTCTGAAGACCACGTCAGTTATCCTGAGGTGATGATTGATTGCGATCAAGTGAATGATACGTCTTCCGATTGAAGTCGAAGATGTTCCTCCAGCAATGATGTCTAATCTGAAGATGGATTTCATAAGCGCCAGAAGGCGATATCAGAAGGTTCCTGTGAAGCCAGATTTCCGTGTGGATGAAGCAACGGGTGGCTGAAGACAAGGTTCCGGAGTTGTAGATACAACAGAGCGATCCGTGTGAGTCTGAAGACCACGTCAGTTATCCTGAGGTGATGATTGATTGCGATCAAGTGAATGATACGTCTTCCGATTGAAGTCGAAGATGTTTCTCCAGCTGAAGCGGAGTTTTGCCTATAGGCAAAGTGTTTGAATCCCCGTGGAGTCATGAATGGCTCAGGATACCATTTCTCTGACTAAAGTCACAGATTTCTTATGCTGAAGCGAAGGTGCCTAAAGGCAAGGTCATCCCCCAAGGTAGTGAAGGACCTAGGATTCATTGTTCGGACTGAAGGCCGAAGTATATCCCTGACTGAAGTCTTGGATGCTCTATAGCAGAGGTGGAGTTGCCTGAAGGCAGATCCTTGTATCCTTGAAGGGCAAGGATCACTTTCTTCAGACTGAAGTCGAAGGATACCTCCTGCAGAGTTGCCATCCTTGGAGGCCAAGGATGCTTATCTTCAGAAGCACTTGAAGATCTTGGCTAGCTGAAGCTGGAAGTGGCCAGGGGCCAGGGTTCCATCTATCTTCAGAAATACTTGAAGACCTTTTCTAGCTGAAGCTGGAAGTGGCCAGGGGCCACAGTTTCATATAGTTCTAATGTTGAAGTTCTACGACAGGCAGTGTGCAGCAGTATTCCGATGTTCGTCATGGTTCTGAGGGTGAACCCCAGATCAGAGTGTGCTCGGTTAAGTCTCTCCTTCCCAGCGGAGTAGCTTCAGGTATGTAAGTGTACTTTTTTGTTCCATTCACCAGGGGTGAACCCCAGGTCAGATTATGTTTGTTTCAGGCAGCGAGGTTGGATGTTTGTTTGACGGCAATGTCAGATTCCTTAAATCCCCAGCAGAGATGATGTTGGTACGACGGCGACGTTGAGTGTCTCTCAGAATGACGTTTGTTTCTGGCAGCGATGTCAGATCAGTATCTCTCCAGCTAGTTGTTGAGCAGCTAGTGTTGCAGTGTTCAAAGATTTGTTCCCCGTAGAGTACCGTGCGCTCGTGCAGTTGGCAAATTTTCGGGTTTACCGATATTCAACCGTCTCGTACCTTGATTGGTTGAGAGCCGTTCGCTTCTCACCCAGTCAGGTCCAAGCCGTTTGAATAGGGGCAGCTGTTGCACCCCAAAATTTGACCAACATTTATTCATTCATGGAGTATTTGAAAGTTGATACCTTCAGCAAAAAAGTTCAAGAGATCTCCAGAGAATTGGGTTGAAACCAGGGTTGTGTGCTTCCTAGCTTGAGAGTTGTGGGTGCTCCTCAGATGATTCTGAGACTTTGAGAATGAACTTGATGTTTTGAGAAAGCTTATGAGATGCCTTGATAGCCACCATGAAGCCCAGAGAAGTCATTATGCAAGAATTCAGAAGATTCAACCATGAATGGTAGAATTAGGGTTTTGACTGGGTCGACCCTAGGATAACTGAAGATTTGGAGAAGGTTGAGACTTAATCCAAGGGCCATGAGATCATGGAATGATACATAGAGATTATATAAAGATGATTCCTAGACCAACTCATCATGATTGAGGAGTTTGAGAAGTTTTGAGTTAGGGTTTCTGAGGATTGTCAGTAGAAAAACCCTAATTTGATCCCTATTTTCCAGGCAGTTTTAGCCCAAGTTGTGATTGATATCTCATCTTCCCCACAACATGAATGTTGTAGAGCTTGTTCTAAGCTTTAATTTGAGTGGTGGAAGTCCTTGATAGGAGTTACAGAGCTCAAGTTATGGTTTTGACAAATTACAGGTCAGCAGAGGTGTGTGAATCTGGGTCCTTGAAAGTCACCCAATTTGCAGACAACTTTTGCCCTAGTAGGATGATTCCTATGGTTTCTTGGTCAACATGAATGTTGAAGAGGATCTTCTTAGCTTTAATTTGAGTGGTAGAAGTCCTTGATTGGATTTGTGGAACTCAACTTATGGTTTGAACAAGGCAGGGGCATTTTGGTCATTTGTCAGTTATAGGTCATTTTATCCAATGCCTAAAACTCCTATTTCCAAGCCTCAAATGGAAAAACTCAAAACATGAAAGTTGCTCAAAATGTGATTTTAAGTCTAGAAAGAAGGTCACAAATTGTTGGAAAAGTTCATAGCACAAGATTCCATGATTGGTCAAAAATGAACTAAAAATGACTTATAACTTTGAAAAGTTGAGATTGAAAAGTGTTTTGGGAGATCCACAAATCCAAAATAGGTCATCCAATATATCATTTTGATTGGAAAAAACATTTTGAGAAGATTGGTTTAAGTAGAATTTTCATTTGAGGCTCCAAAAATGGACTTCCTTTGAAAATTTCTTACTTGAATAAGAGGGCAACTTTGCAAAACCCTACACAAGCCAAGAATGGACTTGTTTTCCACTCATTCCTTCTTAATAACTCATGTAAGGGTATTTTGAGTCAAAATTACAAGGCATGGAGCATGGTATATGAGAAATCCAACATGGCATATCATGGACTTTTCATGAAGATTCCACATCATTCTAGATGAATCTAGAAGCATCCATCAATTTTTATTTAAAGAGTGCATCAAAGAATGATTAGAGGTTGGTGAAACTTGAGCCAAGTCAGAGGAGAGAGAAGGAGAGATAGCCATTGAAGCCATTTCTTCAACTTGAAGCAACTCAAGAATTCTTCCATTACAAGTCTTCTCCTTCAAGAATTGTGCAAACAGAAGGCTATCCATCATCAAAGGATCATCCTGAAGGATTTGCAAGCTTGGAATCGTGCTCAAGCATCATACACCATAGTTCCTTGACAGGTTCTTTCTCCTTTCTTTTTCACCATAATTATGCATAGATGGTTTAGATTCTAGGTGTATAATTGATGTGTTAGGGTAGAGGATTAATTCTAGAAAGCTAGGGCACGATCCATGATGGTTTGTAACAGGTGCATAATTCTTTAAGTTTCAAGAACTATCTGTTTAGGAGGTTTTAATCAGCATGAATTGGTTTAGAATCACCAGGATAGCATCAAGAACATCTGTGGATCATTATAATGAAGTTTAGTGAGGATTGATATCAGGTTAAGTTTTTGAACCGTGTTTGTACCATGATCTTCAAGGCTTCTGTTTGGATTATCCACGAGGAATTATGAGAAACTGCACGTAGGGTTGTGTAGGGCTTGAGAAGTAGATGATTTTTCCTTTTGGAATCGAGTCCAACCGTGGCGTGTGGAGGGAGATAGGAGAGCTCGAAGGTTCGGCCATGGAGGGAAGGTCTGAAAACCCTAACTCATGTTTGGAGAAGACGAAAGGATATCCATTGGATCAGTTTCTGATTTTGACCAATTATTCGTATCCAACGGCGTTGATTGCATCTGAAAAGAGAGGGAATTTCAAATCTGATGAAACACGGTCGTTTCATTAAAAGACCGGTTCTGGGCTTGCAATGCTATTCGCCCCCCCCTTTTTGTTTGGCCCAGTTAATTGAACTAGCCCAGAGTGCTATTCTGACCCCCCCTCCTTTTAATTAATATAATTGTTTTATTTTTCTTCTTATATTTCTCTGTTTTGTAAAATGCATTAAAAATAAATAAATAATGATTTTTAAATGCTTCTTTTTTCTCTGAGTAGATTAAAGTGTATAGAAAATTATAAAAATAAAATTGAGATTTTATTTTTAGGTTTAATATTTTTAGTAGATTTTCCAATTAAATAGCTTTTTAATTGTTTCATTTTGATATTTGATTTTGTAGGATTTATTTTAGAACCTTCCCTTAGGGTTTTTTACCCATTCTTTTTTATGCAATTAGATGATGAGTCATACTTCCCCATAGGATTTTTTCTAGATTTTTTAGAATTAATCTTGGTTAGTTTAATTAGGGTAGACTTAGGGTGTCCTGATTAGGGTTTAGAATGGTGTTTAGGTGATGAATCATTTTCTTGGAGCAAGTTTTATCTTGATTTTTAGGTAGAGACCTTTGTAGATATTATGAGTAGGTGTTGAGGACCCTTATGAATATTTGTTAGATTTTTCCCCATTAGTTTAATATTTTTAGGTATTATCTGAAGATTGCCTGATGATTTGGTTTGTTCAGTGGGTTATCTGTTCATTTGTGGGGTTCATTCTGAGGAATTTGCTGAGGGGCTTGTGTGGCCTTGAGGATATTGATGGTGAGCATCATAAGGAGAAGCTTGTAGATCAAGATGCAGAGACCCAGAGCTTGTCTCATCTCCTGTCTGTGAGGTTTGAGAGCCTGAAGTTTGAAGGAAGTTCATGGTACTTTCCTGAGGAAGGCACTATGAATGACTTTCATCCTTCCTTCTCACCTCTTTCTTAAGTATCCAATGATGTTGGAGCCAACTTGTGAGTTTAATTTCTCCTGAGGAGGAATGTAAACTGATCACATGTTGTTGAGCCACATGGGATACAACTCCTAAGTGGAAGCCTCCTAGTACTTTCCTGAGGAAGGTCCTAGGAGTCTATTCACTTAGTTCCACTAGTTGATCTAGGATTTCTTAAGTATCCAATGATGTTGGAGCCAACTTGTGAGTTTAATTTCTCCTGAGGAGGAATGTAAACTGATCACATGTTGTTGAGCCACATGGGATACAACTCCTAAGTGGAAGCCTCCTAGTACTTTCCTGAGGAAGGTCCTATGAGTCTATTCACTTAGTTCCACTAGTTCAGATAGGATTTCCTAAATATCCAGTGATGTTGGAGCCTGCTTGTGAGTTTAATTTCTCCTGAGGAGGGATGTAAACTGATCACAGTGGTTGAGCCACATAGGGTATGACTCCTGAGTATACACCTCTTAGTGCTTTCCTGAGGAAGACACTATGAGCTTGCTTGCTTAGCTCCCTTTCTTTGGTAAGCTTATTCTGAAGCTTGAAGATTGGGAATGATTTCTCTTGTTTAGGGTTTTGCTTGAGAGCTTTGCTTAGATCTGTTCAGATTCTGGGATTAGGATTAGAGTTAGAGAATAGTTGATTCTTTCTCAAGTGTGTTTTGTTTGCTTGATGGCTCTTCATTCTTTTATCTGTTTATTGCTTGATAGCATGTTGTTTATTTTCAGTATGATTACTGTTATTTCATGACTGGCTTGAGGTCGAGACGAGCTTGTGGAGGCTGAAGCCCCACACACATTTCCTCCCTCACTTGCATTGCATGCATTTTACTGTAAAAGCTGATGTTTTTGTCTGTTTCTGTGTATCATTGACATGATCCCTTAGGACTCTCATTTCCTCTGATGAGGATTTGATGATAGACTTTTAGGTTGAAACCTATGCATGATAATATCTAGGAGTTCCATGTTCAAACCTCAACCATAGGATGAATCCATGGCATGATAACAGTAGGACTTGATAGTCTCCCTCCTAGTTGAGTTTTCTCCTGTAGTTTCCCGAACTACGTTTGCTCTGATCTTTCATACCAGATGAAAGTACGTAGGCATAGGATGCGATATCCTAGCGAGCAACCTTTCCCCATAATCCCCCGTAGTTAGCCGAACTACGTTGACTCTGATTTCTCATTCTCTGATGGGAATACGTAGGCATAAAGCGCGACGCTTTGCCGAGTCATTTTCTTTTCTTTTTCAGCCAGCCTTGATAGGTAGATAGATTATAACCAACCCGTCCAAGTAAACAAACAAGCGAGGATCCCGTCGAGTACGACGGACGTGAGGGGTGCTAATACCTTCCCCTTGTGTAACCGACTCCCGAACCCAGACAATGGTTGCGATGACCTTGTCTTACCCTTATTCGTCAGGTTTCTCCGATCGTTTCCTTTCCCGCTCTGAGGGATAAATAACGAAAGGTGGCGACTCTTCTGTCATGCCGGCACCTTATTTTCGCGCAAGCGACAGAGTGAGAAGATTGAAGTTGTGTACTCTTCCATGAGGTAGACTGAGCTTGTGAACTGGTTGGGTACAAATTTGACTAAGGAGACTCGTTCCCGTGAACGTTTGGGTTTAGATCTGAAAGCTGTCAGTGATGTTCTCACTTCTAAGAAGAAGGACTTAGATAGTGCTTATCTGGAGATTTCCAAGTTCAATGATCAGTGGAATGCTACTCTTACCAACAATAAGGAGCGTGAGGATAAGCTGAAGTAGCAGATCACTAGACTGAAGACTTAGCTCAGGGCAAAAGATGAGAGGATTACAGATGAAGCTTCACTTAGACGTGACAGTGATTACAGACTGAACGAAGCTTTGGTAACCTTGGAGGATTACAAGCAGAGGGCTGATTCGAAGAGGTGCAAGCTAGAGGAAGTATATGGTGAGGGAGCCTGGGAAAACTATGCTGAGGGTTTACAGATCACTATCAGAGAGAGAGGCGCTCATTCAGGGGTTACTCGTCAGACCAGACCATCCTGGGACACAAGAGCTGTTGGAGGAGTTTCGTGCTTGTTGTCGTACCTGATGTCTTTCATTATAGCTTGTTACTTATGTTTGTATTGACCATCACAAGACCTGTTGGCTGAGGTCCTTCTGCTGATTCTTTATACTCAGTTGTATGCTTGTACCTTGCCTATCGGGCCTTTTCTTGTATGTATGAGGTGTTTATCTCTATGCTTGGATATTGGTTTCCTATGTCTTGTTGTTCGCGCAAGAACTAGAATTGAGGGGAAACGTCCCTAATGCATATATACATGTCTGCATTTTGCATAGCAGGTGCAGCGGAACCATTGACCTTATTCTCCTATGGTTTGTTAGTTTGTTTCAGGATAGACAATCAGACAGCTCACTGTTACGGTACCAGAGGTAATCAACGTAGAGTCATGGAACAAGTGCAGGCTGAGATGCAGGAGATGAGGGGCAGGATGACTCAATTTATGGAGCTGATTCAGGGTGTGGCACATGGCCAAGAACAACTAAGGACCTTGGTGCAGCCATTGATTTCCAGGGTTGACAATAATGGTGTGCTTCATGGAGGAACTGCGGCTAATCCTCCTTGTGGTGATGGTACGCCACATGCTCACGCTATTCCTACAACAATTATCCCTCCGGGCGGAGGCAAGATAGGTGGAAACCCTGAAGTGGTGTGTGTTGTGCATGGCAACAATGTTCCTCAATGGGATAAGGACCAGCAGGAAGACACATTTTCTATGCGAGATATCGGTGCTGGATTGCCGTCTGAGGCTGATAAGACGTTTAGGCTGATTGAAGAAAATATGAGATCTTTTGAAAATCAGAACTCCATGGGACTAGACATGGCCAATCTGGGGCTGATCCCAGACCTGAAGGTACCGCTGAAATTCAAAGTTCCTGACTTTGATAAATACAAAGGCACGACTTGTCCTCGGGTTCATTTGCGTTCCTATTACCGCAAAATTTCTGCTTACTCGAATGACAAAAGGCTACTCATGCATTTCTTTCAGGACAACTTGTGTGGACCCTCACTTGAGTGGTATATGGGACTGGAGCCTGTTAATATTCGCAGTTTGAGAGACTTAGTTGAAGCCTTCGTGAAGCACTATCAGTATAACAACGACCTTGCTCCTAACAGGGTTCAACTTCAGAATCTTTCCCAGAAGAACAACAAATGCTTCAAAGAGTACGCCCAGAGGTGGCGTGAGCTAGCAGCCAAAGTGCAGCCTCCGATGGTGGAGCGTGAATTGATTGATATGTTCATGGCCATGTTGCCTGGTGTCCATTATGAGAAGCTTATCAGTAGCATGTTAGTTAGCTTTTCTGATCTGATCATCACTAGGGAGAGGGTAGAGAATGGCATTAAGCTTGGTAAAATTCATGTTGGCAAAGTATCCTCAGCTGGAGGAGGAAGAAAGCCATTTGGAAATAAAAAGAAGGAAGGTGAGACTAACGCAATGTCTGGCTCTTGTAACAGGAATAGAAATCAACGCCAGCAATATCGTCAACAACAACCCCAGGTTGCGAGTATCACAATTCCTACAGTACCTCAACAACAGAAACAACCACAACAACAACAGAGTCAACAGGGTTATAGAAGGTTTTAGGATCGAGGTCGGGTGGTGAATAGACAATTTGACGCACTTCCGATGCCATATTCTCAATTGCTTCAACATCTGTTACAGTTACAATTAGTACAAAAGAGAACGATGGCTCCTCTAACAGGACCACCACCACCCGGTTATGATGTAAATGCTCATTATGAGTTCCATTCCGGGGCACCTAGGCACAATATTGATAACTGCAAAGCCTTTAAACATAAAGTTCAGGATTTGGTGGATAGCAAGGCAATAAACTTTTCTCATGATGCTCCCAATGTCGTGTAGAACCCCATGCCCAACCATGGGGAAGTCGGAGTCAGTGCAATCATTAAAGACGAGAGTTTAGATCTGATAACTGATGTCAATGATTTGAAGACACCGTTGGGCTTTGTGAAAGAAAAGTTATTGAAGGGAGGGATATTCCTGGGCTGTAATGAAGCGTGTGCTGAATGTTTGAGTCATCCCGAGGGGTGTGCAAAGCTGAAGAGTTGTATTCAGGGTATGATGAATGGTGGAATGTTGCAATTTGACCGGATTGTTGAGAAGAAATCTGAAGAGGTAATGGTTGAAGAAAGGAATGAGGTTGCAACGATCTCGATTCCATACAAAACTATAATTATTTCTGCGCCTAGGCCGTCAACCATAACCATTACCAAAGCTGGTCCTGTGCCATATGAGAGTACCAAAGCAATTCCGTGGAATTACGGAGTGGAGGTATATTGTAATGGGCAGAAACAGGAATTAAAGAGCTTGTAGACTGATTCTGTGGATAATCTAGTTGGGACTGGGGGAATTACTCGAAGCAGAAGAGTGTTCTCATCACCTGAAGTGGTCGCTGACAGAGCTGATAAGGGGAAGAAAGTAGTGGTGGAAGAAACTTCTCAGGCTGGAGAGAAGAATTCTTTGGAGAAGGAAGCAGAGGGGTTCATGAGATTGATAAGAAAGAGTGATTACAAGATAGTGGATCACTTGCAGCAGACTCCTTCCAAAATCTCTATCCTGTCGTTGTTACTATGTTCGAAAGCGCACCGAAATGCTTTGTTGAGGATATTGAATACTGCTTACGTGCCGCAAGAGATATCGGTTAACCAACTCGAAGGGGTTGTAGTGCATGTCAACGCAGGAAATGGTCTAGGTTTCACAGACTTGGATCTGACACCAAAGGGCAGGAATCATAATTGTGCGTTGCACATTTCAATTGAATATCGTGGAACCGTCCTGTCTCATGTGCTGGTAGATACAGGATCGTCTTTGAATGTGCTTCCAAAAAAGGCGCTGATGAAGCTAGATACTCGGGGCATTATGTGTACGCCAAGTGATCTTGTGGTGAGAGCTTTCGACGGTACCATAAGATCTGTGTTTGGAGAGCTGACATTGCCTATTTAGGTGGGTCCCGAAGTATTTGATGCGGTATTCTATACTATGGACATTCAGCCTGCCTATAGCTGTTTGTTGGGCCGTTCATGGATTCACTCGGCGGGATCTGTGACTTCCACGCTGCACCAGAAGCTCAAGTACATGGTGGGTGGCAGCGTTTTCATTGTATGCGGAGAGGAAGATATAATGATTAGTCATTTATCTTCGTTTAAATACGTTGAGGTGGATTGTGAAATCCATGAGACTCTTTGTCAAGCCTTTGAGACGGTACAAATCAAAGACAAAGTGTCTGTTGTAAGCAAAGCGCCCGAAGTGGCCATGTCGTCTTTCAAAGAAGCCCAGGCAGTGATGCAGGCTGGGGCATCACAAGGTTGGGGTCAAGTGCTAGATATACCCCATAAGTAGGATAGGTTTGGTCTTGGATACCGCCCATCTTCTTCGTCATCCTTACAGAGCGCGTCGCGCTACAAGGGGCCGGTATATATTACCAAAGGCGGGGTTATCTTCGAGAGGATCAATGCTATTTCAGATGAAGACGGGGATAGTGACTGTGATATGGAATCATGGGTTCGGCCATGCATTCCAGGACAAAGCCTCAACAATTGGTCTATCGAGGAATTCATTCAAGTGACAACGGAAGAGTAATACTTTGTTTTTCTGATTATTATACAACCCTATGTTCTACCCGGAGCATCTTTGCTGCAGTTTCGGGCACCTAATCACCCTCCTTTCTTAGCACATTCCTTATCACATCTATAATCAGGCCCATCTGAGCCTTCAGTTGATGAACCTCCTCCTTAAGCGCCTTCTGATCCATACATAAGGCTTGCATGTCCACCATGAATTATCCCATCTGGCTTCAGACTTCCCTTAACTCTGCCCAAATCTGATCCATTACTCTTCGCTGATTCCCTCGAGTTGAATATCCGTGGAAATTGAACTCATCAATCCTATTACTACGAACACCAACAGAGATAAGAACACGAGGCCACCGAGAACAACCTGCGATGTAAATGAGAATGCAAGATGCCAAATGCAAACATGTCTATGTGTTTACAGGGAGATCTCCCCCTTGATCCCAGTTTCAATAAACAAGATCAGCAGAGATGTGCACCATGACAATCCTCTCATATATCAGGTAAGATCCTTCCTGAAGGTTTCAAAGACGCCAGGCTCAGCCATGGAAATCAGGACAACTAAAGGTCCTAGCTCAAGTATCGGAAACTTATATACATCAATCATCTTTCTGTCTACTTCCCTCTTTACAGCAGGTCAGTACCAGGATCAAGGGAAAGACGAGAACCTTTCAAACACATAGACATGCAATGTTAAATGCAGGATGATTATGCAAATATAAATGCAACAGAGGATCAAGATTGTTGTGTTGTTGCTTAAGAAGAACCAGCGCTCCACTTTAGCATAACACTGATACTGATAGGAACCTCTTGTACCAAGCATACAGATTCGCACTGCAAAGAAAATCGGGTAGCCTAGAAGTCAAAGTTTCCTGCATAACCTAATCCTTCTCACAGGTATGAACCTATCCACTGATAAGATTCAGCATCCTATGCGTTCATCAGCGTCACAAACTTTCAAGAAATGATGATACGTTCACCATTTCTGGTTTGGGATCATAATCTCCCAAAGAGGCCTCACTTAGCTGAATCACAAGTGATCGGTCCCCAGAGTCGACAACCCTCAGATCCAAAATCCCCTCAGATCCTAAGGACCATAAAGGAAATCATCAAAGAGAATATCGTCTGAGCGCGAATTTCATGGGAACTTGTGTCTGCTAAGCAAGCAGGTCCACCACTACTCTCCACTACTAATGCTATGTTTGTACTCAAGCCCGGGTCCGGCTTCTCTCTTAGTGGAACATTCCTCCCCACAGCACAGCAATACTGATATATACAATGCTGAAAGTAAATGCTGGAAAATAAAGTACAACACATATATACAACACCCAAAGATAAACAAACAAGTGCTAGGATTGACTCGCATAGGGGATGTTCTCTTCCCTAGCAGAGTCACCAGCTGTCGCTACTGCGAAAAAGGTGCCGGCAATGATAAAAGAGTCGCCATCGTTTGTTATTTATCCCAAAAGAGGGAAAGGAAACAATTAGAGAAAACTTGACGAAAACAGGAGAAGACAGGTCATTGCAACCATGTCTCGGGTTCGGGAGTCGGTTACGCAAGGGGAAGGTATTAACACCCCTCACGTCCGCCGTACTCGACGGGATCCACACTTGTTGTCTATCTAAGAGGTTGTTTACTATCTAACTAAAGGTCTCAGGGACAAAAGAAAAGAAAGGAGACTTTGCAGAGCATCGCCGCTCTGTACCTACGTATTCCCTCGTGCAATGGGAAAGTCAGAGTCAACGTAGTTCGGCTAACTACGGGTGAAAGTGGGGAAAGGTTGCTTGCCAAGACATTGTCGTCTTGTGCCGACGTATTCTCATCTAGTATGAGAATTCAGAGCAAATGTAGTTCGGGCTAACAAGAACGCCAGTTGGTTCAAATGTTTTAGACCCGAGTAGGGTTAAAACTTAGTTCTAGCAGTTAGGTGTATGCAGCTCGACCATTGGAGACTTGGGCGTTACCTGTTTGCGGTAGAACCAAGCGTTAACAAAACTCTCTTTTTTGAAAAAGGTTTTCCATTATTAAGATCCCGAAGGATAAAAAGGTTTGAAAGTGTTTTTGAAGTCTTTTAAGAGAAGAGGTGCATTGATTAGGGTTAGCAATTCATGTTGCACTAAAGACTATAACTTAGGAGTGAATGTATCGCAAATCACCCTAAGAGTGTACACTAAACACTCTAGGCAATTGAGAGGAAGCCACTCAATCAACATTTCCCAATTAACTTAAGGCTCGTAGCGTACAACATTTATTAGCCTTTATTAAGTGTTTTGAAGGTGTTTGAAAATGAGAAGAGAAATGACGCACTAAAGGGAGACTAACTTAAACCTAGTAGTTGTCATGCAAAATGGCCCTATGATTGAGGTTATGGGGATACTACCTAATGTTATCATGCATGGTTTAAATCCTAAGGTCTATCATAATCTCAAGAGATTAAAGATCCTAAGGGAACATGGCAAAGAAAGCAAAAGAAGAAAACATAATCAAAGCATAAGATATGAAAGATGCAAATATGCATATGCAATGCAACACACAAGCAAAGGGAGGAAAAAGTGTGGGGTAAATACCTCCACAAGCACATATCAACCTTTATTAATGCAAGAAGAAAAGATAAGGAATGCATAAAAGATAATGCCAACACATACACAAAAGAATGCAATACATACATCATGTGAAACCCTAATGGCAAGCTTAAAAAGATGCACAAACTTTAACAAGCTATGAACAAAATTAAGACCCATAATTGAACATACAACAACCTCAACATATTAACAACATGCATCAAAAGGAATTAGGAGTTCAAAGGATCCACAATTGTCACTTCCAAAGTAAACTAGATCACACATATATGTGAACATCCTTTAAGGGTAACCTAAATTGGAAATTACTCTAAAAATAGGAAACATGTTCAAAAATTACCAAATAAAATCCTTGATGACCCCTAAGGTGTTAGCAACCAGGGGGTCAAAAACATGAAGACAAAGTCCTACCAAAACTATGCAAACATAAATGAAAACACTAAGGGTATACAAAATGCAAGGATGAATCGAGGGTCACTAAAACTAGCCTAAAACCCTAACTAAAATGCCCCAATCAGGGGAAAAATGGTCTTTAAAAAAACCTTTAACACAACATGAACATGAGAAAAGAAAATCAGCCATTGGTATGGAAAATTACTCAAGAAATAAAATCAAGAGCATGAAGGTGTCAATTTTAGAACAACAAGAACACCTCAAATGTGAAAATCTTTATTTAATTGAAAAATGATTTAAAAAAATAAAGTGAAAAACTTCTAAAATTAGAGGACATCCTAAAATGTGTGAAAAATATTCTTGCAAGATTTTTAGACCATTTGAGGTATTTTTCTTGAATTAAAATCTAAATAGAAAATAAAATGAAAAAAGAAATAAAAGAAAAGAAAATGGAAAATACGCGTGGCAAATAGCAATTCAAAACAGTCCATTTCCATTGGGCTTATTTTAGAGGCGGTGTGAATAAGAGGTTTCAGCCCAAGACCAAGGCACAAGGCTGAGTGAGTGAAACTCACCGTTTCATTAATGACGTGGGAAGTCAAATTATACGCATGGATAATCAGTGCAATCAGGACCGTTCATTTAGTTCAGTCAATAAGTCCAACTCTTATGTAGCATGTACATGCGGGCAACCGGAGCCAAGAACCAGACGGTGGTTCTGTACTTTCCGATCATCTTCTCCGATGGCACGCCGAAGAAGAAAGAGTGAAACCTAACCAAAACTAGTGATTCTTGAGTCTAAACTGATCCTCACGCTATGTACATCATGAATCTAGGATTCATTTTAATTTATCACTCATAATTAAGGAGATTCGAAGCCATCAAGAATTGAGGTCATATCACACAACATCAAGAACAAAGACCAAACCAATCCAGAAATGGCCTACATGAGTAGGGCTTCAATATGCATTAATAATGGTAGGGAATGGATGCCTAAACAGAGATAATTCTTGAAAGAGATTTTACCTAACGGAGCTCCTCCGTTGGGTCTTGAATTAAAGCTTGAACTTATGCAAAACAATCCAGAAACCTTCATTGATCTTCAAGGAAGCTATTGGTAATCTTCAATTGGCTTGAATTGCTCTTAATCTCCATTTCACGATTTCACTTTCTCCTTGGAACTTCTCAACTGAATTTGCTCCAATCTCCATGAAAATGGCTGAATGAGGGTTTGTTCTTTATCTAGAGTTTATATATTTTGGATCTGAGATCAAATGGGGGCCCAATTGTGGCCTGTTATGATGAATTGAAAAAAATCCAAAATTAAGTTGGAAGCTTGAAAATTACACGTTGAAACTGGCTCCAATGGCTCTGAACTTCATTCAAACAACTTCCTTGTCATGTGTAGTGATCTAATGGATGGAATTCAGGCCTTGAAATGATCCAATGATGGATTTTGTATGTGTAACTTACACTTGAAGTAACTTGGAATTTTGACATGTTTTGCCCACCATAGCTCAATTCTGATTTGTGAAATGTTCTTGGTATGTCTAAGTGACTCATAAAATGCACAAACATGTCATGAAATGATTTAAAATGGATTCAATTCAAATCTTGGCCTTTAATGCCTTTTTTCATGAAATTCCTTCACCAATCTTCACATATAAGCCAAATCCATGACAACTTGAGGTTTAATGATGAAATTGGCATCATTTGGTGCAAGTTTCATGTTGGAGAAATTTCCATTTGAAGTGCCCAAAGTCATGAAATGGACCTATAATGAAAATGACCTGTAATCTTACTTTCCCAAATACCCCTGCCTTGCAAGCTTCACAACTTGAGTTCTACAAATTCGATGAAGGACTTATATGACTTTTTGGAAAGCTAAGATCATAAGGAACAACTTTCATGTTCATCAAAAGTTGAGGTGAAACATGATTCTAGGTCAAAAATGCCTTGGAAGTTGGTTGACTAAAAATACATTCATCTAAGGACCTATAACTTGTCAGCATCATAACTTGAGTTCTAGAAATCAGATGGATGAGTTCTAGCATTAAAAAGAAAGCTAAGAACATGCTCGAAAAGTCCCATGTTGGCATCAAAGTGAGATGAAACTTGTATCTTGAGATATGTGGTCTTGAAGTTAGACACTAAAATAGGGGATTTTACACTGACAAGCTTAGAAACCCTAGCTTAGCAACTTCTCACACTCTTGATTCTTCCTAAATTGATCTTGAAATAACATCTTAGATGCCTCAACATATCCTTCCCTAATCACAATGACTTGGAATTAAGTCTCAAACCACTTCAAATCTCTAGTTGACCTTGCACTGGGCAGATGAAACCCTAGGTATGCAATCTTCTGATTGCAACCTCTTATACATGTTATAATCACTTGGATAATCTCAAAAATGGCTCTCAAAGAATTCAGTGAGCTTCCACCATATTCTTCATCCACAACCATGTACTCATGATCCTCTGATGATCTTCAATTGGCCTCCAAGATAGGAGGTAAACCACAACTATCCATCTCCTTTATCAAAGAGCTTTGATTCTCTCCTGATGATGATGAACGCCTGGCCACTTGAATAAAACCTCTTTCTTAGGCTCAGACCCTTGGTAACCTTCTCTTGCTATGCACACCTCTTGATCCCCTGCAAATGAACAATGTTATGCAAATGCAAATGCTAGAACAATGAGATGAAACATAAACCAAGTAAAGAAAAGGTTGGGCAAATTTTGGGGTTCAACAAAGAGGAAAGGGTTATTCTGCCTCATTAGAAGGACGTTGAAGTCGTCAACTTAGGCACTAAAGACAACAAGAAAGAACTCAGAGTTGGGGTTGCATTGGACGATGATGTCAAGGGAAGATTGGTAGAGATGCTCCGTAAATATAGAGATGTCTTCGCTTGGTATTATGAGGATATGTCAGGGTTGAATATTGATATAGTGGTGCACCATCTACCTCTTCGAGAAGAATGTCCGCCTGTGAAGCAAAAGTTGAGAAGGACCAGACTTGATATGGCAGTCAAGATCAAAGAGGAAGTCCAAAAGCAGTTGGATGCTGGTTTTCTTGCCGTCACTAATTATCCTCCGTGGGTCACTAATATTGTCCCTGTACCTAAAAAAGATGGAAAGGTCAGGATGTGCGTCGATTATCGAGATCTGTTTGATCGTAGATGGTTCTGACAAAGTATGATATTCAGTATGCTTCCGAAAAATCCATCAAAAAGAGTGTTCTGTCAGAATATCTTGCTGAACATCCAATTGAGGATTATAAACAATAAGGTTTGAGTTCCCTGATGAAGATATAATGTTTTTGAAGATGAAGGACAGTCATGAGCCTTTACCTGACGAAGGTCCCAAGATTGGGTCTCAATGGAAGTTGGTTTACGACAACGCTGTTAACTCATACGGCAACAGAATCAGAGTAATTATTACGACCCCTCACGGTTCTCACATACCATTCACCGCCCGATTAACATTTGCTTGCACCAACAATGAGGCTGAATATGAAGCATGCATCATGGGTCTAGAAGAAGCTATTGATTTGAGAATCAAGAATCTAGATGTGTATGGCGATTCAGCCTTAGTTGTCAATCAAATCAAAGGAGAGTGGGAAACCCGTCAAACCAATCTGGTGCCTTATAAGAACTATGCAAGAAGATTGCTGCCTTTCTTCGACAGGGTTGAATTTCATCATGTACCGAGGGCTAAAAATCAGATAGCAGATGCTTTGGAAACATTATCCTTAATGTATACAATGAATTTCTAGAATGACGCTCTAGCAATCACTACCATGCGCCTTGATAGGCTAACCTTTGTATTTGCAGTTAAAGAAGCGTCAGATGGGAAGCCTTGGTATTTTGACATCAGACATTTCCTTAAGACTCAAGAGTATTCGCCTGGAGCATCAAGTAGAGACAAGAAGACTGTAAGGAGACTGTCGGGAAATTTTTACTTGAACAAGGATGATTTGTTGTACAAAAGAAACTTCGATATGGTGTTGCTGCGTTGTATGGATGAGAGTGAAGCAAGCTTGCTGATGGAAGAGGTCCACGATGGTTCTTTTAGTACTCATGCTGGTGGGCATGCAATGTCTACAAAGCTATTGAGAGCAGGGTATTATTGGATAACCATGGAGTCTGACTATTTTAAGTATGCCATGAAAGGCCATAAGTGTCAAATTTATGTCGACAAAATGCATGTACCACTGAGTCCTCTAAACATATTGACATCTCCTTGACCCTTCGCAATGTGGGGCATATACATGATTGGGAAGATTGAACCGACTACCTCCAATGGGCATCGTTTCATCTAGGTGGCAATTGATTATTTCACCAAGTGGGTAGAGGAAGCTTCATTTGCCAATGTGACTAGGCAAGTAGTTGCTCATTTTATAAAGAAGGACATCATCTGCCGATATGGAGTACTAGAACAGATATTACTCACAATGGTTCGAATTTGAATAATAAGATGATGAAGGAATTGTGCCAGATTTTTAAAATTGAACACCACAAATCTTCTCCTTACCATCCAAAGATGAATGGTGCTGTTAAGGCAACAAATAAGAACATCAAGAGGATCGTGCAGAAAATGGTGGTAACTTATAAATATTAGTATGAGATGTTTCCCTTTGCTTTACATGGTTATCGTACTTCGGTGCATACATCTACTGGGGCAACACCTTTCTCGCTGGTATATGGTACGGAAGTTGTTCTACCATTAGAAGTCAAGATTCCTTCTCTAAGGGTATTGTTTGATGTGAAGCTTGATGAAGCAGAATGGGTAAAGGCTAGGTTGAATCAACTTAGTCTGATTGATGAAAAGAGATTGGAAGCTATCTCCTATGGCCGCTATACCAGAGCAGAATGAAGAAGGCATTTGATCAGAAGGTGCGCCCTTGGCATTTCTAGGTAGGTGACTAGGTGTTGAAGAGGATCCTCCCTCCACAAAAATATCACAAGGGAAAATGGACTCCCAATTATGAAGTTCCATCCGTAGTAAGGAAGGTTTTCTCTGGAGGAGCCTTATTGCTATGAACCATGGACGGTGAAGATTTTACGTCCCCTATAAACGCATACATGGTCAAAAAATACTTTGCTTAAAAATAGACCCGCTGGACATAAAAGAAAAGTCCAGGCAAAACTGGGGCATCCCGGCGAACCATAAAAATAGTAGGTTCGGGAAAAAATTAGGGATAAAAGAAAAATGAATAAACCCGCAAAGTTGAAAACCTGAGAAGGCGACTTTGGCAAAAAGGGGCATCCCGGTTGATGGAAAACGCGCAAGGGCGATCCAGGCAAAAGGTAGGGATTTAAAAGCAAACGACTATGGTCTGCATTTGATCTGTGAACGCATTTAGATTTTGGGAGATCTCGAAGGGTAAAAATCAGTTTCTTTAGAAGGAATGGCATTGGTGAAGCATCAAAGACATGCAGGTCATAGCCGAATCAACACATGGTGGTTGTCTGCTTCCACATTGCCGTCATTTGTATATTTTATCGTTGTAATCTTTTGTGCAATTTCCTCTTTTCAGGAATTGCACCCATTGTAATTTGCCTATTTACAGGCCCTTTCAATCAATGAAGTATTCTTCATAAAGATTTTTCCATTTCTTGTTTTTATTTTACTGTTTTATTTGCAAATCATATTAAAAAACAATGATTTACTTGAGTGGTGTCACGGATGGTGACCGAAATAGCCATTTTTGCATACAGGAGACACTTTTTGTTTATTTGTCATTTACATGATGACTGATCCTTTTCCCAGCAGGGCTCTCTCCACGGAGTGCTATTTTCAAACCAGAAATATCTCGCTAGCAATCATGTGTACTTATCCCCAGCAGGGTAAGATTGAGATTATTCCTCAGCAGCAGGGTAAACCCAGTGTTGCTCCCCGGCAGGATCTATGTCATTGACTTCTCTCGCCAAGCAGAGATTGATGTTGATTCCATCAACGAGTAAATCAGAAATTGTTAACATCCACAACAAAGTCCAAAGGTCTTTGGTTTTCTTCAAAGTCAGATTTTTAGGACGACTTCCCGAAAGATGTTTTTCCAATTCCCAACAGAGTGGGAAATTATTTCCATGGAAGCCATTCAATGGGCCTTTCACAAATGAGTTTGCTTGTTGATTTTCTTCTCAAACACTTATCCTAATGGTGTTCTTTTGCATATCATTTGCATTGCATCCTCCCAAATGCGTAGCATTTCCATTTCATATGGAACATTATGCCATACTCAAACATATGCATCTGAAGCATAAGCTAGATTTAATACCTTTATGGCCAGATATCTCTTCAACAGATAACATCATGATTCATGGGACTTTATGGTACTATACCGCCAACAAAAATCATTGACAGATAATTTCATCTTACTTTTATTCCTCAGCAGAGTTTATTTGTTTAAGCTTCTCTTTCCATAGCGGAGTTTTCTTGTCAGGTCGTAAGCTGGTTGATTATACTTCCTGCCTATCCTGGATGTTATCCCAACTTTTGGTTGGCAGTCCGTTGTGTTTGTGGATGTTATTCCAACTTTTGGTTGGTAATCCCCAGCTAAGTCGTTTTTTGGACGTTATCCCAACTTTTGGTTGGTAGTCCGTTGTTTTGTGGACGTTATCCCAACTTTTGGTTGGTGGTCCATTGTTTTATGGATGTTATCCCATCTTTTGGTTGGTAGTCCTTTGTTTTATGCACGTAATCCCAAATTTTGGTTGGCAGTCCTCCTTTCTGGTGATCCTAACTTTTGGTTAGTAGCCTTGGTCCCAACTTTTAGTTGGTAGTCCTCCTTTCCGGTGATCCTAACTTTTGGTTAGTAGCCTTGATCCCAACTTTTGGTTGGTAATCCTCCTTTCCGGTGATCCTAAATTTTGGTTAGCAGCCTTGATCCCAACTTTTGGTTGGTAGTCCTCCTTTCCGGTGATCCTAACTTTTGGTTAGTAGCATTGTTCCCAACTTTTGGTTGGTAGTCTTCGTTTTCGGTAAGTTCGCATTCAGTAAGCGTCCTGGTGATTCCAACTTTTGGTAGGTAGCCATTTGTTTATCTGTTGACGATCCCAACTTTTGGTTGTTAATTTTCATTTTGGTAATCCTAACTCTTGGTTAGTAGCCTCTGTTCAAACTTTTGGTTAGTAGTCTTTATTGTTTGTGTACTCGCTTTCGGTCGGTGTCTAGGTAATCCTAACTCATGGTTAGTAACCTCTTTCTCACAACTTTTGGAAATAACTCTATGGCAATCCTGACTTTTGGTTAGTAGCCGTTGTTATCGTCCTGGTCGATTACTGTGTTGGTTATCCCAACTTTTGGTTGGTACCCGCTATTTTTAAGTCCATCTTCGGCTGGAAATCATTTTATCCTGCCTACATCCCTGCAGGTCGCAAATTTCTGGGTTCTTTTTGGTATTCAATCACCTTTTACCTTGAATGTTTGAAAGCGGTTTCTTTTCATCCCTTCAGTTCCAAGCTGTTTGAATAGTGGCAGCTATAACACCCCAAAATTTGCCCATCCCTTTTTGGTATCTTGCATTGGCATTTATGCATAGCATTGGTTCTAGGCAGGGGATCAAGGTATCTTATTCAACACTCAAGAAAGAAGCTTCATATCCAAAGTTCAAGAAAGGGCACATCTTCAAGGCACATGGTCTTCATCATCATCAAAGCATGTCTCATAACCTTTGGAAGTGAAAATTCAAGTATTAGTTGCCTCCTCCTATCTTGAGGGTAACTAGAGGCACACGTGGTTAGTGACTTGGATGAGACATGGTTCAAGAGCTCAATACACATCTTGAGGGTCCTCTATGGGGATTATATGACTACAAAAATCATTTGCAAGAGCCTCAATCAGTGGATAAGGTGTTAGGGTTTCATCTGGTCAACAAAAGTCAACTGGGAGTTTAAAAAGGCTCAAAACTTGACTTTTGATCATTTAAGTCATGAGAAGTCATCTTAAACCATCACAAGTATTATGTTGAAGCTTGGTCAAGAAGAGTCAAAGAGATCAAGAAGTTGCTAAATCAGGCTTTTAGAGAATTCTAAGTGTAAATTCCCCTCTTTTAGCACCTAACTTCCATGACAAGTTTCATCATGATACAAGCTCCATCTCATTTTTCTTCAAACATTAGACTTGTTCCTTGTCCTTCAAGCTTTCATTTTAGTACAAGAAATCATTCATTGGATTTATGCATCCCAAGTTATGATGTTCATAAATTAGTTTTACAAAGTGGAAAGGATTTGGAGTCATTCAAGGGTAACTTACTTCTAAGGAAATTTTCACATAGATGCAAGTTTTTCCTCATTTTCCATCAAACATAAGAGTTGTTCCTCATTGTATAAGCTTTCCAAAAAGTGAAAGAATGCATCAGTTCCATGTGTAGAACTCAAGTTATGATCCTCTTAAGTCAAGGTCATTTTGGATGACCTAGTTTTAGGTCATTCACTTCAAGGTCAATATTCATGAACTTCAAGACCTCAAATCAAGATTTGTGCAACATGAAAGTTGTGTATTATGATCTTAACTTCATCATGATCTCAAATTCCATGACCTTTGATGATTTGCAAGGCAAGTTTAAGCATGATGAACATGAAAACATGAACTTTTGACCTAATTTGACTTTCTTGCATTTCAAGCCACAAATTTGGATTGTTTTTGTTTCTTTTGGTACCATATCCTCATTATGTCATGACAACACAAATTTTTACCAAAAATGAGCAAACATAACTTGGTATTTTCAAGCCATTTATTTTTGTTTTACACTTAATGGGGAAGTTATTCAAAACACATGACAAACCTATTTCCTTTCCTTCCAACCTCCAAATTTCATTTCCTCGCCTTCTTTTATGTTGTTTGATGACCCAAGAGGAAGTGGAGAGGTAGCTAGCCCGTGTGTACCTCATTTTTGAGATTGTTGGCAAGTTTGTGAAAACAAAACATTTACACATTATGGGCCTGCAAAATCATCTCAAAACCATCATATATAAAGTGTAAACAAACCCTAACGTGGAGAGGGGGATCATTCTGTGGCAGAGAGAGCTCAAATAATCCAAATTTTTCAAACTTTCTCTCTCTCTTCGAGTTTCTTATTTCTGTAGAGGTTTCTTCCATTTCTTGCCTGATTCATACTCAGTGAAGCATAAGGAGTTGGTTGGAAGCTTTTCTTTTAAGCTTAGCTGCAGTTTGATGGACCAACGAAGTTGCTCCGTTAGGTAAAATTTCTCAATCTGAGTCTCTCATTTTAGGCATAAATATAGGTTCATATTGGTTGCATCTAAAGTCTTACCTTGTGTAGGCAATGTTTGAATGCTTGGTTTGCTCTTTTAAACAAGTTTTAGTTTGAATGTCAAACTTTCATGTTGAGTTTTCACCATGTTAGAGGAACCTTTTTGAAAATCTAATGCCATATTTGTGTTCTTCATGAAAAATCATTCAAAAACATGTCCTGGGTTTTTATTTTTATTGAGATTTTCAGTCATCGCTGGTCAAGCTCACCGGAGAAGACGACCGGAGCTAGGGCTCCGGTGTCTGAGGTGTTGGCTGAGGTGTGTTGTGATATGGTCGTTGACTGGCTTGTATGGCGCGTTGAAAAGTTAGGTGTCATGCCACCTTCTTTAATGATACGCTGCATTTCATTTAACTGAGGATTTGAATCTGATTCTGGTTGGGCCTAATGTATTTGATATTGACACCCCTTCCTTTTGGGCCCATGCGCATCTTCAACTAGAATCTAGTTCATTCTGTTTTTTCTTATGTACCCCCTTCCTTTTGGGCCCATGCGCATGTTCAACTAGAATCTAGTTCATTCTGTTTTTGCTGATGTGGAGGTTCAGATAAGTGTTTTGGTTTCTGAAAGTGATTTTTCAAAAAGCTGTTTTTGCCACTCTCGCAGTGGTAACCGGTTACTCACTTTCTAGGAAAAACAGGGTAATTGGTTACCCTATACAATTTTCACCTAATTCTGCATTTTTTAAGCAAGTAACCGGTTACCTCAGTGGCAGAATGCCATTTTTGCCTATTTTCAAGCTTGTTTGCTACCCTTTCCTCATGTATCTTTCATGGCTTGATATGCTTGGTATTTGTGGATGTTTTATAAGTTGTTCACCTTTTTCTTGATGCATATATGCAAACTTTAAATGTGCGATTTTTTGATTCCTGATTATTTGCATTTTTAGCATTGTATGATCATGATCATTCTTGCACATTCTTTGATCACATGATGCATGATTTGTGATGCATACTAAATTGCATTTGCTACTGTTTTACACTTCTATTCATGTTTGCATTGAGTTTGTTCCTCATGGAAATGAACTTAATCTTGTATAATCAATAACTCATCCTTTGCTTTAACAATTTTTCATCCCTTTGGAAAATTGTTAGCATTTTCCCCTTTTGATTGATTAATCGAAGCTTCATTTTGATTAATCGATCCTTCCCTTTTTCTTTTCCTTTAGATCTTCTAGAGTGTTGTCCTCTCTTTCCCTCGAGGAGTTAAAGATTCGCAACATATTGGAGCATTGTACAAACTTGGCACTGTTGTGCTGCCCGTTTTGTTTCTCGCACCGCACTTTGGTGTTAGAGAAGGAATAAGAGTGGAGAATTCCTACACTCATTTTAACTATTTTAGGTAGGGAATGAATGACCCTGTGCCTAGAATAGTCACCTCTATCTCCTTACTGTGGTATCCCTGCTTTCTCCAGTCGAGTTGATCCTTGATCACTTGCACCTTTATCTCCTCTTTGGAAGTAACTTCCTCCTTTCAATTCAACACTCCTTTCTCTTGAGGCCAATCAATTATTGGTTCCCCAGATATTTGTAATCACTCATTTCGTTGGCTATTCAACCGTTCTTTAGGTAAAGCCAATCCTCTTCTTCCCCAGCGAAGTCAGCCTTTCTTCTTCAATTTACACATTTATCCTGTTAAAACCTAATCTCCATCGGAGTTCACAACCTTCTCTTGGTTCTTTCTCCTTCACGCTTGGTTAATCACTACTTGTTAGTTAAACACTAATTTGCTCTTTTCCTCAGTTAATCACAGCCCGTCTGTTAATACTAAATTTTCTTTAGGTTAATCGCCTTCTTCTGGCTAATCACCCGATCTTTGGTTGATCACGATCTACCCGTTAAAACCAGTTATTTCTTTGGGTTAATCACCTTCTCTTGGTTAATCACCCACCTTTTGGTCAATCGCAGTCTGCTTGTTTGAACCAATCTTTCTTCTTCTCAGTTAACCACAACATGTTTGTTAAGATACTAAGTTTCTCTTGAGTTAATCACCTTCTTTTGGTTAATCACTCAATCTTTTCGATTAATCATAGTATGCCTGTTAAGCACCAAACCCCCTGCAGTTAGCAACCTTTCTTTAGTTCAAACACTGCCAGCTTTGGGTTAGTAACCTTTGTTTGGTTCGAATACCCCGTTCCTTTGGCCAAGTGTTGTTTATTCAGTCAATGTGCCGCTCTTTGGGTCACAACCTTTGCTTGGTTCCACACTCGTCTCTTGGTTAATCATCGTTTATCGGTTAAAACCAGTTCCATTCTCTTTTCGATTAACCACTGTTTATCAAGTCATATACCAATTTCCCCTCAGAGTCGAACAACTCCCTTTGGTGTAATAATCTCTTTCGCTTGGTTCATCACAGTCCGTCTGTTGGCACCAACCTTTTTGCTCTCCCCATAAAATTTTACTCTTATCTTTCTTCGGTTAATCACTGCTTGCAGTTAATGCGTTGAGTCCCCCGTGGATCTTACCTTTATTTTGATTCGTGTCCTTTACTCCTTTCTTCCCCAGCCACGTTGCCATTCTTTTGTTTTCTCCCTGGTGGAGTCATCTCTTTTCCTCTGCATTCCCCAGCAGAGTTCTTTCTTCGCTTCTTCATTCCTCAGTAGAGTTTTCTTTCTTCTTCTTTCTCGGTGTTGACACTGTTCCTTTGGCACCTCCTAGTTGGGTATTGCTTTGTATTTTGGTTCTTGGTTTTGACACCGTCTCTTTCTGTTTTCATTTTCAGCGTTAGTTCCCCGAACTACGTAGGCTCTGATTTCCTCATTGCACTATGAGGGTACGTAGGCACAAGATTTCAAAATCTTGGAGAGTCACCTTCCTCCATCGTCTTCCATTATTATGTCTCTCTGGTCCGTCCAAATCCTCTTCTTTTCCTTGGTTCGTTGAACTACGTAGCTCTGGCTTCCTCATTGCACTATGAGGGTATGTAGGCACGAGGGCCCCAATCATCCACGAACACTTTCCTTTCTTTCTTTTTCTTTCTTTTCGTTCCTTCCTTTTTTAGCTAGAAGCCTTTATATAGATAATACATCCAAGCCTAGAAGCAAGCGAAATGGTTCCCGTCGGGTATGACGGATGCTTAAGGTGCTAGTACCTTCCATTCCCAAAACCGACCCCCTTTCCCGTTTCTCTTCCCTTGGGTTTTATCGATATTTTCCCTGTCCTGCGGGACTAAATAAAGTTCGGCGGCAACTCTGTTATATCTTTGAGTGTGTGATTCACTCAGGTATAATCCCGCTAGCTTCATCATGTTAACCTAGAATCTAGTTCATTCTGTTTTTGCTGATGTACCCCCCCCCCCCCTTTGCTCTCTTTTCTCTTTTTATTTTATTTTTGTCTTATTTTATTTTTTATTTTATTTTTAATAGTGAAAACCATTTTAAAAATGTAAAAAAATATGTCTATGATTTTTCAACATCTTATTTAATTTTTCATATTTTTTGTTTTAATTTTTATTTTATTTTAATATTTTATTTTGAATTTTTTTGTTTAATGTGTTTTATATTACCTATTTTGAAACATGCCTTTAATTCTTGCCCTTCCTAATTGACTTTTTATCCATGTTTTTTCACATACTTAGATACATACATATAGGGTATTTTAATGCTGGTTTGATGCTTTGGTGATCATTTCTTGGATAATTTTCATTTGACTTTGTTTGACCCTCGATATATGCTTGACAAATTGCTTGCTTTGCCTTGTTTGATGCAATTGGTGATGCTCTCTTGCCATTCTTTTTTGATCCTTTGCACATTGATTCTTGATATACCTAACTTGATTTTAGGCCTTTCTTTGGATTTTATTTGGTCATGTGTCTATTTTTGGATGTTGCGTCAAGTTCTTTTTGTTTTGATCATGTGTTTGTGCATATCTTGACCTAGTCTTTTAAGATTGCTTCTTGTATGATTCCATGGATGTTTGATGAGTCTTGTATGCTCTTGATCATATGTTTGAGGTTCTGATTTCCATGATTAGGTTCATTGCATGATCACTTCATCTCATATGCTTTACATGATCATGTGTTCCTTTTGTGGATCACTTGTGAGATGTTTGCTTGACTTTTGTGTTTCAACTTGAGTTTTACTCTTCTTGATTTTGATTGTTGATTTGAATTTGAACATGATGCGTATCATTTGAACTTGTTTATGATCTTGATGAGTTGATACTTAATCATTTGTGCCTTTTGTGGAATGTCATCTTTTTTTGAGAATGTCTTTGTTATGTGAGCTTGTTTTTGAGGTATGCTTTGAATTCAAATTTGATGTCTATCTTGTGTGTCCATGAATGAATGCTTGATTTTATAATCATGTTGATGTTTCTGCCCACGCTTGATATCATTCCCTAATCTCATGTATTTTTCTTTAAGGATATGTCTTACATGCTTTTTTTGTATGACAATTGTCTTGCTTGTAAATGTGATGCATGTCTTATCTCTTTGTGCTTCTTCTTTGAGCATTGGCATGTATTGAATATGGTATGATGTTGCTAATTCCCCACCTTGTTTCACATCTCATTTGACTTCATTTAACTTTGTGTTGTGTTTTGTTTTGTTTCTCTTAAGATGATTAAGTCATTTGAATGAGTGGGTGCATCTTTGTTTTGCCATGATGTTTTGATTTCCAATCTTTTGACTTGGTTTGACATGTGCTTGCTTCTTTGATGTCTTGACATGATATTAGGTTTCATCTTGCATGATTGAGATATGTGTTTGATTGGCTCCTCTTGCTTTGAGTCATTATGTTTGATCACTTTGTTGGCATCTCCTTTCATCCTTATCTCTTCTCTTTCATCCCTTTGACTTGTTTCAGTCTTGCTTGTGTTTACATTTGTGATTGATTAGTAAGGTGTTTACTTGTGTTTGTTCACATGGTCCCTTAGGATTCCTAGTCCCTCTGTTTAATATAGAAGTAGGAGAGACATTAGGCTTTCAACCCTTTGCATGATAACAATTAGGATACTCCCTCTTTGACCTCAACTTTAGGTTCACCATATGTATGATAGCATTAGGTAGACTTCCTTTTCATCCTAACCTTAGGACCATTTTGTATGATAACATTAGGGTTTTCAGTTTCCCATTAGTGTTCCTCTGTGTCTTGTCTTCTCATCTCAAACTTCTTTAATACACTTAATAAGAAATGACAAACGTTGTACGCTACAAGCCTTAAGTACATGGGAAATGATGAGTGGAGGGTTTCTCCTCACTTGTCTAGAGTGTTTAGTGTATGCTCTTTGGGCGATATGCGACACATTCGCTCTTATGTCATAGTCTTTAGTGCAACGTGAGTCTCAAACTAACTCGACCCACTTCACTAAAACTAACAAACCAAATTCAAACCGCTTTTATCCTTCGAGATTGTCCTTCAAACTTTATTTTTAGAAAAGAGTGCGTTACTTTTGCGTTCTACCGCAAACAGGCATCAACCCTAACTGCTGGAATGGGAACTTAACGTTACTCATAAAAAATACTTAAACAACTAGTGTTCTAGTTGCCCAAACTATGTTTGCTCTGATTTGTCATACCAGATGAGGATACGTAGGCATAAGACGATGATGTCTTGGCGAGCAACCTTCCCCCCATCGCTCGTAGTTTCCCGAACTACGTTGACTCTGACTTTCCTATTGCACGGGGGAATACGTAGGCATAGGACGACGATGTCCTATTGAGTCTTTTCTCTCCTTTTTCTGTTCCCACCCTTGTTTAGCAGTAGATTTTAGATAACTCACACCCATAGATTAGACAACAAACGTGGATCCCGTTGACTACAACGGACGTGAGGGGTGCTAATACCTTTCCCTCGCGTAACCGACTACCGAACCCAAGATTTGGTTGCAATGACCTTGTCTTTCCCGTTTGGTGGTGACTCTTCTGTATGTTTCCACCAGCTCCTTTTCGCAGTAGTGACACGCATGAAAGAACCTCTAGGGTAAATTCTTCAAGACTTCAACTTCTCACCACCAAGTTTTAAAACTTGAGGATGAAGGATGATGAAAGTATTCAACAAGTTTGATGAAAGAAGTCTTTTCAAGTGAGGCTATCAGAGGCATTCCTAATCTAAAAATAGATGAAGGAAGAGTATATGGCGAATGTCAAATTGGAAAACAGATAAGGATGTCACATAGAAAGCTTCAAAATCTAACCACTTCAAAAATCTTGGAGCTACTTCATATGGACTTGATGGGACCTATGCTGGTGGAGAGTCTTTGCAGAAAAAGGTATGCTTATGTTGTGGTGGATGACTTCTCTAGATACACACGGGTGCATTTCATCAAAGAGAAGTCAGAAGTATTTGAAGTGTTCAAAGGATTGTGTCAGAAACTTTAAAGGGAGAAAGATTATGGCATAGTTAGAAACATAAGTGACCATGGGAAGAATTTGAAAACAACAAGTTTGATGATTTGTGTTCCTCTGAAGGAATTAGTCACGAGTTTTCTTCACCCATCACTCTTCAACAAAATTGTATGGTTGAAAGAAAGAATATGACAATTCAAGAATGCGCAAGGGTTATGCTTCATGCCAAGAAACTTTCATATCATTTTTGGTTTGAAGCCATGAATACAACTTGCTACATTCTAAACAGAGTAACCATCAGATCTGACACATCTGCCACATTATATGAGTTGTTGAAAGGGAGGAAGCCAACGGTGAAATACTTCCATGTTTTTGGAAGAAAATGTTACATCTTGGCTAACCATGAGAAAAGGAGGAAGATGGATCCCAAAAGTGATGAAGGAATATTTCTGGGATACTCCACAAATAGTAGAGCCTACAGAGTTTTCAATTTAAGAACTAAGGTTGTGCTGGAATCCATAAATGTTGTGGTTGATGACTTAACTACAGAAGCTGGTGTCACTGATGATATTGGAGCATTCTTTCCCATGAGGGATGAAGATGTTACAGAGGATTTTGGAACATCACATGATACTTCTGAAGGTGTTGCAGACTCAAATAATGTTAATCATGAATCTGCAGAGACTGAAAAGGTTGACAAAGGACCCTCCACTAGAGTTCAAAAAGATCATCCTAAAAAGCTTATAATAGGAGATCCAAATGGTGGAAGAATGACCAGTTCACGAGATGTTGTTGCTAGGGTTTGTTTTGTCTCAAAGTTGGAACCCAAGAACGTCAAGGAGGCCTTGACTAATGAATTATGGATCAATGTTATGCAAGAGGAACTGTGGCAGTTCAAAAGGCATGATGTCTGGGATCTTGTACCAAGACCTGAAAGGTTAAATGTGATTGGTACAAAATGGGTGTTTAAAAATAAGTCTGATGAGTAAGGAGTGGTCACGAGAAACAAGGTTATACTTGTTGCTCAAGGGTACACTCAAATTGAAGGAGTGGACTTTGATGAAACCTTTGCTCCTGTAGCTAGATTGGAGTCTGTTAGATTATTACTTGGAGTAGCTTGCCTGTTGAAATTTAAGCTATTTCAAATGGATGTTAAGAGTGCATTTTTGAATGGGTACTTGAATGAAGAAGTTTATGTGGAACAACCTAAAGGTTTTATTGATCCTACATTTCCAGAACATGTGTTCAAATTGAATAAGGCTTTGTATGGGTTGAAATAAGCTCCAAGGGCTTGGTATGAAAGGCTAACTGAATTCCTCGTCAACAATGGTTACAGAAAAGGAGGAATTGACAAAAATCTATTTATTAAAGAGAATGATGGAAAACTCATGATAACTAAAATATATGTTGATGAGAATGTGTTTGGAGGAATGTCAGATGAAATGGTTCAACACTTTATCAAGCAAATGCAATCTGAGTTTGAGATGAGCTTAGTGGGTGAATTAACCTTCTTTCTTAGTCTCCAAGTCAAACAGATGGAAGACTCCATATTCCTTTGTCAAGGGAAATATGCTAAAAGTATTGTGAAGAAGTTTGGCTTAGAGAATGCTAAACACAAAAGAACTCCTGCTCCTACACACTTGAATTTGTATAAAGATGAAAAGGGTGTTAGTGTTGATCAGAGTCTATACAGAAGCATGATTGGCAGTCTTCCATACCTTACTGCATGCAGACCTGACATAAATTTTGCAGTAGGGTTTGTGCTAGATATCAGGTTGAGCCTAAAGTTAGTCATATTAATCAAGTAAAAAGATTTCTGAAGTATGTAAATGGTAAATGCGAATATGGTCTGTTGTATTCTCATAGTTCTAATTCCTTGTTAATAGGATATTATGATGCTGATTGGGTCAGGGGTGTTGATGATAGGAAGAGCGCCTCTGGTGGATGTTTCTTTCTGGGAAACAACTTGATTTCTTAGTTTAGTAAGAAACAAAATTGTGTCTCTTTGTCTACTGCTGAAGCTGAATACATAGCTGCTGGTAGCAGCTGTTCTTAAATAATGTGAATGAAGCATATGCTGATTGAGTACAATCTCAACCAAGATGTCATGACACTTTATTGTGACAACTTAAGTGCCATTAATATTTCAAAGAATCTGATTCATCACAGCAGAACCAAACATATTGACATCAGGCATCACTTTATACGGAATCTTGTGGAAGAAAAAGTTATAACCCTGGAGCATGTTGCCACAAAGAATCAGTTAGCTGACATCTTCACTAAAGCCTTGGATACTAATCAATTTAAAGTGTTGAGAGGTAAGCTTGGAGTTCTCTTGTTTGAAGAGTTGTTGCAGCCAACTTGCTGTGGGAATTTTATTCAAATAAGAGCATATGTGTTCCCACCAAATAAAGAGAGGTCTTCAAAGACAACTCTCAGGTGGACCATTACATGTCAACTATATACTGGCATGAAGAGGAAGAGGATGATGAGGAAACTGAAGATGACTGTTGAATGTTGTCTTAATTTTTTGTATGGTTATGTAAGGACTTAATGCCTAAGATATTTATTTGGCACTTTATGTGCTTGTTATGTACTCTAATACTTCCAGTTTTTGATTGGTTATTTAGTTAGTTTACATGCCTTTGTCATATTACAGCTAAAAAGGGGGAGTAATACTAACTCTACTAACCATTGTCTACTAACCACTAACTACTGCTACTGCTAAACATTAAGGGGGAGCATGATAATATGTTGCTTGCAGAAGAATGATCTAATTAAGGGGAAGGCAAGATGTTTTTCCGCTGTTGATGTTCTGATTCTTGGGCTCGAACTGTGGTTGTTTGTCTGCAAGTTTCTCTTAGTTAGTTTTAGCCAAAATCTGACAAAGGGGGATATTGATGAGTCCAAGCCTTTGAGGTAGGCATCAATTTTGGTAAAACTAACTTGAAAGTTAGATGTTAGACAAGATGTCCTAACATGAAAAACTAACTGAAGAACAAGATATTTTGACAAGATGTCCTAACAGGTTTATTCGATATCTTTTGAAGGTGAGAAAAACACTTAGAAGGGGGGGGGGGGGGGGGGTTGAATAAGAGTTTTAAGAAATATGGCAATAAAAAGAACTCAAGATTTTTATCCTGGTTCGTTGAACTCAACTACTCCAGTCCACCTTATCAAAGATGATTTGCCTTTCTCCACAAGCGCTTAATCCACTATTAATCAATTGATTATAATAGCAAGCACTAAGAACAACTGTCTTAGTCTTCTCAAGAACTACTGACCACACCTTGGTCTTCTCAAGGAACTTCTTACAAATTAATGTAAACTAAACAAGTGTTTAAATACTTCTAATAAGTTGTATCACAACTGTGATATTTACACTTAAGATTAAGTACAAATAAAACTATACAGTTTTATGAAAGAACAAATGTATATGAGCTTTGAGAGATTTTCACTGTGATGCTTCAAGCGTGTGTATCAATATTTCTTTCTGAAAGAGCAACTTCTAAATGTTGTAGAAGTTCTCCTTTTATAGATTTTTCCAAGCGCTTTGAATAATGTGCAACTGAGTATTATATTAAAATATAAGACTTTTCATCACCAAAAGGTATGGGCAGAGACATGCTTTCTGCAGGAAAATTATGGTTTGTAGAAGCTTTGGGATTAGCACCACGTCTCTTCATTGGACAAAATAGCCGTTAGTTACTTTGGAAGTAGCACCACGTCCAATCAAGTTTACAGCTTCTTCAACAAGTTTCCTTCAGGATGAAGTCTTCATAATCTGCACTTCAAAACTTGTAACAAGCTTAAAAGGAATTAAATACATGAGATAATCAGAGGTAACTGGATGATCAGAACTTGATATATCAGAGTCTCAATCTTGATCAGAGTCTTCATCAGAGTATGCAGCAGTATGTGCTTGAGCGTGTATATTATTTGATTAGAGTCTGATTATCAGAGCCTCTGTTCTTGTAGTGAAATGAACTTCAGAGTCTGATTTGATCAAAGCTTTCCACTCTTTATACAATTCTCTCAGAGACGCTTCAGATCATTCTGCAGCTTCTGCTTCAGATTCTTCTGGCAGCGCTTCAGAGTCTTCTGATAGTCTTGCATCTGATGCTTCAGAGCCTTGCGTAGTTGCTTGTACTTATGTATTTTGCTTCTTTAAGAGTATTTAACTTAATACCTGAAACAATAATACTTGAACAAATTTTAGAGTATATATTTTCTTAATACAAAATTCCATAAGAGTTATCATCAAAACATAGAGATATAAGAAACACCAATCTGTGTTTTAAAAATCTCCCCCTTTTTGATGATGACAAAACATAGGAAATTTTGTTCAATAAAAAGGATAAAATATATAACTCCCCCTAAGATTAAGAATCTCCCCCTGAAATGAATACTCTAATAGAAGAGAACACTCCCCTTTTTGCTTGAGTATATTTCAGAACCTGGTAGTAATCCTTGTTAAAATAAAGAATTAGAGCTTGGATGCTTTCCAGAATCAGAGCCTGGTGAATTCTTTCAAATGAAGAGTCTGGTTTATCTTCCAGAATCAGAGTCAAATATGCTTCAAGGATCAGAGCCTGGTTGGGTAATTCTCAGGGTAACTTCAAAGAATATTTGTCAGATGAAACAATAAAATCTGAAGGTCTTAAAATTCAATGTTAGTTAATACTATGTCTGAATTTCATTTTAGTATTGCTTATGGATTGAACAATCAGATTCTTTTTCTCCCCCTTTTTGTCATAATCAAAAAGATTTTAAAAGACAGAAAAGATAACAGAAGAAAAGAAAATAAAACACATAAATGAAAAACAGAACAACCAAATTCAATCAGATTCAAACAGAACAAAAGATAAGATGTTCAGACAACAAATGATTGAAAACAAAACAACAGAAAACAAGTGCAAACATAAATGCAAAAACATGGAAAAGAAAACTAGAGCTGGCGAGATGCAATCAGGGTCAGAAGATCAGTAATCTTTGCAGTAGACTCTTCATGCTTAGCCATCCAAGTTTTGATCTCTTCAGTAGTATGTTCTTGTTTTACCATCCATGATTTGATTTCCTTAAATTCTTGGACAACATCTGAAGTCTCAGTCTTCATCTCAGATGCAGAGGGTGCTGAAGCAGATGCAGTTGCCTTAGGATGATCAATTGCCATATCATTTGAGCAGCATCTTCAGATGAAGAGTCTTCAGCAGGAGCATCTTCCAGAAGTAGCACTAGTATTGTGAGAATGCTCAGCAGAGTCTGTCTAACCATTTCAGCAAAATTTGCCTTTGCATCATTAGTGCAAACTGTTCTGAGATCAGAGGCAGCAGTGTTGAACCTTGAGATGAATTTGTTCCAAGAAGCTTCAGATTCAACAGGATCCATACTAGACAGACACTCTTTTTCTACAGAAGCAATTCCCATACGCATTTCCTTCTTGAAATTCTTAAACAAAGTATAAACATCTGATCTGGGTTTGGGGTTCAGATAGTTTTCTAGGAAGACTTCTTGTGAAGGTTCAGGGCTTGTTTGAGTTTGTTCAGGAGGTGTATGATCAAATGGTGGTTGTTCAGATGGTTGTTGTTCAGATGGTTGTGGTATGGTGAGATGAGGTGTAGTGGGTGTTGAGGTATCAACAACAGATGGTGTTGATGTAACAACATCAGATGAAGATGGTAGAAACTCTGTGAAGTTAAATTTGAAGCGAAGAGCAAGCTGATGATGGTGTTGTTCAAAAGCAGGTAGGTCAGATGGTAGTGGTTTAAAAGGGTCAGGAACTTGTAAACAGGATGGTGAGGGAACTTCAGATTCATCAGAATCAGATGATTCAGTTGAATGACATGAAGTGGAAGATAAGACATACATGGTTGCAATGGGTTGCACATCCATAATGTCTTCAGATGGTTGTGGGATAGAGGGTTCAGGATTTGGGATGGTTGGTTCTTCTGGTGGTTGAGTAGAAGAGGGTGGTTCAGATGGTATTTGTTGTTGTGGTTCAGATGTTGTTTGTTGTTGTGGTTCAAATGTTGTTTGTTGAGGGGGTTGTTGTTCAGATGATTTTTGTTGAGGGGGTTATTGTTCAGATGATTTTTGTTGAGGGGGTTCAGATGATTGATGAACAGAAGATGGTTGAGAATGTGTATGAGGAGATGAAATGGGTTCAGATGTATGAGGTCCAGATGGTTGAGGAGGAGATGGTGGAGGTGAAGGTGAGGGTGAACGGACAGATGGTTTTGGATTAGATGTTAATACATGTTTAATTGTTTCTCTTATTTCCTCCAAGCTAGCTTCTGGAGGATTTTCCTTCAGCTTCTTGACCTCCTGAGGCTTGTCAGCAGCATCAGAGGCTTTCCTCTTAGGCGGTGCAACAGATCCTTCCTCAGCTTTCCTCTTCTTGCGCCTTTCTCTCAGAAGATTTGGCAGCACTTCTCCTTCCTTCTGTACTATGTTGGCAGGCAGAGGAATACCATCTCTCAAACATTCAGCAATGAATGACAGAATGATTTCCCTAGGTTCATATGCACTGAACATGGGAAAATCCGCTATAGGAATCCTCCTTCTGCTGACTTCTTCAGAGTCAATCTTCTTAGGTTTGCCAGCAAGCTCTGAGATGACCTTCATCCTTTTCAGAGTATTCCCATTAATGACAGATCCTACAATGTAAGACAAATCCTCTGTCAAACCAGCATCAGTCAGATGCTTTACAAGACCATTCTCTGTTAGAATGTCTGATATCAGCCTTCCCATAGGGATCCAATTTCTGATCTTTCCAGCCTTAGCTCTTACTTCTTCTCTTGTTTCCTTTATGTGATTCAGAAGATGACTGAACAGAAGATAAGGCATATCCACCTTCTTGCCTTGACTCATACAGAACATGAAGTACAATTGTTTTGTGTTGACATAGTCTGGAGAGTTTGAAGATTTTCTATGAAAAATAGAGCTCATGAAAATCTTAGCCCAGATTCTGTAAATAGGCTTCAGATCTCTGACTTTGTTGGATGGTTCCCCAGAAACACAGACCTCTTGAAAAACATCAGCCAAGTCCACACGAGCAGTTGCCATACTTGTGATTCCATCAGTTTCTTTGTACTCAATCAGTTGTCTGATTAACTTCTTAGTAATAACAATCTCCTTTCCAAGAATAGAAGAGTGAATGAACTTAGGGCAAACTTGGACGTGAATCCAGAACTCTTTCACCAAAGCTGGATAAACAGGACCCATCAACCTGTCAAAGTACTTTGCCTAGTTTTGAGTTTCAATGGTTGGTTTGAGATCAAAACCATTTTCTTCAATGGAAGAAAAATCCACAAAGTTTTCACACAGAACCACAAGATCCTTCGTTGGAGTGAGAAGAGTTCTCACTGGTTCCTTGTACACATCAGCATTTGGAGATGACACAGCAGCAGTAGAGGTTTGCATCTGAGCAGATGTTGAAGATGATGATGTCATTGATGTTCTTGAGATACGTCTGGGTTTACGTGAGGATTTGGGTTTTAAAATGAGATGGAAACAATGAAGAAGACAGAAATGCATATGAGAAAAAGTGATGGATGGTGTAAAGTGTGAAATGTGAAGTGTTGTGAGAATATATAGAAAAAAATTTGGGCAAGCAAAGGTCACACAGAATCTCACGCGTACACTTAAGCAATTAATGAAGTGAAAATAATCATATCAAGCAATTAATGCAAAGAATAAAATCATTTCAAGCATTTATGATTCTGACAGATGGGGGGAAAATCAAGAGATTTTAGATTTTCAAAGCAATACCATAAACGTCAATTCAGAATGGTGCACTCTATCTTTCCAGATTCTGAGATACACGTGTTTGCTTGCACGTGCCTCTGAAACTTCTTGAGAAATGAAACGTTAGGCAACGTTCAGATCCTCTGAGCCTTGTTAGTTCAGATTTACACACAAATGAATAAACACAGAATTGAAATGAAGAAATACTTCAGAGTTTAGACATTTATCATCTGAGAAAGAAAATTTCATCTGATGAATATTTTATTCTGGACAGAAGTCCATACTTATATTTTTTAGAATAAATTTAAATTTATCTTCAGCAAGGGGTTTTGTAAAGATATCAGCCCACTGATGATCTGTATCCATAAATTTTAAATTAATAATTCCCTTATGAACATAGTCTCTGATGAAATGATGTTTAATCTCTATATGCTTAGCTTTAGAGTGTAAAATAGGGTTTTTAGATAAGCATATAGCAAAAGTATTATCACAGAAGATAGAAATGTTACTCTAAAAAATCTGATAATCTTCCAGCTGACTTTTCATCCAGAGCATCTGGGTGCTACAACTAGCAGCAACAATATATTCTGCCTCTGTTGTTGAAAGTGCAATTGTGGGTTGCTTCTTGCTGAACCATGAGATCAGATGACTTCCAAGAAACTGAAAGCTTCCAGAAGTACTTTTACGTTCTTCTCTGTCTCCAGCATAGTTAGCATCACAGAATCCAACTAATTTATAATCATCAGATCTTCTGTAACACAGACCCACGTTAGTAGTACCTTTCAGATACCTTAGGATCCTCTTAACAGCTGTTAAGTGAGATTCTCTAGGATCTGATTGGAATCTAGCACACAGACAAACACTGAATAAAATATCAGGTCTTGAAGCAGTTAAATATAAGAGAGATCCAATCATACCTCTGTAAAGTTTTTGATCAACTTTCTTACTTACCTCTTCCTTACCAAGTGTGCTTGTAGGATGCATTAGAGTCTTTGCCAATTTGATTTCATTCAAATTGAACTTCTTCAGAAGCTCTTTGACATATTTGGTCTGGTGAATATATGTGAATTCTGGAGTCTGATTTACTTGGATTCCTAGAAAGAATCTAAGTTCTCCCATCATGCTCATTTCAAATTCAGCCTGCATAGACAAAGCAAACTCCTTTCCCAGCATAGTATTGGTAGATCCAAAAATAATATCATCCACATAAATTTGACAAATTAGAAGATCTTTCTTAACTGTTTTACAGAAAAGAGTTGTGTCCACTTTGCCTCTGATAAAGTTCTTTTCCAGAAGAATATTACTTAATCTTTCATACCAAGCTCTGGGAGCTTGTTTCAAACCATAAAGAGATTTTTTTTAGTTTGAACACGTGATCTTGAAATTTATCACTTTCAAAACCAGGAGGTTGATGGACATAAACTTCTTCTTCCATAATACCATTTAAGAAGGCACTCTTAACATCCATCTGATATAGAGTGATGTTATATTGTGCAGCAAATGAAATAAGAAGGCGTATAGATTCTAACCTTGCCACTGGAGCATAAGTCTCAGTGTAATCAATTCCTTCTTGTTGATTGTATCCTTGAGCTACTAGTCTTGCTTTGTTCCTAACAACTTCTCCTTGCTCATTTAGTTTATTTCTGAATACCCACTTTGTTCCAATAATGTTGAAACCTTTTGGTCTTGGAACCAGATCCCAAACATCATTTCTTGTAAATTGATTCAGCTCATCTTGCATTGCAAGTATCCAATCATTATCACTCAGAGCCTCATCCACAGATGTTGGTTCAATAATAGACACCAACCCAAGAAGTAATGTTCCAGATGATCTGATAAACGACCTTGTTCTTATAGGGTCATCTTTCTTTCCAATAATCATTTCTTCTGGGTGAGAAGCTTTGATTCTGGATGATCCTTTAACTGTTGGTTCTTCAGAAATATACATGTTATTCATCTGAGCAGCCAATGGAGTTGCATCTGGCATAGCTTCTTCTTGAGCTTTCTCTACCTCTGGTTTCTCAGATTCTGTGAGAATAACTTCTCCATCTACAGAGTTTTCAAGCTGCTTTGGCTTTTGATTGCCAAGCTTATCATCAAATCTAACATGTATAGATTCCTCCACAATCTGTGTCTCAGTATTGTCTACTCTGTAGCCTCTAGAGCGTTCAGAATATCCAAGCATGAAACACTTTTGTGCTTTAGAATCAAACTTAGACTACACGTAACACGTTTCTCACCGCAATGCATCAAAATTCAATCATACATACATCGCAACACATGTAATTCACCAATCATTCACATAATTCACATAAACATACACAATTATGTTCATTACACCAATATATCATATGAAGATAATAATGCACTCATAGAGACCGACTCACGACTCTATGCAGATGCAAATGCGGTACCGACTCATTCAGCAGGTTCAATTGAAGAACCAAATGGAACCATCGCTCGTTACCGAAGTAACTCCCTGTCGGGCCTACGATGTTCACCCATCGCTCACACCCCACATGGGCACACGATGTTTCAGTATTGCTCATACCCCACAAGGGCACACAATCGTTATGCAGATTCTCCATGGAATCAAATATAAAATATCGCTCACACCCCACAAGGGCACGCGATCGTTTCTATAAATCCTCCTAGGGATCAAAGATAAACTGTCGCTCACACCCCACAAGGGCACACGAGGTTTCTGCATATCCTCCACGGGATCAAGAATAAACCATCACTCACACCCCACAAGGGAACACGAGGTTTCTGCAGATCCTACGCGGGATCAGACACACAAGAATGCAATCATGATGCTTCACAAATAAAACGACTCCATACACTCTTGAAATGCATACATATTCACAAATATACTCATGCATTCTTCACATCATACAAATACATACAACTATGCATATTCATATCAATCTCATCATGCATTTTCACTTAATTTAAACAAATGCACAATATTGCCAAACGACCACATTTCACACTTCACGATTCACATTCTAGGATTCACGCCATACGGCTACCCACAACATTTCATATTACACACACAACTATGCATAATAAGAAAGGATTAATCATACTTGAACCGAAGAATTGACATGGAAATGAAAACACAAGAAAATAACATCCTGCTACGCTCGCTACCCTGCTCGCCTAGCGAGTGCTCGCTACCTGTTCGCCTAGCGAACAAGCTCGCGAAGGCAAACAGAAGCCTCTGACTTGATTCGCTACCCCACTCGCTCAGCGAAGGCTCGCCACCACCCCTTCGCTGCCAGGGAAGAATACCAAAACCTTTCTGCCCAAGTCTGGCACCGTTCGCTACTGGCTCGCCACAGCGAATGCCCAACGAATGCTCGTGACCTGCTCGCCTAGCGAACGTGCTAGCGAGGGTTTGTGAACTCAGAATCCCCACTGTCCAAAACTCTGAAACTCGTCGAAATCTACCCGATTCAATCCCGACTCATCTCAGTAGCCTTAGCCCAACATTCCTCGACTAAACTCTACCACTCATTCTCATTTCTAACCGTAAAAACTCGGTTTCTATCGATTAAATCAAAATCAACCTAAAACAGAAAATGGGCAAAACTCTCCCCAATCCAAAAGCAAACCAATAGAAACATACATAATCATACACATTGAAAGAATAATAAATCTTCACACCCTTACCCGATTAATCGAAGCTTAGAAGTTTGATTCTTGATGATTCTAGGTTTTTCTCCTCTTCTTCCTCTTTTCTCTTCTCTTTCTCTTCTTTCCTTTCTATTTCTTTCTATATCATTTCTTTTCTCTCTAATTCCACTTATACTCTTTCTATTCTATTTCCCTCAAACATCTACTAATTAAGGATTAATTAAAACACCCTCTAATTAATTCCCAAAACTCTCCGAATAATAAAATAACATAACACGCACACATAACATATTAATATTCAAATTCCACAATTAAAAGAATAATCAATCAAAATAAATTAAAGACTCAACAAAAATGGGAAATTCAGAATCGGGGCGTTACAACTCTCCCCCACTTCAGAAATTTTCGTCCTCGAAAATATTACCTGATCCAAACAATTCTGGATACGACTTCCGCATCTTACTCTCCAGTTCCCAAGTCATGTTGCCTTCTGCAGCACCTCCCCATGCTACTTTCACAAGCGCAATATCCTTACCTCTTAGCTTCTTAACCTCACGATCCAAAATCCTAACCGGTGAAACTTCAACCGTAAGATTATCTCTTACTTCAACCTCGTCCATAGGAATAACATGTGACGGATCCGGAACATACTTCTGAAGTTGCGAAACATGGAACACATCATGCAAATTCAAAAGATTCGGAGGCAACACCACACGATACGCCACAGCACCCACTCGTGCAATAATCTGATACGGACCTATAAAATGAGAAGTCAACTTCTTCGACTTCAAGGCATGACCCACACCCGTAACCGGTGTAACTCTCAAAAACAAGACTTCTCACCAGTTTCAAGATCTTTCCTTCTCTTGTCATGATAACTCTTCTGCCTACTCTGAGAAGATTTCATCTTTTCTCGAATAAACTTCACCTTCTTCGTCGTTTGTTGTACCATCTCCAACCCAACAACCGACTTCTCACCAGTTTCATGCCAACACAAAGGTGTTCGACATCTTCGACCATACAAAGCCTCAAATGGTGCCATGCCAATACTTGAGTGAAAACTGTTATTGTAGGTGAACTCAATCAAAGCTAAATAACTATCCCAAGCACCACCTTGCTCTAGTACACAAGCACGCAACAAATCCTCCAACGACTGAATCGTCCTCTCAGTTTGACCATCTGTTTGCGGATGGTAAGCCGAACTCAATCTAAGCTTAGAAGCCAAAGCCTTTTGTAAACTCTCCCAAAACCTTGAAGTAAATCTAGGATCTCTGTCCGATACAATGCTCTTAGGGACTCCATGCAACTTCACCATCACACGAACATAAATCTCGGCTAACTTCTCCAAAGGATAACTAATATCAATCGGAATGAAATGAGCAGATTTAGTAAGCCTATCAACAATCACCCAAATAGCATTATGACCTCTTTGCTTATTCGGCAATCCCGTAACAAATTCCATCGATAAATCTCCGATAATAGCCTGCCAAGCCCAAAAAGCTTTGAATCTCCGTAACCGATTTAGGAGTCTCCCATTCCATTACCGCATCTATCTTGGATGGATCCACACTAATACCACTACCGAAAATAATATGCCCGAGAAAACTCACTTCCGACAACCAAAATTCACACTTTGACAACTTGGCATACAATTTCTTCTCTTTCAAGATCTGTAACACAATCCTTAAATGCTTCTCATGCTCCTCTTGAGACTTAGAGTAAATCAAAATGTCGTCGATGAACACAACCACAAAACTATCCAACTGCTCATGAAAAATATGATTCATGTATTCCATAAACACACCCGGCGCATTATAAACTCCGAATGGCATCACAGAGTATTCGTAATGACCATACCGTGTCCTAAAACCCGTCTTTGGAATATCCTCCTCCTTAACCCGAATCTGGTGATAACCTGATCTCAAATCAATCTTGCTAAAAACACGCGCTCCAACCAATTGGTCCATCAAATCATCGATTCTTGGAAGCGGGTACTTATTCTTAATCGTCACCTTATTCAACTGCCGATAATCAATACATAAACGCATACTTCCATCCTTTTTCTTTACTAACAATACCGGCGCACCCCAAGGAGAAACACTTGGTCTTACAAATCTCTTATACAACAAGTCATTCAACTGCTCCTTTAGTTCTACCAACTCCGATGCTGACATATGATACAGTGCCATCGAAATTGATCTAGTATCGGGAACTAGATCAATAGAAAACTCAACTTCTCTTTCCGGCGGTACATCCGTAATCTCCTCCGGAAATACTTCGGGAAAATCACACACCACTGGAAACACCTCAAGCTCAACTTTGCTCTCTACAGACAAAGATGCAAACAAGCCGAACAACTGAGTTTCGCCCGCTAAAAGCTTCTTCAACTCTTTAGTGGATAGAAAACTCTCACCTTCGTCATCTCCCAAAGAAGGAAACCTTACTAACTTGTGAGAGCAATCTAAATGAACTCTATTAAATTGCAACCAGTTCATACCCAAGATCACGTCTAAACCTTCCAACGGCAAACACACCAAATCCATAATGAAGTCTTTACCATACATGGTCAAAGAACAACTTACACACACCAAAGAAGTAGTTACCAACCCTGAAGCGGGAGTCTCAATAACCATGTCTCCACTCAAAGAAACCATGCACAAACCCAAACGCCTAGCACACTCAAGAGAAATGAATGAATGAGTCGCTCCAGTATCAATAATAGCAACTAAAGGCATACTATTAATAAAGCATGTACCTTTAATCAAGCGATCCGCATTAGTAGTGTCTGAACTTGCTAATGCAAATACTTTTCCATCCGACTGAGCTTGCTTTGGTTTGATACACTTGGTGCTAATATGACCAACTTCCCCATAATTAAAACACTTTACCACATTCCTCCTACAACCAGAAGTGGCATGACCAAGACTTCCACAATTAGCACACTTCTCCTCAGACTTCCCACATTCAAAAGATTTGTGACCCATCACGCCACACTTGTAACATTTGACCGCACCAGAACTTCCTCCTCCGAGTCTCCTATCAAAGTTTCCCTTATACTTGCCCTTATCAACAGGCGTCACATAAGGTCCACTCCTTACTTGCTGCTTGCCTTTCTTCTCACTCAAACTCTTATAATGAGTAGATCAAGCCCTATTGTCCTCTTCAAAAATCCTACAACATTCGGTCAAGTCTGAAAATCTTCGTATCCTTTGGTATCCCACCGCTTGCTTTATCTCAGGACGCAAGCCATTCTCATACTTAATGCACTTAGAGAACTCTGCTGTAACCGCCGCATAATGTGGATGAAACTGAACTAATTCCACAAACTTAGCCGTGTAGTCTACCACAAACATATTGCCTTGCTTCAGCTCAAGAAATTCCATTTCCTTTTTCCCCTTTACACTCTCAGGATAATACTTTCTCAAGAATTCTGTGCAAAATAAATCCCAGGTTATTTCCTCGTCATCTACCTCAAGAACTTGTCTCATACCGACCCATCAGTCGTCAGCCTCTTCTCTCAACATGTGATTTCCAAGTCTCACCTTGTTTCCTTCAGCACACCCCATAACTATAAAGATTCTCTCAACCTTCTTCAACCAGATCTGAGCACCGTCCAGATCAAACCTCCCCTTGAATACCGGCGGCAGATTCTTTCTAAACTCATCATTAATGTTCGAATTCGGTGCACCTTGCACCGCCCTAGCCATAGCCTCCAACGCCGCAGCCATAGCAGTGTCATTACGACCAGCCATATTTTGATGATTCCCAAAAATAACAACAAGGTTAAACAACCGTTCAACCAACACAACAACAAGACAGACACAACTGAGTCAGCACTGGCTCTGATACCACTTAGTGTAACACCCCCTTTCTATACCCCCAAATAAACAATTAAATCATTTAGACACTTAGTAAAATTCTCCATCAGAGTATAAATTAACACATGGTATAAAAGAGGTACGTCACATTATCTAGGAAATTCAAAACACATACAACACCTGCTCATAAAGATATGCAACAAAAGGTAAATCACCACAAAGGTGTTAGAACACATATTGGTTCTTAATAATATCTCTATGTTTTGATGATAACTATTATGAAATTTTGTATTCAAGGATTATATTCTCTAAAATTTGTTTAAGAATGTTTGCTGCAGATATTAAAGTGAATATCATTCTGGAAGAAAAATTAGATCTGAACATGAAAAATATGCATGACTCTGAAGCGTCAGAAGCATCTGTTAGAAGATTCTGAACGCTGCCTCCAGAAGATTCTGAGTTCTGTCTACAGAAGGCTCTGAAGCAGAAGCAACAGAAGAATCTGAAGGAGAAGCCAGAAGCATCTAAAGCATTGAAGGATTCTGTATGAAGAGTTTCAAGCACAGTTATTTCAGAAGACTTTGATAGTACTAATGCTGCCAGTACTGAGGATCTGATCCCAAACTCTGCTTTGAACATTTACTCGCTGAAAGCACACATGCTGAAAAGACTCTGATTCAGCAAACTCTGATGAACATCAGAAGGCTCTGATCAATCTAGACTCTGATGTTTCTTGCTGAAACTTGTTGAAGAAGAATTCAAAGTTATGTCCGTTGGAATGACTAAACGACTCTTTCCTCATTTATGCTAGACACAAGAACACAGACAAAAAGGATTTCTCTGTGCATTCTACTTCTAGGAAAGGTCATGTGATGTGAAGACAAAAAGGCTCAGATCTTTTTGGTACACAACCTTCAACGTGAAAAGCTCTTGGATCTCTGTACCTATAAAAGCAAGACTCCATTCATCTTCTTCAGTTGACGAAATACTTGAAAGAATTCATTACAAGCTCTCATACAACTTATACTCATTTGTTGAATTTATTTCATTGTTCTTCATCTTAAGTGAAAAATCACAGTTGTGATAAAGCTTTATTAGAAGCAAATTAAACACTTGTATTATTATTATTACATTTGATTGTAAAGAACCTTAAGAAGATCTAGTTAGGATCAGTAGTTCTTGAGAAGACTTTGAATAGTTGTTCTTAGTGCTTACTATTGTAATTAGTTGATTTAATAGTGGATTAAGTCCTTGTTTGAGAAAGGCAAATCACTCTTGATAGGGTGGACTGGAGTAGTTGAGTTCAACGAACCAGGATAAAAATACTTGAGTTTTTATTTCTAAGTTTTTCTATATACTTATTCAACCCCCCCCCCCCCCCCTTCTAAGTATTTCTCACCTTCAGTTGGCATCAGAGCTCCGGTTCTGTGTGTGCTACCACTTCACAGTGACAGAAAAGATCCAGTGAGAAAAACTTTGATATATATTTGGTTGTTATTATGGCTGATACTTCAACATCTAAGATTAACAACAGATATGAAGAAAGGGATAGAATCAACACTAAACCCCCTATGTTTGATGGGGAGAAATTTGATTATTGGAAGGACGGGATAGAAAGTTTCTTCCTTGATTATGATGCTGATTTATGGGACTTGGTCATAGATGGGTATGTTCATCCCATTGATGGGAATGACAAGAAAGTAGATAGAAAATCTATGACAGAAGCCCAAAAGAAGGAGTTTAGAAATCACCACAAAGCTAGAACAATACTGTTAAATGTAATATCTCACACTGAGTATGAAAAGATCACAAATAGAGAAACTGCATTTGACATGTTTGAGTCCTTGAAGATGACTCATGAAGGAAATCTTCAAGTGAAAGAGACCAAGGCTCTTGCGTTAATACAGAAGTATGAAGCGTTCAAGATGGAAGAATCTGAGTCCATAGAAACTATGTTCTCTAGATTCCAGATTTTTACAGCTGGTCTAAAAGTTCTGGACAAAGGCTACTCAACTGCTGATCATGTGAAGAAGACCATCAGAAGCTTGCCTATCAGATGGAGACCTATGGTCACTGCTCTGAAGCTTTCCAAGGATCTAAACAAGATCACTCTGGAGGAGCTAATCAGCTCACTAAGGAGTCATGAAATTGAACTTGAGGAAGATGAGCCTCAAAAGAAAGGTAAGTCTATTGCCTTAAAATCTAACAAATCAGTAAAAGCTTTGCAGGTGTTAGAAGAAAGCTCTGAAGTATCCTCTGAAGAAGAAGAAGAAGATGAACTATCCTTGCTGTCCAGAAGAATCAACAGACTCTGGAAGCACAAGCAGAGGAAGTTCAAGAACTTCAAAAAGCCAGATCAGCGCAAGGAGTCCTTTGGACCAAAAAGATCTGGAAAGAAGGAAGTTGTTTGTTTTGAATGCAAACATGGTCATTACAAAAGTGAATGTCCAAAGCTTCAGAAAGAAAAGCCCAGAAGAAAGCCTGAGCACAAGAAGAAAGTTCTAATGGCCACATGGGATGACTCTGATGAATCTGGATCCTCATCAGAATCTGAAGATGAATGCGCCAATATGGCTCTGATGGAAGGCATTGAAGATCAGAATGAAGAATCATCTGGATCTGAGTCTGATTCTGAATCTGACTCAAAAGAGGTACTTTCTAATCTCACTAGGGAAGAGCTTATTAAAGTCTTACCTGAAGTCCTGAAAAATTATAATCAGATTAAGCTCAAATGCAAGAAGCTTAAGTGCAATCTTGGCTCTGAGAATAATCTGTTAAAATCAGAAATTGCTGAGCTAAAAGAAAATAATTTGAAAATGAAAGCCAATTTTGAAATAGCTCAACAAAACTCTGAATCTTGAAAGTAAGTCTAAATGCAAAAACATTTTAGAAGAATATGACTTTAGCTTTCATAAATTTCTTGCTAAAAGCATAGACAGAAGCAAGATGGCTTCTATGATCTATGGGGTTAGCAGAAATAACAGGAAAGGAATTGGATATGAATCTTCCTCTGGAAAGGATTTAAATCCAATGTCTGTTGGTAAACTTGTTATTAAGAAAACTCCCTTGTACTCTCATTTCAAGTTTGGTCATCTGAATGACATTAAACACACATGTTCTGATCAGAACGTTCATGTGTTTAAGCCAAAAGTAAGTCAGAACAAAACTGTTGTAAAAAGACAGAAGTTCAGACCAACTTTCAAGGCAGCTAACCAAAAAGGACCCAAAAAGATCTAGATACCTAAGGATAAGATTATCCCTGTTGCAGATGTTTTTAGCAGAAAAGTCAAGACGCCAGTCATGGTACCTGGACTCTGGCTGCTCACGTCACATGATGGGAGAAAGGTTTATGTTCCAAAGCCTGGAGCTTAAATCTGGAGGAGAAGTGAAGTTTGGAGGGAATCAGAAGGGCAAGATCATTGGCTCTGGTACTATTGGTAATGGTAACCTTCCCTCTATATCTAATGTTCTTCTTGTAGATGGATTAAAGCATAATCTATTGTCCATAAGTCAATTAAGTGACAATGGTTATGATATAATCTTTAATCAACAATGTTGCAAAGCTGTTAGTCAGAAGGATGGCTCAATCCTATTTAACGGAAAGAGGAAGAACAACATTTACAAAATAAATCTTTCAGAACTTAAAGTTCAAAATGTTAAATGCCTCTCTTCTGTTAATGATGAGCAATGGGTCTGGCATAGAAGATTGAGGCATATTAATATGAGACGTATATCTCAGATTAATAAACTCAATCTGGTCAGAGGACTTCCTAAGCTGAAGTTCAACTCAGATGCTCTTTGTGAAGCATGTCAAAAAGGAAAGTTTTCAAAATCTTCTTTTAAATCTAAAAATGTTGTTTCAACCTCAAGACCGTTAGAATTACATCACATTGATCTGTTTGGACCAGTGAAAACTGCATCCATCAGAGGCAAGAAGTATGGATTAGTCATTGTTGATGACTACAGCAGATGGACATGGGTAAAGTTCTTAAAACACAAGGATGAGTCACATTTTGTGTTCTTTGATTTCTGCAAACAAGTCCAGAATGAAAAAGATTTCAAAATTATTAAAGGCAGAAGTGATCATGGTGGTGAATTTGAAAACAAATATTTTGAAAAATATTTTAATGAAAATGGCATTGCTCATGATTTTTCCTGTCCTAGAGCTCCACAACAGAATGGGGTTGTAGAGAGGAAAAATAGAACTCTGCAAGAAATGGCCAGAACCATGATCAACGAGACTAATCTGGCAAAGCATTTTTGGGCAGAAGCAATAAACACAGCATGTTACATTTAGAACAGAGTGTCTATAAGACCTCTTCTAGAAAAGACTCCCTATGAATTGTGGAGGAACATAAAGCCCAACATTTCATATTTCCATCCTTTTGGATGTATTTGCTATATGTTTAATACTAAAGAGAATCTTAATAAGTTTGATTCTAAAGCACAAAAGTGTTTCATGCTTGGGTATTCTAAATGCTCTAAAGGCTACAAAGTATATAATACTGAGACACAGATTGTGGAGGAATCTATACATGTTAGATTTGATGATAAGCTTGGCATTGAAAAGCCAAAGAAGTTTGAAAGTTCTGAAGATAGAGAAGTAATTCTCACAGACTCTGAAGGCTCAGAGACAAACAAAGCTCAAGTGAAGGAACCTGAAGCAACGCCAGATGCAATTCCTTTAGCTTCTCAGATGAACAACTTGAACATTTCTGAAGAATCAACTGCTAGAGGATCATCTTCCAGAATCAAGGCCTCTCACCCAGAGGATGTGATCATTGGAAAGAAGGATGACCCCATTAGAACAAGATCCTTCATCAGATCTTCTAAAGCATCATTATTTGGGTTGGTGTAAGTTATTGAACCAACTTCTGTGGATGAAGCTCTACAAGACAATGACTGGATTATTTCCATGCAAGAAGAGCTCAATCAATTCACAAGAAATGATGTGTGAGATTTAGTTCCAAGACCAAAAGGATTCAACATAATTGGAACTAAATGGGTCTTCAGAAACAAGCTTAATGAGAAAGGAGAAGTTGAAAGAAATAAGGCAAGGCTTGTTGCTCAAGGTTATAGTCAGCAAGAAGGAATTGCCTATACAGAGACTTATGCTCCTGTAGCAAGGTTAGAGTCTATTTGTTTACTCATTTCTTTTGCTGCACAGAATAACATCACTCTATATCAGATGGATGTTAAAGGTGTCTTTCTAAATGGGATTATAGAAGAAGAAGTTTATGTTCACCAACCTCCTGGTTTTGAGAGTGAAAAATTTCCAGAACATGTTTTAAAACTAAAGAAATCTCTTTATGGTTTAAAACAAGCTCCCAGAGCTTGGTATGAGAGATTAAGCAATTTTCTTCTGGAGAAGAATTTCATCAGAGGCAAAGTGGACACAACACTCTTTTGTAAAACATTTAAGAAATATCTTTTAATTTGTCAAATATATGTGGATGATATTATATTTGGATCTACCAATGTTATGCTGGGAAAGGAGTTTGCTCAATGTATGCAGGCAGAATTTGAAATGAGCATGATGGGAGAATTAAGATTCTTTCTAGGAATTCAAGTCAACCAAACTCCAGAGTGCACTTACATTCATCAGACCAAATATGTTAAAGAGCTTCTGAAGAAGTTTAACATGACTGATAGTAAGATGGCAAAGACTCTCATGCATCCAACTAGTACACTTGGTAAGGAAGTGGTAAGTAAGAAAGTAGATCAGAAACTCTACAGAGGTATGATAGGATCTCTTCTCTACTTAACTACTTCTAGACCTGACATTTTGTTCAATGTATGCTTGTGCACAAGATTCCAATCAGATCCTATAGAATCACACTTAACAGCTGTTAAGAGGATTCTAAGGTATCTGAAAGGTACTTCTAATGTGGGTTTGTGTTACAGAAAATTTGATGATTTCAAATTAGTTGGATTCTGTGATGCTGATTATGCTGGAGACAGAGTGAAAAGAAAAAGTACTTCTGGAAGTTGTCAATTTCTAGGAAGAAATCTAATCTCTTGGTACAGCAAGAAGCAACCCACAATTGCACTATAAACTACAGAGGCAGAATATATTGTTGCTGCTAGATGTAGCACGTAGATGCTCTGGATGAAAAGTCAGCTAGAAGACTATCAGATTTTTGAAAGTAATATTTCTATATTTTGTGATAATACTTCTGCTATATGTTTGTCTAAAAACCCTATTTTACACTCTAAGGCAAAACATATAGAAATTAAACATCATTTCATCAGAGACTATGTTCAGAAGGGTATTATAAACTTAGCCTTTGTTGATACAAATCATCAATGGGCAGATATTTTCACAAAACCCCTTGCTGAAGATATGTTCAAATTTATTCTGAAAAATATTGGTATGAATTTTTGTCCAGAATAATATTTATCAGAAGCAAATTTCTCAGATGCAAAATGTTTAAAACTCTGAAGTATTTCATCTGTTATTTATTTAATTTATTAAGTTGTTATTATTTGTGTGTATCTGAACTAACCAATCTTAGAGGATCTGAACGTTGGCTAACGTTTCATTTCTCAAGAGAATTTAGAAGCACATGCAAGCAAACACGTGTCACTCTGAATCTGAAAAGATAGCGTGTACACTACTAAAGAGACATTTGAGGTATGGTTTGAATAGTGAATATCTTGATTTTCCCCCCAATTTGTCAGAATCAATAAATGTTTTGAAATGATTATTATTCTTTTTCATTAATTGACATTTATTGCTATGTGAAAACGTGCTTTTGTGTCTGTTTGATTGCCCTAATTGCTTTCTCTATATATATCGCATTTCACACCAAATTCACACTTTTCACTTCACAAACCATTTTATGCATTTCTGCCTTCTCTTTGCTCTCCACAAAAACCCTAAACCTTCGTCCGAATCATCTTCATCTTCTTCAATGGCAACCTCATCCTCTACAGCAGCTCAATTTTAATCAACTATGGCTACAGTTACGTCAGCAAATATGGGAGTGACTCCATTCACGGTACCTGAGAGGACATTGTTAACCCTTGTGGACAAACTTGAAGTTCTCTGTGAATCCATGGTGGAATTGGACTCTTTAGCTGAAAATGGGTTTGAGTTTCGTTCTATAATTGATGCACAAGGATGGGTTAAGTATTTTGACAGGTTGTTTGGACCAATATACCCTTATCTGGTAAAGGAATTTTGGATCCATGCCTCTGTCTATCCAAAATTTATACTTTCTTCTGTTCTGGGAAAGGAGATCATCATCACTAAAGATCTCATCAAGAAACTCATAGGGTATGAGGAAACTGATGGTGTATGTCATCTGCCAGCTGGGCGTGTGGATATGGAAGAAGTCTATGAGGAAGTCATTACATCTGGACAGGCCTCTAACAAATTTAAGGATCTGAAGCCTGACTATAAGATCTGGGCAAATATTTTTCTAGGATGCATCCATCACAGAAAATCCACCAATTCTCCAGATTACGTGAATAATGAACAACTCTACTTTATGTACTGTTTGAGTCAGAGTACAAAGGTAGATCTTCCACACATACTCTTCATGCATCTGTGGAATCATATCAATGCATCAAGAGAATTTGTAAAGGATAAGGGAAAGAAGATCAGGACATGGATTCCCTTTGGAAGATTGATTTCAGACATTGTGACAGAGAATGGTCTAGTAACTGCTCTGTATGAAGCTGGAGTTAAAGATGAGCTTGAATCATTATTGGAAAACCACTGAATGCAAAAAGTCTTCAGAGGCTAAAGATTTTAGGTGAACTCACAACTGCACCTAAGAAGCTAAATATTTCTGAAGTTAGTCAGAAGAGGATTCCTGTTGACAATTTTCCACTTTTTGGTGCTGAAGAACCAAGGGATATCATTGTTAGGTATATTGATTCATGCAAAGCAGATGGAACGCCTATTCCTGCAGATATTCTGATAAGAGCAAGAGAACCAATGCCAGATTTATATAATGAGAACATGAGGAAAAGAAATCAATTAGAGGCAGAAGAAGCTGCTACTCAGAAGAAGCCAAAAGTTGCTGACAAGCCACAGAAGCAGATCAAGAGAAAAGCTTCTGGAGAAGTTCCCTCTGTTCCCACCAAGCGTCTAAAGACTAAAGGTACTAAATCATCTATATCTTCTTTCTCTAAAATTGTTATAAATGAATCAACATTTAGTTCTATTCCTAAACCTCCTCCCACTCAAAAACAATCTATTCCTGCTCCATCTCAAAAATCTGAACCATTAAAAATTCCTTCCCCACCAAAATCATATGATCCCATCTCCACTACTCAACTTAAAACTTATGATATTCCTAAATTTGAACCAACAACAACAACACCTGCAGACCAAATTCCAACACCTCTTACAAAACCAACAGAACAACCTACAACACAACAACCACCAGAAATACAACAACCAGCTGCATCTGAACCCATTCAATCTGACCCAATTGCATCTGAGCAAGTTGCATTTGAAAATGTTGCACCAAAAACTGTTGCATCTAATCACATTGCATCTGACCCAGTTGTGTCTGAACCACCTCCATCCAAAACTTCTGAGATTCAACCAGAACCATCTAATCCTCTTGAATCAGATATTCATGACTCTGAGATTCTGAATTTCCAACCTCTCAAGACTGTATTTGAAGTATCATCTACATCTTGTACCCCAACAACCTCATCTGATTCATCTGAATCTGATATCCATCCAGATTTCATCTCACCCCCTTCTCTCAGAACGTTTGAATCTAACCAACCAGATCTACCCACTTTTTCTTATATTACCAATCCTGAACCCATTCCTGAACCAAGAACATCTGAATTTGTTTCAGTTGTTTTTGCTAAACCTTTTCCATCTGATCCCCTTCCATCTGGACTTGAAATTGAAAACTTTTTTGATCAACCACCTCAATCAGCTTTTGTTCCTTTTCTTGTTAAGGAAAAACAATTTGCGTTTGTTCCCTATTTTGACAATCCAAAAGCTGTGATACCTTCAATTCGCAGAATCAAACCATTCTTTCGTATTATGACAACTCAGAAGAAACCAGCATATCCTAGCCCTCTAATTATTATTCCAGAATTCACCATTCCACCACCACCTCAACCTAAGCCTTTCACTTTGGAAACCCTTCTGAAACCAAAATCTAGGCTGAATGTTGATAATTTATTTACAAGTTTTCTGAAAGAAATAAATATGCATTTAGGCTCTGTTCAGAAGAGATGTCTGTCAACAATGAATGCAAATGAATTTGATGTTATCTGGAATAGCTTCATCAACATATTCAATACTGTAGCCTCAAATCTGAAGAATGTATGTTCTGATGATGCGAAGCTCATATTTGCTGAGACTGCTAGAAGCATGCTCTGGACTATAAAAAGATCTGAACCATTGCTTCTTGAAGATGTTCCTTCATCTTCTGAAGTATTTGATACAGAAGTATCTGCTGAATCTACTTCTGAAGAAAATCCTCTGGCTATGATTATTGTGGAACATCCCTCTGGATCTGTTGCTCCGGACTCTGCATTTCCTATGGAAATTGACTATGTTCCTGCTTCAGACTCTGCCCCACCTTCTTCATCTGAGATCAAGAAAGAGAATCCAGATCTTGAAGATAAGATTGCAGTTCTGGAAGCTGGACAATCTGAGATTAAGTCATGGATGGCCAAGCAAGACCAGAAGACTGAAGACATGGCATAATGGATGTCCAAGCAAGATCAGAAGAATGACAACATGGCTAAGTGGATGACAAAGCAATAAGAGTCTTCATCTGAGATGACTAACTTGTTGAAGATGATTCTGTCCAAACAAACCTAGTTTATGTTTTTTTTATGTATCTGATGTTTGTGCACATGTACTTGCATTTTATCTGATGTTTTGTATCTTTTGCTCTGAATGAATGAATGACTCAGTGTTTTCTCTACATGATTTATCTTTTCTGTATTTCCTTTTATTTGTCTTTTAAAAGTTTTACTTTTTGATTATGACAAAAAAGGGGGAGAAAATGGATCTGACTGTTCAAATAAACTCTACCTAAATGAAAATTCAGACATATAAATTTATATAATTTTTAACTAACGTGAACTCTTAGTATTTCAGAACATTTGAAAATTCTGACAAGCTCTTTAAGAATAACTCTGAGATCCCCAGATCTAGTTTTAACCTATCAGACTCTGATTCTTAAACATGCATCCAAAGTCAAGATCTAATTTTTGGAACAATCAGGCTCTGATTCTGAAAAGAACACTCATGTAAAAAGGAAAGTTTCTATTTCTTCTTAGTATTCAATTCAGGGGGAAATTCATCATCTCAGGGGGAGTTATAATTATATTGTTTATTGAACAAAATTTCCTATGTTTTTGTCATCATCAAAAAGGGGGAGATTGTTAGAACACAGATTGGTTCTTAATAATATCTCTATGTTTTGATGATAACTATTATGAAATTTTGTATTCAAGAATTATATTCTCTAAAATTTGTTTAAGAATGTTTGCTGTAGATATTAAAGTGAATATCATTCTAGAAGAAAAATTAGATCTGAACATGAAAAATATGCATGACTCTGAAGCGTCAGAAGCATCTGTTAGAAGATTCTGAACGCTGCCTCTAGAAGATTCTGAGTTCTGTCTACAGAAGGATCTGAAGCAGAAGCAACAGAAGAATCTGAAGCAGAAGCCAGAAGCATCTAAAGCATTGAAGGATTCTGTATGAAGAGTTTCAAGCACAGTTATTTCAGAAGACTCTGATAGTACTAACACTGCCAGTACTGAGGATCTGATCCCAAACTCAGCTCTGAACATTTAGACACTGAAAGCACACATGCTGCAAAGACTCTGATTCAGCAAACTCTAATGAACATCAAAAGACTCTGATCAATCTAGACTCTGATGTTTCTTGCTGAAACTTGTTGAAGAAGAATTCAAAGTTATGTCTGTTGGAATGACTAAACGACTCTTTCCTCATTTATGCTAGACACAAGAACACAGACAAAAAGGAATTCTCTGTGCATTCTACTTCTAGGAAAGGTCATGTGATGTGAAGACAAAAAGGCTCAGACCTTTTTGGTACACAGCCTTCAACGTGAAAAGCTCTTGGATCTCTGTGCCTATAAAAGCAAGTCTCCATTCATCTTCTTCAGTTGACGAAATACTTGAAAGAATTCATTACAAGCTCTCATACAACTTATACTCATTTGCTGAATTTATTTCATTGTTTTTCATCTTAAGTGAAAAATCACAGTTGTGATAAAGCTTTATTAGAAGCAAATTAAACACTTGTATTATTATTATTATTACATTTGATTATAAAGAACCTTAAGAAGATCCAGTTAGGATCAGTAGTTCTTGAGAAGACTTTGAACAATTGTTCTTAATGCTTACTATTGTAATCAGTTGATTTAATAGTGGATTAAGTCCTTGTTTGAGAAAGGAAAATCACTCTTGATAGGGTGGACTGGAGTAGTTGAGTTCAAGGAACCAGGATAAAAATACTTGAGTTTTTATTTCTAAGTTTTTCTATATACTTATTCAACCCCCCCCCCCCCTTCTAAGTATTTTCTCACCTTCAAAAGGAACTTAGTCCTTAAAACCCACATATCAACATTTAGAATAAAAGCGGAAACATCTAAATATTGAATCACTTCATTCATATAAACATTGTATACATCAAAAGTTTAATTCAAGTTATAAGTCATGTTTACAAAACATACACCAGCAGATACATACACAGATGTATCACAAAAGAACCAAAAGAAATCCTATCTACCCGGTGCTACATATCAGAGCCAACCGACCAAAAAGAAAAAAGCCACGCTTCGCAAAAGACCTCCAGCAAATCTACTCTGCAATGCCTCATAGAGCATCATTAAACAGCAGAAGGGTGAGAAACATTATCCTAACAAACAATTCAAATAATATATATATATATATATATATATATATATATATATATATATATATATATATATATATATATATATATATATATATATATATATATATATATATATATATATATATATATATATATATATATATATATATATATATATATATATATATATATATATATATATATATATATATATATATATATATATATATATATATATATCAACATAGAATACACGTAACACGTTTCTCACCGCAATGCATCAAAATTCAATCATACATACATCATAACACATATGTAATTCACCAATCATTCACATAATTCACGTAAACATACACAATTATGTTCATTACACCAATATATCATATGAAGATAATAATGCACTCATAGAGACCGACTCACGACTCTATGCAGAAGCAAATGCGGTACCGACTCATTCAGCAGGTTTAATTGAAGAACCAAATGGAACCATCGCTCGTTACCGAAGTAACTCCCCGTCGGGCCTACGATGTTCACCCATCGCTCACACCCCACATGGGCAAACGATGTTTCAGGATTGCTCACACCCCACAAGGGCACACAATCATTCTGCAGATTCTCCACGGAATCAAATATAAACTATCGCTCACACCCCACAAGGGCACACGATCGTTTCTGCAGATCCTCCTAGGGATCAAAGATAAACCATCGCTCACACCTCACAAGGGCACACGAGGTTTCTGCAGATCCTCCATGGGATCAAGAATAAACCATCGCTCACACCCCACAAGGGCACACGAGGTTTCTGCAGATCTTACGCGGGATCAGACACACAAGTATACTCATGCATTCTTCACATCATACAAATACATACAATTATGCATATTCACATCAATCTCATCATGCATTTTCACTCAATTTAAACAAATGTACAATATTGCCAAACGGCCACATTTCACACTTCACGATTCACAATCTAGGATTCACGCCATACGGCTACCCACAGTATTTCATATTACACACACAACTATGCATAATAAGAAAGGATCAATCATACTTGAACTGAAGAATCGACATGGAAATGAAAACATAAGAAAATAACATCCTGCTACGCTCGCTACCCTGCCTTCCTAGTGAGCTCCTAGCGAGTGCTCGCTACCTGTTTTCCTAGCGAACAAGCTCGCGAAGGCAAACAGAAGCCTCTGACTTGATTCGCTACCCCACTCGCACAGCGAAGGCCTAGCGAACGCTCGCCACCACCCCTTCGCTGCCAGCGAAGAATACCAAAACCTTTCTTCCCAAGTCTGGGACCGTTCGCTACTGGCTCGCCACAGTGAATGCCCAGCGAATGCTCGCTACCTGCTCGCATAGAGAACGTGCTAGTGAGGGTCTGCAAACTCAGAATTCCCACTGTCCAAAACTCCGAAACTCATCGAAATCTACCCGATTCAATCCCGACTCGTCTCAGTAGCCTTAGCCCAACATTTCTCGACTAAACTCTACCACTCATTCTCATTTCTAATCGTAAAAACTCGGTTTCTATCGATTAAATCAAAATCAACCTAAAACAGGAAATGAGCAAAACTCTCCCTAATCCAAAAGCAAACCAATAGAAACATACATAATCATACACATCGAAAGAATAATAAAGCTTCACACCCTTACCCGATTAATCGAAGCTTAGAAGTTTGATTCTTGATGATTCTAGGTTTTTCTCCTCTTCTTCCTCTTTTCTCTTCTCTTTCTCTTCTTTCCTTTCTATTTCCTTCTATCTCATTTCTTTTCTCTCTAATTCCACTTATACTCTTTCTATTCTATTTCCCTCAAACATCTACTAATTAAGGATTAATTAAAACACCCTCTAATTAATTCCCAAAACTCTCCGAATAATAAAATAACATAACACGCACACATAACATATTAATATTCAAATTCCACAATTAAAAGAATAATCAATCAAAATAAATTAAAGACTCAACAAAAATGGGAAATTCAGAATTGGGGCGTTACACTGTTTGTTAGGCCGGCCTTGGATCCATTCTGCAGGCGCAATAACTTCCACATTGCACCAGAAACTGAAGTATGCTGTGGGTGGCAGCATCGTGACCATCGGTGGCGAAGAGGACATAATAGTGAGCCATTTGTCATCTTTTAAGTATGTTGAGGTGGATGGTGAGATCCATGAAACCTTGTGCCAAGCGTTTGAGACCGTTAAAGTCAAGGATGTGATTCCGACAATGATCGAAAAACCTGAGGTGACCCTCTCTTCCTTCAACGAAGCTCAAGCTGTGGTTAAAGCTGGTTCTGCCCAAGGCTGGGGGCAAGTCCTGGATATCCCTAACAAGCAAGATAGGTTTGGGCTAGGGTATTCTCCTTCTTCTACTGCCTCATCCTCTCACAGTACGCCGGGCATCAAGGGGCCGATTCAGTTCACAAAAGGTGGAGTAATATTTGAGAATGTCAGCGCCGTGTCTGAAGACGACGAGGATAGTGACTGTGACTTGGACTCCTGGATTCAACCGTGCAAGCCAGGCTAGAGCCTCAACAATTGGTCCATCCAGGATGTCATCCAAGTGCGTAAAGAGTAATGCTTTGTCTTTTCCAATTATTGTACAACCTTATGCTCTACCCGGGGCATAACGGTTTTATTGTCAGGGCCTTGATTGCTTATGCATGTACATATTATCAATAAATCAAAGGGCGTTTTATTTGCATTCAAATTTTGTGATCTCTATTATTCTTGTTTTACTTTTGTTTTGAAAAACAATAAAATGGCAATATGGTTAGTGCTAACCTGCATATCCTCTTTTTAAGCTTAACCCTTTTTATTGCAGGATTCACACTACAGATGACATCGACCCTGAACCTTCTATGACTCACTTCGACTTTGATTGCCCGATATATCAAGCTGAAGAAGAGATTGATGAGGATGAATACCTTCCGGAAGAGTTGGCTCGATTGTTGAAACAAGAAGATAAGATCATTCTGCCTCACGAGGAAGAAATTGAGATTATTAATCTGGGTTCTGAAGAACTTGTCAGAAATGTCAGGATAGGGGCTGCATTACAGAGCGACATCAAACAAAGACTGATCGAGATGCTTCGAGAGTATAGTGACATCTTTACTTGGTCTTATGAAGATATGCCCGGGCTCGACACTGACATAGTGGTTCATCATCTACCATTGCACGAAGATTGTCCTCCGGTTAAGCAGAAGCTTAGAAGGACACAACCAGACATGACCGTCAAAATCAAAGAAGAGGTCCAAAAGCAGTTGGATGCTGGATTCTTGGCTGTGACTACTTACCCTCCGTGGATCGCCAACATAGTACCTGTACCGAAGAAGGACGGTAAGGTGCGAATGTGTGTTGATTATTGGGATTTGAATAAGGCGAGCCCTAAAGATGATTTCCCGCTCCCTCATATTGACATATTGGTCGAAAATACTGCTCAATTTTCCGTGTTTTCGTTCATGGATGGCTTCTCCGGCTATAACCAAATCAAGATGGCGCCGGAAGACATGGAGAAAACCACGTTCATTACACCATGGGGGACGTTCTGCTACATGGTAATGCCTTTCGTTCTGAAGAACGCAGGGGCAACTTACCAGCGGGCGATGGACACTTTGTTTCATGACATGATTCACCATGAGATTGAATTCTATGTTGATGACATGATTGCGAAGTCCCAAACGGAGGAGGGACATATGGTCAATTTGCTGAAGCTTTTTGAGAGGCTTAGGAAGTTCAGGTTGAGGCTGAATCCTAACAAATGTACTTTTGGAGTACGGTCCGGAAAACTACTGGGGTTTATTGTGAGCGATAAAGGCATTGAGGTTGATCCTGCTAAGATAAAAGCAATACAAGACATGCCAGCGCCAAAGACTGAAAAAGAAGTTCGTGGCTTTCTGGGGAGATTAAACTACATCGCAAGGTTTATATCTCAACTCACGGCCACATGCAAATCGATGTTCAAGCTTTGAAAAAAGATCAGGCGATTATCTGGAACAAGGATTGCCAGAAGGAATTTGACAAGATAAAACAATATCTATAGGAACCTCCAATTTTGATACCCCCAGTGGCCGGAAGACCTTTAATCATGTACTTGACAGTTCTTGAGAATAGCATGGGTTGCATTCTCGGTCAGCACGACGAGACTGGCAGAAATGAGCATGCCATTTATTACTTGAGTAAAAGTTCACAGATTGTGAGTCTCGTTACTCAATGCTGGAAAAAACGTGTTGCGCAGTCGCGTGGGCTGCCAAACGTTTACGACAGTATATGCTCAATCACACGACCATGCTAATTTCGAAGATGGATCCGATCAAGTACATCTTCAAAAAGCAAGCGCTTTCAGGCAGGATTTCCAGATGGCAAATGGTACTGACGGAGTATGATATTCAATATGTTTACCAAAAGGCCATCAAGGGAAGTGTTTTGTCTGAGTACCTTGCCGAACAGCCTATCGAAGACTATCAACCGATGAAATTTGAATTCCCTGACGAGGATATCATGTTTCTCAAAGTAAAAGACTGTGATGAACCGTTGCCAGATGAAGGGCCAGACAGGAAGTCCCAGTGGCAATTGATATTTGACGGTGCAGTTAATTTGTATGGAAGTGGAATTGGGGCAATCATTACGACTCCCCAGGGGTCCCACATCCCGTACACTGCCAGATTAACATTCCCGGTCACCAACAATGAAGCGGAATATGAGGCATGCATCATGGGTTTAGAAGAATCCATCGATTTCAGAATCAAGAACCTAGATGTATACGGTGACTCGGCACTCATTGTTAACCAAATAAAAGGGGAGTGGGAGACTAGACAGTCGAATTTGGTCCCGTACATGAATTATGCCAGAAGGCTGCTTCCTTTCTTTGATCGAGTGGAACTCCATCATGTGCCTAGAGCTGAAAATCAGATGGCTGATGCCTTAGCCACGTTGGCTTCAATGTATAAAGTCAATTTTTGGAATGAAGCTCCAAGAATTATCATTTCCCGTCTTGACAGACCTGCATTTGTTTTTGCAATTGAGGAAGTCTCCGATGGCAAGCCATGGTTCCATGATATCCAGAACTTCCTTATGACTAAGGAGTATCCTGTGGGAGCGTCAACCCAGGATAAGAAGACTCTGAGGAGGCTGTCTGGAAATTTCTATCTCAATCCTGATGGAGATCTGTATAAGAGAAATCACGATCTCGTGCTACTTAGATGTGTGGACGAAAAAGAAGCAAGCTTGCTTATGGAAGAGGTCCATGAAGGCACCTTTGGTACGCACGCCGGCGGACATGCTATGACACGGAAAATATTACGAGCAGGATATTATTGGCTGACAATGGAGTCAGATTGTTTCAAATTCGCGAAGAGATGTCACAAATGCCAGATCTATGCAGACAAAATCCATGTACCTCCGTGCCCGTTGAATGTCATGTCATCCCTGTGGCCGTTCTCCATGTGGGGCATTGATATGATCGGCAACATTGAGCCCACTGGATCTAATAGACACTGCTTCATTTTGGTAGCTATCGACTATTTCACCAAGTGGGTGGAGGCAGCGTCTTACGCTAACGTGACCAAGCAAGTGGTAGCTAGATTCATAAAGAAGGACATCATCTGCAGATATAGAATTCCCGAGCGGATCATTACTGACAACGGTTCGAATCTAAACAACAAGATGATGAAGGAGTTATGTCAGAACTTCAAGATTGAACATCACAACTCATCGCCCTATCGGCCGAAGATGAATGGTGCTGTTGAAGTGGCCAACAAGAACATTAAGAAGATAGTGAAAAAGATGGTTGTGACCTACAAAGATTGGCATGAGATGTTTCCTTTTGCTCTGCACGGTTATCGTACGATGGTACGCACATCACCGGGGCAACTCCTTTCTCACTAGTATACGGTATGGAAGTTGTCCTACCATTGGAGGTCGAGATCCATTCTTTGAGAGTTCTGGTCGATGTGAAACTCGATGAGGCAGAATGGATCAAGAATAGATTGAATCAACTCAGCCTGATGGATGAGAAGAGATTGGCATCAATTGCTTACGGTCGTCTGTACCTGGGCCGAATGAAGAAAGCTTATGATAAGAAGGTGCGTCCTAGAAGCTTTCAGACGGGCGATCTCATATTGAAAAAGATTCTCCCATCACATTCTGATCACATGGGCAAGTGGACTCCTAACTACGAAGGTCTATATGCCGTCAGCAAGGCCTTCTCGGGAGGAGCCTTATTGTTATCCACGATGGATGGCAAAGATTTTGCATCCCCTGTGAATGCGGACGCAGTCAAAAAATACTTTGCTTAAAATGACCCGCTGGAAAGAAAAAAGAATATCCAGGCAAAAATGGGGCATCCCGGCGAACCATAAAAAAGGAATAAAAGGTTCGGGCAAAAATTAGGGATATAAATGGAAAAATGTACACCCGTAAAGTCGAAAACCTAAAAGGGCGGCTTTGGCAAAAAAGGGTATCCCGGTGAATCGAAAACTCGAAAGGGCGGTTCAGGAAAAAGTTAGGGATTAAAAAAGCAAATGATTGCGTTCCACGTGTGAACTTTCATTGTTTAGTGGTTTGGGGAGACCTGATGGTCGTTTATCCAAATCAATCTCTTCTGAAGATGAAGTGTCGGAGAAGTATCGAAGTCGAGTGGGTCATAGAGGGATCAACTCATGGTGTTTGTCTACACAACATTGCCGACATTTGTGTATATATTGTTGTATATGTCTGTATATACTTGCTCAGCTTCCTCATTTCAGGAGCTTGCATCTGTTGTAAAACATTTTGCCTATTCACAAGCTCATTTATCAATAAACGTATACTATTCAGTATTTCTGTTTGTTTCTTTTAGCTGTTATCTTTTTTGTTTGCGAAAAACGCCCGATGTTTTTGCTAAAATGCACATACATAAACTTGTTGGCCTAGGCCGATAATTGTTAAAACATTGAATTACCTGAACATTGTCACAAGATGATAACCTTGATAGGTCCCTTTGTGAAGGGTATCTTGTCTGTTTGTTCACTTTGTTGCAGGGCCGTCACCCTCTAGGCAGTATGCCAGGATGTATCCTAGGCAGGATCATCACATCCCCAGCTGAGTCATACGTAGAGGTGTATACTCGTTCCCAACAGTGGGTCAATATTCAGTTTTCTCATAGAAGACTACCCGTAAGGGTTCAGCTCTCCATAGTTCAGACTGAAGTCTCCGGCAGAGTTGAAATTCCCCACAGAGTTGTGTTCTCCTCGGCAGGTAGGAGTTATTCCAATGTCTGGTTACATGTCCCCGACCGAGTTTGCAGTTCTCCAAGAGAGCTGAGTCCTTGGAAAGCTGTTCAGGGCATTGTTTGTCTTCTCCAGCAGGAAATATTATTGAATAGCTGTTGTTATGCTTCCACATCAGAGTCCGTAGCTCCAGGAAGATTCTATCTGTGAAGGCCGTGCAGTTTATTTCTGAGATTGATATTGTTTCCTCAGTAGTTTGTGGTTCGTATACCCGGTTGAGCAAGTACAAGTTCTCGTATAACTTTGTTTCTCCGCGGGAAGTCAGCTGAGGTTTGTTCCCCCAGGTTAAGTCTAATTGAGATTGGTGTGATTTATTCTCCACAGCAAGATGATTCCTTCTTCACATCAGAATGGTTCTTTCTCCTTGACAGGAGGATTTTCCCTTCAGCATTTATTTCGCTGATTTAATTCTGAAACATTTTGCATGATTGCATAGCATCTACCCTAAACGCGTAGCATTTCCACTGTGTGCAGCATTACACCATTTTCAAACATATGCATGTGAAACATGAGCTAGGTCGTTACCGTTCTTGCGTGCAGGTGTTCCTCAGCAGAGTTGTTTGTTCAGGATGATTCTTGAATCCCTCAGCAGAGTTACTTGATAGTTCTCCTGAATCCCCAGCGGAGATGTGTCATCCCCAGCAGGTTTCAAACAGAGAAGTTGAAATTTCCCTTGAAGACTTGATGATTGAAGTCCAGCAGCAGTGCCAAACTCCCCCTGAATTACTGATGAAGTCTAACTGTGATGTCGAAGAGTCCCTCTAGCTGACGTGGAGTGCCTGATGGCAGAAGATTAGATATCCTTATTGGTTCATGATTGATTAAGGAGTTTATTTCCTGACTTACTGATGAAATCCGACTATGAGGTCGAAGAGTTCCTCTAGCTGACGCAGAGTGCCTGACGGTAGAAGATTAGATATCCTTATTGGTTCATGATTGATTGAAGATTCCATTTTCTACTTACTGACGAAGTCCGGCTGACGCCCGAGAATTTCCTTGAATGCCCGACGGCATAATTGACTTGATTGTCAAACGTCCAGTGACCTGACAAGTCCAGAGGTGACGTTAAGGAGTTCTTTTGCTGTGACGCAGAATGCCCGACGGCATAATCGAATATCCTTCACCAGTTACCGTGTAATTAGTGATCCCTTATAGACTTACTGACGAAGTCCGATAGAGATTGTCAAAAGTTCCTAATGACCCGATGAGTCCAAAGGAATTATTCTGCCGTGCCGCAGAATGTCTGACGGTAATATCAGCCATCCCTCACCAGTTACCATGTAACCAGTGATCCCTTGATGACTTGAGGACGAAGTTCTACAGTGAAACCAGATGATCATCCTGACGGAGATTTGAGATTAATCGTTCACCAGCAAGTTGCCATGCAACTATCATTTCAGTTTCCAAAGATTTTCCTACCAATCAGAGTATCGTTTACTTGTGCGGTTGGAAAATTTCTGGGTTTATTGGTATTCAACCGTCTTTTAGATTGATTGTGTGAGAGTCGTTCGCTTCTCACCCAGTCAGGTCCAAGCCGTTTGAATAGGGGCAGTTGTTGCACCCCAAAATTTGCCTAACCTTTTGCTTTACCTAGCTTGTGTCTCATTGCATTCATTTTAGCATTATCATCTGCATTGCATTGACATGTGTGCAAGAGATCAAGAGGTATGACTACCAACAAAAGGATACGCATGGTTATGAAGCCATCTAAGAGTCTTTACTCAAGTATCCAAGGGTTGATATCCTTATCAAAGAAGTCAAAGATTCTCAGAGAGAGTGGTTGAAGCCAAGTGTGCACATCTCCTAACTTGACAGGTATTGGAAGCTATTTGATGATTCTAAATCCATAAATTTGGACTTGAAGCCTTGAGAGAGCTCATGAGAAGTATTGAAAGTCATTTTTAAGCCTAGACAGGTCATTATGCAAAGGACAAGAAGCTACAACCAAGATTGGTGCAATTAGGGTTTCATCTGGTCAACCCTGAGTCAAGAGATGATTGGAAGAAGGTTGAGACCTAATTTCAAGGCCATGTGATCATGTATTGATGTATTAAGATGCCCAAGGGATGATTCCAAGGTCAACTCATTATGAATCAAGAGTGTGAGGAGTTCCTAGGCTAGGGTTTCTAAGCTTGACAGTGTAAAATCCTCTAGTTTAGTGCCTAACTTCAAGACCACATAAATCAAGATGTGATTTTCATCTCACCTTGACCCCAACATGATTGTTGTAGAGCATGATCATAGCTTTAATTTGAGTACTAGAAGTCCTTGATAGGGTTTATAGAACTCAAGTTATGAAGCAGACAAGTTACAGGTCATCAGATGAATGTGAATTTGGAGCTTAAAAGTCAACCAACTTGAATGACACTTTTGCCCTAGAAGGAAGTTTCACATGACCTTTTGGCCAACATGAATGTTTTTCCTTATCTACTTAGCTTTCGAAAAAGTAATAGAAGTCCATGATTGAATTTGTAGAACTCAAGATATGAGCTTTGCAAAGCAGGGGCATTTTGGGAAGTTGAGATTATAGGCCATTTTTTATTATGGGTTAATTTCACCAACTTACACACCTCAAATGGAATTTTTTTTCAACTTGAAAGTTTCTCAAAATGGGGTTATTTACTGCACCAAGCATCAAGAATCCATTGACATGGATTAGAATGAGAAGTGTGTGAAGAAATTTTCATGAATGAATCATTAAAAGGCTTTAAATGAGAAAATTCCAAATTTATTCATATTGGTTCAAAATAGTGCAAGTTTGTGCATTTTTTGAAGGAAAATAATATTTGGAATAGATTGGCATTGGTAGAATTTCAAATTGAAGTTTGTTTCATGGCCAAATCCAATGTTTCTTAATATTAAAGTTACATAAAAAAGATCACACCATTGATTGGAATTAAGGAATTAATCATAGCCCTTCATCCTCCCCAACATCCAAGCAATACATTTGAGCTAAATTGAAGGTAAAACAGAGCCATTTTCATGGAGTTCATCAAGTGAGTTTTGAAGGAAAGTGTGAAAACTGAAATTGGATCATGGAGCAATTTTGGGGCCCCATTTCAGCCCAAATCAGTTCTATATAACCTCATGAATAAGTTCAAATCAAGGTTGGTGATGGATTGAGCTTGCAGAGGTAAGAAACAGTTGGAAAAAGTTAGTTACAAGTGAAATTCGAGTTTCACCATTGGAGCCATTTCTGAAGAAATTGAAGGTTGAAGAAGCTTCTACTATCATCATTGAGTGATTTTGCACAGCTTTGGTTAAAGATTGGTGGCTGAATCATCCTCTGTTGAAGCTTTTATCAGGTTTTTTACTTTTCACCATTACTCTCAATTAATGATTAATTAGAGTAATTATTGTATGTGGTTAGGTAGAACTTAGGTCCTAGATGGATTTAGGTTTGATCTTTGAGCTATTTGTGAAGTTTCTTGATGATGGATGAAATCTTTGAAGGATCGGTTTAGGCTTATTCTTGGTTGATATCAAGATTTATTTATGGATTCTTGATCATTGTTATGTGTAGAAGAGATTAGTGGAAAGAATTTGGAGTTTGGTGATGATTTGCCTAAGTGTGCCATTTTTGTTCGTCTTCGTATCTGCTTGGTCCTTGAAAAAAATGAAAAAAGAAGTGTATCATGGTGATCCTCATGAGTAGAGGAAGAGATATATGCAATTTTTATTGAGTTTGGTGTTCTGGTCATTTTCCCCTCGCCGGAGAAGACGACCGGAGTCTTCTCCGGCCACCGTGAGTTTCCCTCCCCTAGTTCAAAGTTCAAATGAGGAAGACGATGCTTGAGCCGTTAGATTCGTTTAATTCCATTGACTGAGTCATTCAATCCAAGGCGCATGATGGATTCTGAAGATTGTTGACCTTTGACCAGATGATGTGGCAAGTTGTAGATCATCAGATTTGATTACTTTCTGGATGAACGTACAAGATTAGAACGTAGGGTGAACTGAAGTCAAACCAACCACATGTGAACATCCCTGAAATGATGCGTTTCATTAATTCCCCCCCAGTGCTACGTGGCGCGCCTGATGACCCTTGGATTCATTGACTGGTCCAGTAATCTGATGGTCATGATATTTTCCAGCATATTGTATTTTCTTTAATTCATTTTGGATTTTCTTTTTTTGATTTTATCATTTTTAATTCATTAAAAATAGGAATAATTGTTAGAAAAATATGAAAAAATCATGATTGATCTTTGGCTTGTACCTTATTTTTGTGTGCAATTTAATTGAATTTTTGGTTGATTTTCCATTTATTGCTATTTTTCCATTTTTTTATTAGATGATTAAAAATGTAAAAAATGATTGATTTTCTTTCTGATTTTTGTGCTATCTCATGGATTTGAATTTTGTTCTAATTTTTTGCATGTTTGCTTTAGACCTCTTGATAGAGTTGTATGATTTTTCTTTGGTTTTTTAGAAATTGTTAGGTATAGGTTTGAGATAGAGTTCTAGGACCTTTCCCTTGTGGATTCCCTTAAGCATATCTTTAAGTGTAGAATTTGTTTAGAACCTTTAGACTTAGGGTTTGACTCTGGATTTTGTACCATGATTCCTTAACACACTTAGGAAGCCTTTGAATTTTTCCTAGCCTTTTAGGATTGATTTTAGTATTTTTCATGGAATTTACAAGTTGATGGTGTTTAGGTGGATCCTAACTTAGTTTACCTCATAGTTTAGTCTCTAAAGTGAACTTTAGCTAACTTTAGGCTTCAAATTATTTCTTGATAGAATAAAGCTTAGGTTGACACCTATTTAGAACCATTGCCAGGCCTTGATAGAGCTTCTAAATTCATTTAGATGGTTAATCTTTAGGGCTAATCATTAGGTTTTCATTAGAACCTTTAGAGAGATGACTCTTCCTTGAATGCTTTGCATTCATTCAATTCTTCCATGAATGGTTGAGTGTCATGATGGATACCCTTGGTATACATCATGCTTCCCATGATCCAATTCTTCCATGAATGGTTGAGTGTCATGATGGATACCTTTGGTATACATCATGCTTCCCATGATCCAATTCTTCCATGAATGGTTGAGTGTCATGATGGATACCTTTGGTATACATCATGCTTTCCATCATCAAATTGCATCTTTGGTTGAATGCCTTGATGTATTCCTTTGGTTTACATCATGCATGCATCCATTCATCAACTTCCTTCTCTCTAGGGTTAGATGCCTTGTTTGATTATTTTGGAATGATTTCCTTACATGTCATATTATTCATCTCCTCATTCCTTCTTTCATTCATGATTGTTTGAGCATTGCTTGATGCATTAGGATAGTCTCATGTGTAGAGTATTTTAGACTAGGTGCATGACTGCATTGAAAGGTTGAGTTGAGCTCCCTTTGCTTATTTACTTTAGAGGTTGAGTGTTCTCCCTCTGCTTGTGTGTTATTTTCCCTTTTCTAACTGATGTGTTTGCATTGAAAGGTTGAGGTGACCCTCCCTTTGCTTGTCTGTTTTGTTTGTTCTCTTTGCTTGTTTGCTTAGAGGTTGAGTTTCTCCCTCTGCTTGTATTGTTGCATTACATTTGCATCTTTACTGTTTGCTTTTCTGTTTTATCTGCTTTATTGACTTTAGCAGTTTGTTTTGTTCCCCACTCACATGTTCCCTTAGGACTCTCACTTCCTTGTTTAAGGAAGTGATGATAGACTTTTAGGTTGAAACCTTTGCATGATAACATCTAGTAGTTCCCTTTTTCAAACTCAACAATAGAATGAATCCATTGCATGACAACAATAGGATGCTTGATAGTTTCCCCTATAGAGTTCTTTCTCCTTCTCGTCTCCAAAACAACAGTAAAATACGTAATAAAGGCAAGATTGTACAGTACGTTACGAGCCTTAAGCCACTTAGGAAATGATTATTGGAGGGTTTCCTTCCAGTAATCAAGATGTTTATTATGGTACCCTTTGGGTGACATGCGACGCATTCACTCCTAAGTCATAGTCTCTACTGCAGTACGAACTACAAACATCCATAAAAAACACTTCTTTCGTAAAAGACAGAAAAACAAACTTTCAAACCTCTTTTTGCCCCGTGGGCTCTTAATCCGAGGAAAACCTTTTCTGATGAAAAGAGTGCTGTTAAACTTCAGTTCTACAGCAAACATGCATTGTCCCTAACTGCTGGAACTGTTGTTTAACTTTACTCAGGTAAAAACAAATGAATCAATCTGTGTTTCGTAGCCCGAACTACGTTCGCTCTGATTTCTCTGATGAGAATACGTAGGCACAAGATGGGATATCTTGGCGAGCAACCTTCCCCCTTTACCCGTAGTTAGCCGAACTACGTCGACTATGATTTCTCATTCCAGAAGGGAATACGTAGGCACGGAGAGCGATGCTTTGCCGAGTCAATTTTCTTTTTCTTTGAGCCAGCCTTGATAGGTATATAGTTAAACCAACCCGTCAGATAAATACAACAAGCATGGATCCCATCGAGTACGATGGACGTGAGGGGTGCCAATACCTTCCCCTTGCGTAAACGACTCTCGAACCCAGACTTGGTTGCGACGACCTTGTCTTATACCTTTTCGTCAGGTTTGTTCCGATCATTTCCTTTCCCTTTCTGTGGGATAAATAACGAAAGGTGGTGACTCTTCTGTTTTGCCGGCACCTTATTTTCGCAATAGCGACAGTATACCTATTGGTAGAAAGTGTTCCATTATAACATGGCAATCATGTGTCTTTAAACTCTTTAACTTGATGTCTTTCATAGAAACAAGTCTTCTAATATCTGAAGAGTATCCTTCTGGAACTTTAACTTCACTCAGAAACTTACACAATATCTTTTTCTCCTTTCTAGATAAAGTATAAGCAGCAGGTGGTAGATATGTGTGATTTCCTTTCTTCAATGGTCCTAATTCATTTCTTATTCCCATTTCTACCAAGTCCTTTCTTGCTTTAAGGTCATCCTTAGACTTTCCTTGTATATTGAGTAACGTACCAATAACACTTTCAAATACGTTTTTTTCAATATGCATAACATCAAGAAAATGTCTTACAGACAACGACTTCCAATACGGCAACTCAAACAAAATTGACCTCTTCTTCCACCCACGCGTAACAAGCGTATGAGCAAAAGGCTTGCCAAACTGAGTACTCACATCTTTCACCTTTTCAAAAATTTGTTCGCCGGTCAATGTAGGTGGAACTCTACGTTGTTACGTAGCGCACTTAGGGTTTTCTTCAATCTTTATCCTTTCCATTGGATAAATCAAAGCTCGGTGGTGAATATCTAAAGATTTGTGGTTCAAGTTAATTAATAGCTTGATATCTGATTCTCACCGCAACACAAAGCATGTGAACTCATTAACAATAAATATAATCACATATCCTCTCAAGATGTTTCATATTTAAAACAAATTGTGATTTTTATCATATTGATCCTTAGATGATCTCTCAACCTAAATATCAATATGATAATATTAAAGGATTGATATTAGTGAATACCAACTCACAAAGCTATCTCTAGACTTTGTTTATTGAAAGATGAAAAAGCTAGGTCAATAGTTGAAACATATCTGCCAATAATGATCCAACATAAATATTACATAAAAATAAGGTTTTTCACCATATATTCATCATCAACTTATTCACATACAAACTATCAAGAGAAATACATACAAAAGTTAGGATTATTTACCACTAATCTTGATACAATAGTTACTTAGCTACCCATAACCATGGTAGCTTGCTTCACAAGTTTCGAGAGGAGATAAACGAGCATCCACATCGAAGAATCGAACTCGGATGCGAATCCAGATTTTATGTGTAAAATCTCACTCTTTGGTGAAGAAATCTCAAAAAAATAAGGTTTTGGCGTATAAAAGTAGGTTATGTCCCCAAAAATGACCAACAATACTTATATAGTACAACTAGGATCTGTCATTTTCGCAGTGCAAACAGATTATTTGCATAGCGAACATCAAATTAGGCACCTGATGTGCTCTGCACAGTTAAACCACCTCTGATACAACTCTGAAGTTCGTCGTGCGAATTATTATTCGCCTAGAGAACTACTTCGCCTACAAGTTTGCACAGCGAACTTATGACCCTTTAGTTACTGTCTTAAATCTGGGATGCTTCGCTAGCTCTTCGCTGATGCGTTACCATAGAAAACCTTCGCTGGCTTATTCGCCCAATGAGCTTATAAGACTTTTGCTACTGCCTCAAGTCTGGGAGCAATCGCTGGTTCTTCTCCAGTTGTTTGCAAAGCGAACATTCGCTAGCAAGTTTGCCAGCGAACTTACTTATATTCTTCTCTTCCTTAGGTAACCTTGTTCAATTTCCTTTCACACTTTGATGATTTAATGCCTACTTTCTGCACAATAACACACAAATCAAAGGTACCAAAGGTATTTTCAAACAATTGAAGAATGACTTACTTTCAAGTAGTAACTCCAACAAATCAACACAAAAGAGTTGAAAAATGCCAATTATAAATGATTAATTTAAAGCAAGATTGACATCTAACACCTCCTCCCCCAACCTTTTCAAGCTCTTTACCTGTATTTACTGAGCTAGTTGTTGCTTCCATAACCAAAATCAATTTGTTAGGGGTTTGGCTTGATGGCTATTAAACTTGGAGCTGAATTTTAACTCAAACTCTCTCTCTCTCTCTGATGCCTCCAAACTTAAGATGAAAGATATTCTTAAAACTATTCTTTTAGTCATTCCTAATCCGGATCATCACGACTTCACTATCGGTTGCCCGACGCAAAAGGATTTTCTGTCAAATCGACATACTAAAGGCTTTTCAACAACTCTTATTCTGAATCTCATCTTGATTTGCCTCTTTCTATTGCTATGGAACTTGTTTGGAAAACAATATCCTCTAGTAATATTCAGTTTTTAATCTGGAGATTGCTGCTGAATATGATCCTGACTCACTCGGAGCTTACTAAATATGGCATAGTGAGTGGTTCACAAAACTTACACTACTACAAGTAATGCATTTAACAATGTTTGGGAAAGAAGTATAACAACGCGGGACGAGGCATTGTCATGTAGTGCGTCGTTGTATATGCGGTACTTACAATCATGGTTCTGGAACTGTTGTTGTATTCTAGAAAACATGCGCCATATCACAATAGTTAGTTAATCCAACCGTTGTGATAGAATCTGGCCAACGTTCAATATCACAACGGTTAGTTAATCTAACCGCTGTTAAAACTTCCTCTGTTTTAAATATGCAATTCTCTTCTTTTCAAATTCTTCCCATTTTTTATCCTGTAACTATTATAACCATATCAAAGAATTTACAACAACCTGTATTTTTGTTAACCATGCATAAAGAGCATAAAAAAAGCTAACATTGTGCATCAAAAGCCAAAATTAATATTTACATCAAACACAATATGTTTAAGTCAAAAGTAATATTCACATCATCAATATAAAAAACAAGTCATTAGCACATCTCAGAAAAATTAATCAGCAAGACCCTTAAGCATATTGTGGAATGTACATTCGAGACTACTTAAAAAAATGGTTAAATGAGGGAGGAAAAGAATGTTACTTAGCACCATTTCTCTGTTCGTAAGTATTTTTGTAATTGATGTTTATGTATTCTATATTTAGTTTTGTTTTAGCAAATAGTAATAATATATATGTTCTTGTTTATTCAGTGGTCATTGGAAATTGATCATCATATCATTTAAGACGAATACGGTAACTGTACCGTGTTCCTTGAATGATCCACTCAAAAAGAAAATGAAAGAGATCATTAATTCATAAGTGTATGTTTAATTCCTTTTCTTTGACATTGTAATTAGTTTACCATGTAATATGTTTCATTCACCGTGTTTGTATAGAGTTAAATAAATAGAGTAACATTCTATACAAACACGGTGAATGTACATAAATGGTAAAAGAAAATGAATAAATTAAGGAAGGAAATACAAAAAATGATAATATTCTATAATGACATGTATATTCAACTATATACTTATGTGCACCAAACTTGCAATATCCCTACGTCCAACCACCTATATTCACCGAGAAAATATCTTACATCATCAGGACTGTAATAGAATAACTCCAAACATGGACAATGTTCTAGCGGGAGAGGTTGTGTATCATTTATCACCGCAACATTCAAGTATAGCATGGTGGTTTCATTTTCGTTAGGGTACATTATCTCATTGCGATTATCTGGAAGGGGGAGTGACTGAACAATTACATACTTTTGTACATTGTTCGAGGTTTTCACTTAATCTCTACATCATAATATTCAATTAGAACATAAAACAAAAATAAGCACAATATATATCATACATTTCCGATAAAACACTAACATCTTAAATAAAGCACATACCAAATATAACTCTTGAAACCTTTCCATATCTTTCTCCCTTTTTTCCATCTCCTATTCTAACATCCTCCTTTGTTCTTTTAGTTACTTCTCAACATTCTCAATCTTTTGTCTTTGTGCATTAAATTTTGGGCTTTCGGTACTTTTTCTTTGAGACCCAAAGAATGACCTCAAGCCGACACCTTCTCCAACACCACGGACACGTCCACCATACTCATTTGTTCCAATAGCTTCTACTAATATGTCATGTCGTGATTCTGGAACAAATGTTCCTTCACGGGCCGCCTCAACCAACTTATCCTACACAACATGAGCAACTTACATATATTGTTACCAACGCATTTAAATAACAAATAACATAAGAAAAATAATTCATACTTACAATTTTCTCAGCAACTACTATTGACGCCTCAGAGGTGTACTCTCCATTTGGTCTTAATTGAGCCCTCTTCCATTTCTCGTGTCTTGACGGTGGAGATGGGATGCGACTCCTGTTTCTGGTTGTTTTTCAAGCATAATTCTTTTCTCAAGTTTCCTGTAACCCCCACGAGACAATCTATGGGGGTACATGTTCTTTGCCTTGTTTTGTATTCATACTTCGCTTTTAACTTGTTATTAACATAGTGAAAAATATATATGATTACTATCTATAACTCATTAGCATAACATTATCGGTTACATAAGACTAGTACTAACCTTGAATTCCTCAGAACGACGTATCTTCACAAACTTGTTCCATTGCTTCTCGATATAAAACTATATTGAATCCATGGATGAGCAAGACAACTCTTATACTTCCTAATGTAGTCAGCTGTGAGCTGTGACTTAAATCTCCTCCAACGAGTATCGGCATAAGATATCCACTTTTTTTTAACTTTGAGTCATCGGTAAACTCAAAATTCAACTATATTTAAATTAATATAAGTATGTATTGGAAATTATAGGTAGTGATATCGAATATATGAAAATTATAGTATGTAATACCTTAACGTCTGCCCATATGCATTCTTTGACTTTATCATCCACTTGTTTACAATCATTTATCAGTATACTGACTTTGCTACGTGCAAGGGACATAACATAACTCTTAAAAGTAGAGTAATGTTCACAATCCACTACTATGTAGAATGAATCAAACTCGATCGAAATTTTTTCACCTGATGAGTTGCGGACTGATGAAATTGGGGTATTATTGTGACACTTCTTTGTGATCTTTTCGATTGAGTATCATTTGTTTGAGTTTCATTCGCACAACTCTCATTTGTTTGAGTTTTTTTCGCTAGTATCTAATGTAGAACTCGACAAGGTTGACATCTATGTTCAAAAACAACAACAACAACATGAACAACAAGAACATAAACAACAACCACAACATAAACAACAACAACCACAACAATGGCAAATGAAGTTTATTGTAGATGCATGAGAAAAATATTTTACGTATCCTAAACGTGATGACTAAGTAAATGATGTTGGTGTTGTCTTCCTTCCTTACGGCAACGATAATGTTGTTGTTGTTGTTGTCTTCCTTCTCGACGGTGACAACTTGGTTGGTGTACTCTTCCTTCTCGACGTCACGATCATGATGGTCTTATCAACCTCCTTGATGATGATGACGAAAATGATAAATACACAGTGAAGAATGGATACTGAAGAGACAAGTTAGGGTGAACGATGGTGTTTTGGTTGAAATCGTGTATTGTTTCACAGTATTGAATGTTAGGCTTTAGAGTTGAAATCGTGTATTGTTTCACAGTATTGTTTCTATTTTCAATGAAAAAAGGATACTGAAAAAATAAGTTAACTATGAATGTATAATATTATGAAACTACCACCACGGTCAATACCAGCAACCACCGTTATGATATATTACTTTCATAATGAAATATGAAGCTACATTGTGTGTGTTTAGTGTTGAAAGATATAATCTGCATGGTGAAAAAAAAATTTTGAGATTGGTTTGGAACTATATGTAAAGACGTTTTTCATTGTAGTTTGATTGATCAGTTTACAATCTAAACTTTTATTGCGCATTTGTAACCTTGAGTTGGGTTAGCGTATGTCTGTTTTCCCCTCTTCTTGTATTGGTTTAAGCATCTATTATGCTCCTTTCAATCTAATTTTTTGCTTATAAAAAAATCTATTATGATGCAAAATACTTATTTACAAGAGTGATTTGCGATACGACAATCTTATTTTACTCAATAATAATGAAAGACAATCAACAATTGATAAAAGAACATATGGTCGCAATCTCCTCTATCCATGAATGACTATTCAAACATGGTAATAATTATAACAAGCCATAAAATGAAAGACATAGACAAAATAAACGAATAAAAAAAAGCAATTTTGTTAGATAAACCTGAATTTATTGAATAAAAAACCATTACAGAAAGCTTTAACCTAATTTTAGAGATTTTTCGAATTTTGTTTTAATTATATCTCTTGGCATTTTCTCCATCATAAAAACCACCAGTGTAAATTCTAAAACCTGTCTACTCTAGCTAACAATAATAATATCAAAGCAGGTCTGGAATCACATGCGAAGAAATATGAACCTTTTAAATGGTGGTTTGCAATAATAGATAGTATCAATTTCGTACAAGTTTTGCTATTTTTGTCTTCTCTTGTAGTTGTAGTTCAAGTGTAAAAACTTGAATGCTGCATAAATTTGTATAAATATTTAGATTTCCATTAACAGATCAGTTTGGGGGGACGGGTGGACCAGTTTGGATTTCTAACAATCTTTGTAAAGAATTAGGACACAGGCCATAAATTTGTCATGCAGAGAGACAAACTACATATGCTATGTTGAAGCAAAGTCGTGTAGTATTAATTTAGAAACAGTTATGAGTCATTATATCACAACCTGAATTTAGATTTCTTCTCATTTATTTTATGCATGGACAAGTACTCTCTACTAAATTTATAAATATTTATTATTTAGGTATACTATCTGTTTTGTTAGGTGATTATAATTTCGCCAAAATTTAAGGCCATTAAGTTAAAAGTTTAAGCTTTAATATCAATCTTCAAAAAACACACAAGCTTTCAATGTATATCAATACAACTTTTGAAAGCCATTTAAGGATGCGTAGGCTATTTGCTATCCTTCATGTTATGATGCTATAAATGGTATGGTTGAATTATAATTTAAAAGTAAGACTATTTTTTATTGGAAGAAATTAGACATGGCAATATAACTCATACTCGCGGGTACCTGCCTGAACCCGCCCTAAATTTGACGGGAAAAATCCGCTTTGACTGGATTTGGGTTCGGGTTTGGGTTTTCCCCGTTTTTTAAATATGGAGACGGGGCAGGTAATGGGGACTGTAGTACCCACCCCGAACCCGTCCCCGAACCCGCCCCGTTTATTATTATTATTATTTTAAAAAATCATATATTTTTTATAAAATCATACATTATATTTTTAACTCTTCCACTTCTCGTTGATTAGTTGTTGATTATCAATTAGACATATACAATGGTTAATTTAAAAATTGAAGTTGAACCATTGCAGAACATACATTTACAATTGGCTATATTAATTAAAATTAATAGACTTTTATTAAAAATACAAAACTTAATAGACTTTTAACCTTCCAGATTGAAAATCTTCGAAATATATGTTTGAAATTCTTCGAGATTGTATTTTATTTTTGTAATACAAGTTAATATTTCTTAAGATTGAGACAGGTTTTGGATTTGGGGCGAAATTTGGGTTCGCGGCAAAATTTGGGTTTGAAGCAGGATTTGGGTTTGGGGGCGGGGCGGGAATCCCCGAACCCATTTGAGACGGGGTTGAGGTTCAATTATTCATCTCCGCTGGAGTTCGGGACGGGGAACGGGGATTTATTTGAGATTCGGGTTTGGGTTTGGGGAATACAAAAACCGTCACCGCCCCGTTACCATCCCTAGAAGAAATTGTCAATAAATAAAGTGGTGAGCCATTAATGATAATGTTGTGAATAGGATACCGTTAAACAAAGTATAAACGGTTTCTTAATGATCAAGAAACTCACAAGGGTTAGGGTTAATAAAGAAGAAAGCAACAAGGAACAACAAGGATTGGTTATTAAACTGTTATTCTTTCCTTTCTCTTAGAACAAGATTACAAGTATACAAGAATAACAAAATAACCTCTCTCCCTTGAAATTAGGATTTTATCTTCCTATTTTTCCTTATCTCAAAATTGAGAAACTAGCATCCTATTTATAATAAAATAGCACACTAACCTAATGGGCTCTTTAACAATTACCCATTACAAGCTAACTTAGGGTACAAGCTAACTTAAACAATTGGGCTTACAAGCAAGACCCAATTCAACATGCTAACAACTCTAGCAATATTTACTCATGCTAACAACCTTAGCAATATTTACTCATGCTAACAACCTTAGCAATATTTACTCATGCATGTTAGAACAAACTTCGACTACAACACGCATTACTTGCGAACAGACTTCGACCACACTAGAGTTCGATCCAATGTCTCACAAATCTCCACCTTGGATCTAACTCTATAACATCAAGAAACTAGCTTTCTTCATGCAGATTTATTAACTGCATACAGTGGAAAAACTTGCAACTGGGCAATGTCTTGGTGATCATATCAGCAGCATTATGATCTGTCGAAACTTTCAGCCCTTGGACTTCTCCACGCTCGATTACCCCTCTGATGAAATGCAGCCTCACATCAATGTGCTTGGTTCGCTCATGATAGGCTGAATTCTTCGACAGATGTATTACACTTTGACTATCACATTTAACAGTGATAACTCGACCTTGAAGTTTTAGCTCCTTTGCAAAACCTTCAAGCCACACTGCTTCCTTCACAGCTTCAGTTAGAGCAATATACTCCGCTTCAGTGGTTGATAAGGCAACGACCTTCTGAAGTGTTGCTTTCCAACTGATTGCTGTCCCAAACATAGTGAACACATATCCGGAGATAGATTTTCTAGAATCCATACAACCTGCATAATCAGAGTCGACATATCCTTCGATTACTGCTTTACTATCTTCACCCAAGGCTCCACCATAAATTAGGACTCTATTCAGAGACCCATTTATGTACCTTAAAATCCACTTCAATGCTTGCCAGTGAGCCTTTCCAGGATTCGCCATGTACCTGCTTACAAGACTTACTGCATATGCTATGTCGGGTCTAGTACAGACCATAACATACATCAAAGACCAATTTGTCTTCTTTTGATTCCTCATAACTTCCTTATAGTCTCTAGGTTCTTCGTCTAGAACCTCACTTGCAGAGATTAAGGCATAAGCTATAAGATCTGCATACCCAAGTCTCTGAGGTGGCTTGATGACTCTCGTCGACCTGTCTCTTGATAACAGGTAGTCATTATCAGTCTCCTCATCTTCGACAACATCTTCTGTGTCTTCTTCGACTTCATCTGGGGTAAGCAATTCAGCATCAACATGCTCCACCTCAACAGGAATCTCTCCCTGTTCCAGCTCTTCGTCAGCATCATCAGTTTTCTTGAAAGCCATCTCTGCTTCGTTGAAAACTACATCTCGACTGGTGATACACCTCCTGTGACCTGGCTCTAGGCACCATAGCCTATAAGCTTTGACTCCTTCAGGGTATCCCATGAACATGCATTTCAGAGCTCTAGGTTCGACCTTGTCTTGCCTAATATGAGCATAGGCCACACAGCCAAATACTCTCAGTCTGTCGAGACTAGGTGGATGTCCCGACCAAAATTCTTCAGGTGTCTTCATTCCCAAGGCAGTCGAGGGACATCTATTTATCAGGTAAGCTACTGTCGAAACAGCTTCCTCCCAAAACACCTTCTTCAATCCAGCACTAACCAACATGCATCTAACCCTTTCAAGGATTGTTCGATTGAATCTCTCAGCTAAGCCATTTTGTTGAGGAGTACCTGCTACAGTCTTATGCCTTGCAATCCCAGACCCAACACAGTAACTGTCGAAAGCTTCGTTGCAGAATTCAAGGCCATTGTCGGTTCTCAACCTCTTAACCTTTCTGCCAGTCTGAGTTTCGACTAGCATCTTCCAACTTTTGAAATTCTCAAAAGTTTCATCCTTCGTCTTCTGAATGAATACCCATAGTTTTCTGGAATAGTCATCAACGATGGATAGAAAATACCTTGCACCTGAGTGTGAATGATTCCTTACAGGCCCCCAAAGATCAGCATGAATGTAATCCAGGGATCCCTGTGTTCTTTGCTTGCCTTTGTTAAACTTCGCCCTACAGGATTTACCAAATACACAAGATTCACAAAATTCCAACTTTTCGACTTTGTCACCTCCTAGCAGGTTCTGCTTCCCCAATTCGACCAGGCCTCTTTCGCTGACATGGCCCAATCTCATGTGCCATAATTTTGTCTTCGACATAAGTTTCGTGGATGCAACATTTGTCGAACCACTTACAACCTCAGCCTCAAGGGTATACAAGCCTTGTTTCTTCACGCCTCTCAAGACTTCCTTCGACCCCTTCATGACTCTTAGGATACTTTTCTCTCCTTGGAAAACATATCCTTTTCTGTCGAATTCACTAAGAGAAATCAAATTTCTCTTCAAGTCAGGTACGTACCTGACTTCAGTCAATAACCTTATTGACTCATCATGGAGCTTGAATCTCATAGATCCAATACCTGCAATTTTGCAAGATTTGTTGTTTCCTATCAGCACAGATCCACCATCTTGATCACATAGCTCCTCGAACAATTCTCTGTTTGGAGTCATGTGCCAAGTGCAACCTGAATCCATAATCCACTCTTTCCTCGAGTCGCCACTTGAAACCACAAGAACATTAGATGAGTCGAAGTCATCTTGAACAATGGCTGCATTGCCATTACCTCCATGATCTTTCAGGCATTCAGGGCACAGCTTTCTTATGTGACCCTCCTTCTTACAGTGGTAACATCGAATACTAGATGTTTCGCCACTATAGGACTTCTGTTGACTTTTACCTTTTTTCTTGTCGAACTTACCATCCTTTCGTAAGAATTTTCCCTTAACGGCCAAACCTTCGCCCACCGTCGAAGGTTTGTGCTCCTTTCGTTCGTTCAAGTCCTTAGAATACAAGGCTGATTGAAATTCTTCAAAGGTCAGGGACTCCCTTCCATACAAGAGAGTTTCTTTGAAGTGAGCATGTGTTCTGGGCAAAGCACACAGCAGCAATAGTGCTTGATCTTCATCATCGATCTTCACATCAATATTTTCAAGATCAAGAATCAGCTTGTTGAACATATCCAACTGCTCAGCCAACACTTTGTCTTCACTCATCTTGAATGAATATAAAGCTTGCTTCAGGTATAGTCGATTCACCAGAGATTTGGTCATGTACAAACTTTCAAGTTTCACCCATAATCCCGATGCTGTAGTCTCCTTTGATACCTCTCGAAGAACCTTATCACCAAGGCTCAACAATATTGCGTTGTGGGCTTTCTCGATCATGCCCGTCTTTTCTTTTGCCGTTAACGCAACGTCCATGGCTGCCTCACCCTTCAACGCTTCCAAACAACCCTGCTGAACCAACAGGGCTTTCATCTTCAAGCGCCACAGACCGAAGTCGTTCACTCCAGTGAACTTTTCAATCTCATACTTTGTTGAAGGCATCTTTTCCACGCTCACCGCACCAATTTGTTGTGAATAGGATACCGTTAAACAAAGTATAAACGGTTTCTTAATGATCAAGAAACTCACAAGGGTTAGGGTTAATAAAGAAGAAAGCAACAAGGAACAACAAGGATTGGTTATTAAACTTCTATTCTTTCCTTTCTCTTAGAACAAGATTACAAGTATACAAGAATAACAAAATAACCTCTCTCCCTTGAAATTAGGATTTTATCTTCCTATTTTTCCTTATCTCAAAATTGAGAAACTAGCATCCTATTTATAATAAAATAGCACACTAACCTAATGGGCTTTTTAACAATTACCCATTACAATCTAACTTAGGGTACAAGCTAACTTAAACAATTGGGCTTACAAGCAAGACCCAATTCAACATGCTAACAACTCTAGCAATATTTACTCATGCTAACAACCTTAGCAATATTTACTCATGCTAACAACCTTAGCAATATTTACTCATGCTAACAACCTTAGCAATATTTACTCATGCATGTTAGAACAAACTTCGACTACAACACGCATTACTTGTGAACAGACTTCGACCACACTAGAGTTCGATCCAATGTCTCACAGATAATTTTATAATGGTTTCTAATTAATTTAAATTATGTTTTTTTTATTTAAAAAAAGTCAAATTTGTATAATTATGCTCGTGTTTTTTGAAATCAATGAACTTTGACATTTTTTTAAATTGTCTTTTCTTTTCTTGACAAAAGAAGTCATATTGTTATTTTGATAAATCAAAAACTCTTAATAACAAACTCTAACATGAGCATTAGACATGACACAAACATGAACATTGTCGCATATACATCATTTCTCCTAAATTTGTTGCTTTCCTCATTCACTTGCTCAATTCCATAATCTTCAATTCAAAAAGGGTGGGTATCATTTTTTTTAGGGTTCCTATTGCATAGAGATGAAGGAAACACTATTAGCTAGCTAACTTGTCTCTTCAGTTGCATTTGTTTATTTCTAAACTTAACGAACCTAATCCATTTCAACCCTGACGAAACAACTCATTTTCAACCCTAATGAAACAACACAATTTTCAACCGTAACAAAACAACATCGTTTTCAACCCTAAAGAAATAACACCATTTGTGAAGACATGACTTCTCAAAGGTTTTGATGATGACACATTTTCTACAAGTCAAGGATGATTAACAAAAAGGAATTATCAAGGTAAAAGCTCAAGAGCAAAAGTTCAAGAACAAAGTGTCAAATATTTAATCAAGTCTTGATGAATTTATGAAGATTGACTAGCACAAAAGAAAAAGTACAACACTTAACCTCTATGTGATTGTGCAAGTGTTCAAACCATCCCTCATTCATGCCATACCCATTAGGAGTGAAATTATGCATCTTAAAATTTATTACACTTCATTTTTAAGGCTTTTTTCTAATTTTGGGATGAAGTAATCAATTAACCTAATTAGGATAATTGATTACCTTGTTAAAATTTTCAATTTTTTTGAACGTTAAAAGCAAGTAATCAATTAACCTAATAGTGGTAATCAATTACCACTATGCCAGAAGCCCAAAATATTGCATCTCTTTATAGAAAATTCTTTAAATTCTTGCTTTTGAAACATGGTATCCTTTGGTTAATTTCACTCTTTTGAGGAGGAGTTTAGAGGCTATATAACCTTCATAATTTCATATTTTCAAACTCACCTCCTTGTAAATTTTCAATCAATCATTCATACTCTTTCAAACTTTCAAATTTTGTATAAGTGTTCAAACATAATTTTCTTATAGGGAAACATTATGCATAAACCTTTATAGTAAAGCATCCTAGTTTCATCTCATACAAAGAACACTTGTATAATTATTGTGAAAGTCGTGTATTACAAGGAGAAGATCAATCTTTTGAGTGATAAAGTGTTAAACAAGGAACAACAAGGATTGGTTATTAAACTGTTATTCTTTCCTTTCTCTTAGAACAAGATTACAAGTATACAAGAATAACAAAATAACCTCTCTCCCTTGAAATTAGGATTTTATCTTCCTATTTTTCCTTATCTCAAAATTGAGAAACTAGCATCCTATTTATAATAAAATAGCACACTAACCTAATGGGCTCTTTAACAATTACCCATTACAAGCTAACTTAGGGTACAAGCTAACTTAAACAATTGGGCTTACAAGCAAGACCCAATTCAACATGCTAACAACTCTAGCAATATTTACTCATGCTAACAACCTTAGCAATATTTACTCATGCTAACAACCTTAGCAATATTTACTCATGCATGTTAGAACAAACTTCGACTACAACACGCATTACTTGCGAACAGACTTCGACCACACTAGAGTTCGATCCAATGTCTCACAAATCTCCACCTTGGATCTAACTCTATAACATCAAGAAACTAGCTTTCTTCATGCAGATTTATTAACTGCATACAGTGGAAAAACTTGCAACTGGGCAATGTCTTGGTGATCATATCAGCAACATTATGATCTGTCGAAACTTTCAGCCCTTGGACTTCTCCACGCTCGATTACCCCTCTGATGAAATGCAGCCTCACATCAATGTGCTTGGTTCGCTCATGATAGGCTGAATTCTTCGACAGATGTATTACACTTTGACTATCACATTTAACAGTGATAACTCGACCTTGAAGTTTTAGCTCCTTTGCAAAACCTTCAAGCCACACTGCTTCCTTCACAGCTTCAGTTAGAGCAATATACTCCGCTTCAGTGGTTGATAAGGCAACGACCTTCTGAAGTGTTGCTTTCCAACTGATTGCTGTCCCAAACATAGTGAACACATATCCGAAGATAGATTTTCTAGAATCCATACAACCTGCATAATCAGAGTCGACATATCCTTCGATTACTGCTTTACTATCTTCACCCAAGGCTCCACCATAAATTAGGACTCTATTCAGAGACCCATTTATGTACCTTAAAATCCACTTCAATGCTTGCCAGTGAGCCTTTCCAGGATTCGCCATGTACCTGCTTACAAGACTTACTGCATATGCTATGTCGGGTCTAGTACAGACCATAACATACATCAAAGACCAATTTGTCTTCTTTTGATTCCTCATAACTTCCTTATAGTCTCTAGGTTCTTCGTCTAGAACCTCACTTGCAGAGATTAAGGCATAAGCTATAAGATCTGCATACCCAAGTCTCTGAGGTGGCTTGATGACTCTCGTCGACCTGTCTCTTGATAACAGGTAGTCATTATCAGTCTCCTCATCTTCGACAACATCTTCTGTGTCTTCTTCGACTTCATCTGGGGTAAGCAATTCAGCATCAACATGCTCCACCTCAACAGGAATCTCTCCCTGTTCCAGCTCTTCGTCAGCATCATCAGTTTTCTTGAAAGCCATCTCTGCTTCGTTGAAAACTACATCTCGACTGGTGATACACCTCCTGTGACCTGGCTCTAGGCACCATAGCCTATAAGCTTTGACTCCTTCAGGGTATCCCATGAACATGCATTTCAGAGCTCTAGGTTCGACCTTGTCTTGCCTAATATGAGCATAGGCCACACAGCCAAATACTCTCAGTCTGTCGAGACTAGGTGGATGTCCCGACCAAAATTCTTCAGGTGTCTTCATTCCCAAGGCAGTCGAGGGACATCTATTTATCAGGTAAGCTACTGTCGAAACAGCTTCCTCCCAAAACACCTTCTTCAATCCAGCACTAACCAACATGCATCTAACCCTTTCAAGGATTGTTCGATTGAATCTCTCAGCTAAGCCATTTTGTTGAGGAGTACCTGCTACAGTCTTATGCCTTGCAATCCCAGACCCAACACAGTAACTGTCGAAAGCTTCGTTGCAGAATTCAAGGCCATTGTCGGTTCTCAACCTCTTAACCTTTCTGCCAGTCTGAGTTTCGACTAGCATCTTCCAACTTTTGAAATTCTCAAAAGTTTCATCCTTCGTCTTCTGAATGAATACCCATAGTTTTCTGGAATAGTCATCAACGATGGATAGAAAATACCTTGCACCTGAGTGTGAATGATTCCTTACAGGCCCCCAAAGATCAGCATGAATGTAATCCAGGGATCCCTGTGTTCTTTGCTTGCCTTTGTTAAACTTCGCCCTACAGGATTTACCAAATACACAAGATTCACAAAATTCCAACTTTTCGACTTTGTCACCTCCTAGCAGGTTCTGCTTCCCCAATTCGACCAGGCCTCTTTCGCTGACATGGCCCAATCTCATGTGCCATAATTTTGTCTTCGACATAAGTTTCGTGGATGCAACATTTGTCGAACCACTTACAACCTCAGCCTCAAGGGTATACAAGCCTTGTTTCTTCACGCCTCTCAAGACTTCCTTCGACCCCTTCATGACTCTTAGGATACTTTTCTCTCCTTGGAAAACATATCCTTTTCTGTCGAATTCACTAAGAGAAATCAAATTTCTCTTCAAGTCAGGTACGTACCTGACTTCAGTCAATAACCTTATTGACTCATCATGGAGCTTGAATCTCATAGATCCAATACCTGCAATTTTGCAAGATTTGTTGTTTCCTATCAGCACAGATCCACCATCTTGATCACATAGCTCCTCGAACAATTCTCTGTTTGGAGTCATGTGCCAAGTGCAACCTGAATCCATAATCCACTCTTTCCTCGAGTCTCCACTTGAAACCACAAGAACATTAGATGAGTCGAAGTCATCTTGAACAATGGCTGCATTGCCATTACCTCCATGATCTTTCAGGCATTCAGGGCACAGCTTTCTTATGTGACCCTCCTTCTTACAGTGGTAACATCGAATACTAGATGTTTCGCCACTATAGGACTTCTGTTGACTTTTACCTTTTTTCTTGTCGAACTTACCATCCTTTCGTAAGAATTTTCCCTTAACGGCCAAACCTTCGCCCACCGTCGAAGGTTTGTGCTCCTTTCGTTCGTTCAAGTCCTTAGAATACAAGGCTGATTGAAATTCTTCAAAGGTCAGGGACTCCCTTCCATACAAGAGAGTTTCTTTGAAGTGAGCATGTGTTCTGGGCAAAGCACACAGCAGCAATAGTGCTTGATCTTCATCATCGATCTTCACATCAATATTTTCAAGATCAAGAATCAGCTTGTTGAACATATCCAACTGCTCAGCCAACACTTTGTCTTCACTCATCTTGAATGAATATAAAGCTTGCTTCAGGTATAGTCGATTCACCAGAGATTTGGTCATGTACAAACTTTCAAGTTTCACCCATAATCCCGATGCTGTAGTCTCCTTTGATACCTCTCGAAGAACCTTATCACCAAGGCTCAACAATATTGCGTTGTGGGCTTTCTCGATCATGCCCGTCTTTTCTTTTGCCGTTAACGCAACGTCCATGGCTGCCTCACCCTTCAACGCTTCCAAACAACCCTGCTGAACCAACAGGGCTTTCATCTTCAAGCGCCACAGACCGAAGTCGTTCACTCCAGTGAACTTTTCAATCTCATACTTTGTTGAAGGCATCTTTTCCACGCTCACCGCACCAATTTGTTGTGAATAGGATACCGTTAAACAAAGTATAAACGGTTTCTTAATGATCAAGAAACTCACAAGGGTTAGGGTTAATAAAGAAGAAAGCAACAAGGAACAACAAGGATTGGTTATTAAACTTCTATTCTTTCCTTTCTCTTAGAACAAGATTACAAGTATACAAGAATAACAAAATAACCTCTCTCCCTTGAAATTAGGATTTTATCTTCCTATTTTTCCTTATCTCAAAATTGAGAAACTAGCATCCTATTTATAATAAAATAGCACACTAACCTAATGGGCTTTTTAACAATTACCCATTACAATCTAACTTAGGGTACAAGCTAACTTAAACAATTGGGCTTACAAGCAAGACCCAATTCAACATGCTAACAACTCTAGCAATATTTACTCATGCTAACAACCTTAGCAATATTTACTCATGCTAACAACCTTAGCAATATTTACTCATGCTAACAACCTTAGCAATATTTACTCATGCATGTTAGAACAAACTTCGACTACAACACGCATTACTTGTGAACAGACTTCGACCACACTAGAGTTCGATCCAATGTCTCACAGATAATTTTATAATGGTTTCTAATTAATTTAAATTATGTTTTTTTTATTTAAAAAAAGTCAAATTTGTATAATTATGCTCGTGTTTTTTGAAATCAATGAACTTTGACATTTTTTTAAATTGTCTTTTCTTTTCTTGACAAAAGAAGTCATATTTTTATTTTGATAAATCAAAAACTCTTAATAACAAACTCTAACATGAGCATTAGACATGACACAAACATGAACATTGTCGCATATACATCATTTCTCCTAAATTTGTTGCTTTCCTCATTCACTTGCTCAATTCCATAATCTTCAATTCAAAAAGGGTGGGTATCATTTTTTTTAGGGTTCCTATTGCATAGAGATGAAGGAAACACTATTAGCTAGCTAACTTGTCTCTTCAGTTGCATTTGTTTATTTCTAAACTTAACGAACCTAATCCATTTCAACCCTGACGAAACAACTCATTTTCAACCCTAATGAAACAACACAATTTTCAACCGTAACAAAACAACATCGTTTTCAACCCTAAAGAAATAACACCATTTGTGAAGACATGACTTCTCAAAGGTTTTGATGATGACACATTTTCTACAAGTCAAGGATGATTAACAAAAAGGAATTATCAAGGTAAAAGCTCAAGAGCAAAAGTTCAAGAACAAAGTGTCAAATATTTAATCAAGTCTTGATGAATTTATGAAGATTGACTAGCACAAAAGAAAAAGTACAACACTTAACCTCTATGTGATTGTGCAAGTGTTCAAACCATCCCTCATTCATGCCATACCCATTAGGAGTGAAATTATGCATCTTAAAATTTATTACACTTCATTTTTAAGGCTTTTTTCTAATTTTGGGATGAAGTAATCAATTAACCTAATTAGGATAATTGATTACCTTGTTAAAATTTTCAATTTTTTTGAACGTTAAAAGCAAGTAATCAATTAACCTAATAGTGGTAATCAATTACCACTATGCCAGAAGCCCAAAATATTGCATCTCTTTATAGAAAATTCTTTAAATTCTTGCTTTTGAAACATGGTATCCTTTGGTTAATTTCACTCTTTTGAGGAGGAGTTTAGAGGCTATATAACCTTCATAATTTCATATTTTCAAACTCACCTCCTTGTAAATTTTCAATCAATCATTCATACTCTTTCAAACTTTCAAATTTTGTATAAGTGTTCAAACATAATTTTCTTATAGGGAAACATTATGCATAAACCTTTATAGTAAAGCATCCTAGTTTCATCTCATACAAAGAACACTTGTATAATTATTGTGAAAGTCGTGTATTACAAGGAGAAGATCAATCTTTTGAGTGATAAAGTGTTAAATATCCATCTTTTACATACTTACAGAAAATTCAGATTTGCTTTGTTTGTCACATATTATTTTTCCAGGATTGATGGAAATAAGATTATGAAGTTGTATTCATTGTTGTCCTAGTTGTGGAAACAAGAGGTCCATTGTGAGAGGGTTGTTCTCACTTTGGACTTAGTGAAAAATCCAAGAGGTTGTTCTTGGTGTGATTTGTTAGTGTCTGTATAGAAAGGCTAGGAAGTGTCTTGTCTAAGTCCTAATATTATCAAAAATCTATTTCATGTTGAAAGGGAACTGAATTACTCTTAGACTGCGAGGGGAACCATAATATATCCTTGTGTCGTTTACTTTCTGCATTTACAGTTTTCATCACATAGTAATTACTTAGGAAAGTAAAATTTAAAACCGTCAAAAATCCAGAAAATATTCTAAGTACCTAATTCACCCCCCCCCCCCCTCTCTTAGGTGCAATATCTACTTACAATTGGCATCAGAGCAGGTTATAGGTAACCTGTTCCTAAAGATCCAGTATGGCTTTCACTAGCATAAACCCGGTTTTCAAAGATAGCGGTAGTAGCAACAAACCCCTTTTATTCTCTGGAGAATATTTTGACTTTTGGATAATCCGTAGTAGAGCACACTTAGAAGCATTAGGAGAAGGAACTTGGGAAACTATTGAAAATGGTTCACATCAACCAATTAGTGTTGTAAATGGTGTCAGAACTCGAAAGATTAAAAGTCCTTATGATGAAGATGATAAGAAAAAGATTCTTAATGAAAAGAAAGCTATCAACATTTTTCAAAGTTCATTAAGTATGTATTAGCTCTTCCGTATATTACAATGTAAATCCGCAAAAAAAAATTTTGAGACACTTTGGTGGAGACTCATGAAGGAACCGCTGAAGTTAAAAGATCAAGATTAAATACATTAAGTCAAGAATATGAGATGTTCTGAATGCATCACGGAGAATCCATCGTTGCATTACAAAAGAGATTCGTTCATTTAACAAATCACTTGATTGCACTTGATAAAACATTTTCTAATGATGAATTGAACCTTAAAGTACTAAGATCCTTGACTAGAAAATGAAAACCAAGAGTAACGGCAATATCGAAAAAGAAAAGTCTTTCTACCATGACTACCGCATCATTATTTGAAAAACTCCAAGAACATGAATTAGAACTTGGACGATTTGAAAAACATGAACATCAAGAAAAGAAATCCAAGGGTATCGTGTTGAAAGTAAATTTAAAAGAAGATCAAGATGATGATGCACCAGAGGAAGATGAAAACTTTATGATCCTTGTAAAGAGACTTGGTAAATTTCTTGTTAAAAATGACAAATCCTTTAATTATTTAAAAAGAAAGAAAAATTTCAAGAAAAAGGAGGCTTCCACTTCAACACAAGATGTTACATGTTATGAATGTGATAAGTAATGTCATATAAAACCCGATTGTCTAAAACTCTCCAAGAAAGGTGGATTCAAAGGCAAAAAGGAGACAAAGAATAAAAAGACTTATATTGCATGGGAAGATAATGACATAAGTTCATCATCCGATTCAGAAAGTGATGAAAGCACAAATCTAGCATTAATGGCTTCACACCACTCCGATGATGAAGATGATAAGGTTAGTAATGTATTTTATCTTTATGATAATGATGCACAAGGTACCATAAATGAACTCTTAAATGAATGTAAAGTATTGTACAAAACAATATCTTCACAAAAGAAACAAATTACATCTTTAGAAGAAAAAATGGAGACTATGGAAAAAGAGACAAAAGATTATTAGTAAAGAAAAATAAAAATTTGTATGTAAAAATTGTGAGTCACTTTCTTTCTAAATTGTTCAATTAAAAAGAGTTCTTGAAAGATATGAAAAAGGACAAATTGGGTGGGAAGGTGTCCTTAGTCAACAAAGATATTCAAATGATAAAAGTGGACTTGGTTATTCAAAGTTTTCCAAACCAAGTACTAATAAAACCATCTTTGTTAAGGCTAGTGACCAATCTTCCAAAGAGAAAATGAAAAAACCTAAAGTTGTTCATCATTATGCTAAAAGGAAAAGATTTACTAAAAAGAAATCTTATGTTCCTAGATATAGAAGCAATTTTAAACCTACTTGCTTTTATTGTGGTATTGTTGGCCATACACCTAATGCTTGCTAGGTTAGAAACTTTAGTGTTGCAAGTGGGCATTATGTATGGGTAAAGAAAGGTACTAATTATGAAGGACCCAATGCAATCTTGGTACCTAACAAAACCTAATTTGTTTTGTAGGTATGCTTGAAGACCACTTCTAATCTATGGTATCTTGATAGTAGTTGTTCAAAGCATATGACGGGTGAATTAATAGATTTTCAAGTCTAGTGCTTAAGGCCAAGGGTTATGTTACATATGGAGATAACAACAAAGGGAAGATTCTTGGCATAGGCAAAGTTGGAGCACCACCTTTCACATCCATTGAAGATGTTCTTTATGTTGAAGGACTAAAGCACAATCTCCTTACTATAAGCCAACTTTGTGACAAAGGCTTCAAAATCAAGTTCACCAATGATGAATGCATGATATAAGATGAAGTCACTAATGAGGTAAAAATCAAAGGTAAAAGAATAAATAATATACTCATGATTTCCCTTGATGATTTGTCTTTGAAGGTAAAATGTCTTATGGCGAACAATAATGATCCATGGCTATGGAATAAAAGATTTTCTCATATTCAAATGGAACATTTGAATATGTTTATCAAGCATGACCTTGTTAATTGTTTACCGAAGAAAAAATTCATCAAAGATAGATTATGTGATGCTTGTCAAAGGTGAAAACAAACCAAATAAACTTTCAAATCCAAGAATGTAGTGCCCACTTCAAGGCCATTACGATTGTTGCATATGGACTTATTTGGTCCATCAAAAACAAGAAGCTTCGGAGGTAATCTAATAATTTAGTTATTGTTGACGATTTCTCTAGATATACTTGGACTTTCTTTTAGTACAGAAAAGTGATGCATTTAAGGCGTTCAAGAAATATGCGAAGCAAATCCAAAATGAGAAGTCACTAACTATTGCCTCTATAAGAAGTGATCATGGTGGATAGTTCTGAAATGCTCCTTTTGAAGAATTTTGCAAAGAAAAGGGAATATCTCACAACTTCTCAAAGAAAAATGGTGTGGTAGAGAGAAAGAATAGGTCATTATGGAACTTGCAAGGGCAATGTTTAGCGACTCAAATCTTCCAAAGTACTTTTGGGAGGATGCAGTAAGCACGACATGTTTTGTAAGTAATAGAGTAAATATTAGACTTATCCTTAAGAAGACTCCTTATGAACTTTTCAAAGGGAGGAAACCAAAAATTGCTTATTTTCACATATTTGGATACAAGTGCTTTGTCTTAAACAATGACAAAGATAATCTTGGTAAGTTCTATAAAAAAGCAGATAAAGGTATTTTTCTAGGTTATTCTCTTTCAAGTAAGGCATATAGAATTTATAATAAACAAACTTTAACCATTGAAGAATCTATGCATGTAAAGTTTGATGAATCTAACCCCTTCAAGGAGGATATTATTTTGTGTGATGATGATGATGATTTTATAGAAGTTCCTCAAGAAGATACTTCCAAAGTCAACAATGAGACTCAAACAAAATATCAAGAAGAACTGATTCAATAAGAGTCAAATGATAATGATCTACCTAAGGAATGAAGAACTCATAGAGATCATCCAATTAATAAATTCATTGGTGATATTAGTCAAGGCGTTGCAACTAGACTAAACCTCAAAGATGCATGCTCAAATGTGGCATTTGTTTCACAAATTGAACCTTCCAAAGTTGGTGAAGCCTTAGGAGGCGACCAATGGATAACTTCTATGTAAGAGGAGTTAAACCAATTCGAAAGGAATCATGTTTGGGAACTTGTTCCTAAGCCAAGTGGTAAACACGTCATTGGTACTAAATGGGTGTTTATGAACAAGCTTGATGAGGATGAGATAATTATTCGGAAAAAAAATTGGTGGCTCAAGGATACAATCAAGAGGAAGGAATTGATTTTGAAGAAACATTTGCTCCGATTGCAAGGTTAGAAGCTATCCATTTATTACTTGCTTATGCATGTTCATTGAATTTTCAGTTATACCAAATGGATGTCAAGAGCGTATTCTTGAACGGCTACATCAATGAAGAAGTCTATGTCAAACAACCCCCTGGCTTTAAAGAATTCAAGAATCCTTTGCATGTCTTTAAAAAGCTCTTTATGACTTAAAGCAAGCACCAAGAGCATGGTATGTTCGACTTACCAACATTTTTTTGTGAAAGAGGATTTAAAAAAGGTAAAGCAGATAAGACCATGTTCATTAAGATAATTAAGGACAACACTTTATTTAGTTCAAGTCTACATTGACGATATCATATTCAGATCAACAAACAAAGGACTTTATGAAAAATTCTCGTTGATGATGCAAGTAGAATTAGAGATGTCTATGATGGGTAAGATGAACTATTTTCTTTGATTACAAATCAAGCAACTAAAGAATGGCGTCTTCATCAACCAAGCCAAGTATTGCAAAGAGTTTTTGAAGAGATTCGACATGGATAGTTGCAAAGCTATGTCTACTCTAATGGGATCTAGAACCTATGTTGATCAAGACGAATCAGGTATTTCAGTTGACGTTACAAAGTATCGAGGTTACAAAACTGATCGCAAAAGCACAAAGGGTACATGTCACATACTAAGGAATATGTTAGTATCACGGTCCTGCAAGAAACAAGCTTGTGTCATACTTAGCACGACCGAAGCATAATATATTTCAGTAGGAAGTTATTGTGCCCAGATTCTATGGCTCAAGCAACAACTACGTGACTATGGACTCAATCTTAGATGTGTTCCTTTACAATATCATAATACAAGTGTGTTGCACCCCAAAATTTGCCCTCACAATACAAGACTTTGTGTTCCAAGAAGGTTCACAAGGTTCACAAAATTCACAATTGGTCAGAAGAGTTGACAATTCCCTCAGACAATGCACCTCCTAAGCAGTGCATCCAAAACTAGGGTTTTGACTTTAATCAGGCTAAATGGACTTCCAAGACTTCAAGTGAGCTTCATAACATCTTATATGTGTATAAGAACCCCCATGTCAAGTTTCAAGACTTTTCTCAAAAGTTTGCTCAGTCAGATGATCAGATAAGTCAAAAGCAGTCAATGCAGTTAAAAGGTCAAACTGAGGTCAACTGTGGTCAAACCAAAGTCAAACTTCATGATTTTTTTTTTGCCAACATCAAAGAGAGGTTGGGTGAGAAATATTATCATAATAACTGTAATACCCCAAATTTTGCCCTAAGATTTGTCGTCGCATTTCATTGCATTTAATCAATTACTAACAAATTTGTGTAGTCGTTTGACTTTTTGCAGGTAAATATCATATGGCATGCATTTTTTTTTTAAAAAGTAAAAATGGCACAATTGGCAGGAGGACATGTGTAAGGAGTTATGAGTGTGAGAGGTTGAGAGTTCGAATCTCACCTTTGTCATTTTTTTTGTTTTTTATTATTTTTACTCTAAATTTTTCTATCTTTCATTAAAAAAATAACAAAAATAGTTTTTTATTATTATTTAATTATTATTTTCGTATTTTAATTAAATCATTTTTTAAAATATTATTTTTTTCACTTTTTTCTAAATTATTCATAAAAATATCCAAAAAATCATAAAATAAAAAATATTGAAAAAAATTTTGTTCTTTTTATAATATTTTTTATTTTAGGAATCAATAGGATTATTAGTTTTTATTTTAAGTTTATTTTAATTATTTAAATTTTATTTTTTCTTAACTAATTATTTAGTTTGTGCTTTAACCTCTATGTGATTGTGCAAGTGTTCAAACCATCCCTCATTCATGCCATACCCATTAGGAGTGAAATTATGCATCTTAAAATTTATTACACTTCATTTTTAAGGCTTTTTTCTAATTTTGGGATGAAGTAATCAATTAACCTAATTAGGATAATTGATTACCTTGTTAAAATTTTCAATTTTTTTGAACGTTAAAAGCAAGTAATCAATTAACCTAATAGTGGTAATCAATTACCACTATGCCAGAAGCCCAAAATATTGCATCTCTTTATAGAAAATTCTTTAAATTCTTGCTTTTGAAACATGGTATCCTTTGGTTAATTTCACTCTTTTGAGGAGGAGTTTAGAGGCTATATAACCTTCATAATTTCATATTTTCAAACTCACCTCCTTGTAAATTTTCAATCAATCATTCATACTCTTTCAAACTTTCAAATTTTGTATAAGTGTTCAAACATAATTTTCTTATAGGGAAACATTATGCATAAACCTTTATAGTAAAGCATCCTAGTTTCATCTCATACAAAGAACACTTGTATAATTATTGTGAAAGTCGTGTATTACAAGGAGAAGATCAATCTTTTGAGTGATAAAGTGTTAAACAAGGAACAACAAGGATTGGTTATTAAACTGTTATTCTTTCCTTTCTCTTAGAACAAGATTACAAGTATACAAGAATAACAAAATAACCTCTCTCCCTTGAAATTAGGATTTTATCTTCCTATTTTTCCTTATCTCAAAATTGAGAAACTAGCATCCTATTTATAATAAAATAGCACACTAACCTAATGGGCTCTTTAACAATTACCCATTACAAGCTAACTTAGGGTACAAGCTAACTTAAACAATTGGGCTTACAAGCAAGACCCAATTCAACATGCTAACAACTCTAGCAATATTTACTCATGCTAACAACCTTAGCAATATTTACTCATGCTAACAACCTTAGCAATATTTACTCATGCATGTTAGAACAAACTTCGACTACAACACGCATTACTTGCGAACAGACTTCGACCACACTAGAGTTCGATCCAATGTCTCACAAATCTCCACCTTGGATCTAACTCTATAACATCAAGAAACTAGCTTTCTTCATGCAGATTTATTAACTGCATACAGTGGAAAAACTTGCAACTGGGCAATGTCTTGGTGATCATATCAGCAGCATTATGATCTGTCGAAACTTTCAGCCCTTGGACTTCTCCACGCTCGATTACCCCTCTGATGAAATGCAGCCTCACATCAATGTGCTTGGTTCGCTCATGATAGGCTGAATTCTTCGATAGATGTATTACACTTTGACTATCACATTTAACAGTGATAACTCGACCTTGAAGTTTTAGCTCCTTTGCAAAACCTTCAAGCCACACTGCTTCCTTCACAGCTTCAGTTAGAGCAATATACTCCGCTTCAGTGGTTGATAAGGCAACGACCTTCTGAAGTGTTGCTTTCCAACTGATTGCTGTCCCAAACATAGTGAACACATATCCGGAGATAGATTTTCTAGAATCCATACAACCTGCATAATCAGAGTCGACATATCCTTCGATTACTGCTTTACTATCTTCACCCAAGGCTCCACCATAAATTAGGACTCTATTCAGAGACCCATTTATGTACCTTAAAATCCACTTCAATGCTTGCCAGTGAGCCTTTCCAGGATTCGCCATGTACCTGCTTACAAGACTTACTGCATATGCTATGTCGGGTCTAGTACAGACCATAACATACATCAAAGACCAATTTGTCTTCTTTTGATTCCTCATAACTTCCTTATAGTCTCTAGGTTCTTCGTCTAGAACCTCACTTGCAGAGATTAAGGCATAAGCTATAAGATCTGCATACCCAAGTCTCTGAGGTGGCTTGATGACTCTCGTCGACCTGTCTCTTGATAACAGGTAGTCATTATCAGTCTCCTCATCTTCGACAACATCTTCTGTGTCTTCTTCGACTTCATCTGGGGTAAGCAATTCAGCATCAACATGCTCCACCTCAACAGGAATCTCTCCCTGTTCCAGCTCTTCGTCAGCATCATCAGTTTTCTTGAAAGCCATCTCTGCTTCGTTGAAAACTACATCTCGACTGGTGATACACCTCCTGTGACCTGGCTCTAGGCACCATAGCCTATAAGCTTTGACTCCTTCAGGGTATCCCATGAACATGCATTTCAGAGCTCTAGGTTCGACCTTGTCTTGCCTAATATGAGCATAGGCCACACAGCCAAATACTCTCAGTCTGTCGAGACTAGGTGGATGTCCCGACCAAAATTCTTCAGGTGTCTTCATTCCCAAGGCAGTCGAGGGACATCTATTTATCAGGTAAGCTACTGTCGAAACAGCTTCCTCCCAAAACACCTTCTTCAATCCAGCACTAACCAACATGCATCTAACCCTTTCAAGGATTGTTCGATTGAATCTCTCAGCTAAGCCATTTTGTTGAGGAGTACCTGCTACAGTCTTATGCCTTGCAATCCCAGACCCAACACAGTAACTGTCGAAAGCTTCGTTGCAGAATTCAAGGCCATTGTCGGTTCTCAACCTCTTAACCTTTCTGCCAGTCTGAGTTTCGACTAGCATCTTCCAACTTTTGAAATTCTCAAAAGTTTCATCCTTCGTCTTCTGAATGAATACCCATAGTTTTCTGGAATAGTCATCAACGATGGATAGAAAATACCTTGCACCTGAGTGTGAATGATTCCTTACAGGCCCCCAAAGATCAGCATGAATGTAATCCAGGGATCCCTGTGTTCTTTGCTTGCCTTTGTTAAACTTCGCCCTACAGGATTTACCAAATACACAAGATTCACAAAATTCCAACTTTTCGACTTTGTCACCTCCTAGCAGGTTCTGCTTCCCCAATTCGACCAGGCCTCTTTCGCTGACATGGCCCAATCTCATGTGCCATAATTTTGTCTTCGACATAAGTTTCGTGGATGCAACATTTGTCGAACCACTTACAACCTCAGCCTCAAGGGTATACAAGCCTTGTTTCTTCACGCCTCTCAAGACTTCCTTCGACCCCTTCATGACTCTTAGGATACTTTTCTCTCCTTGGAAAACATATCCTTTTCTGTCGAATTCACTAAGAGAAATCAAATTTCTCTTCAAGTCAGGTACGTACCTGACTTCAGTCAATAACCTTATTGACTCATCATGGAGCTTGAATCTCATAGATCCAATACCTGCAATTTTGCAAGATTTGTTGTTTCCTATCAGCACAGATCCACCATCTTGATCACATAGCTCCTCGAACAATTCTCTGTTTGGAGTCATGTGCCAAGTGCAACCTGAATCCATAATCCACTCTTTCCTCGAGTCGCCACTTGAAACCACAAGAACATTAGATGAGTCGAAGTCATCTTGAACAATGGCTGCATTGCCATTACCTCCATGATCTTTCAGGCATTCAGGGCACAGCTTTCTTATGTGACCCTCCTTCTTACAGTGGTAACATCGAATACTAGATGTTTCGCCACTATAGGACTTCTGTTGACTTTTACCTTTTTTCTTGTCGAACTTACCATCCTTTCGTAAGAATTTTCCCTTAACGGCCAAACCTTCGCCCACCGTCGAAGGTTTGTGCTCCTTTCGTTCGTTCAAGTCCTTAGAATACAAGGCTGATTGAAATTCTTCAAAGGTCAGGGACTCCCTTCCATACAAGAGAGTTTCTTTGAAGTGAGCATGTGTTCTGGGCAAAGCACACAGCAGCAATAGTGCTTGATCTTCATCATCGATCTTCACATCAATATTTTCAAGATCAAGAATCAGCTTGTTGAACATATCCAACTGCTCAGCCAACACTTTGTCTTCACTCATCTTGAATGAATATAAAGCTTGCTTCAGGTATAGTCGATTCACCAGAGATTTGGTCATGTACAAACTTTCAAGTTTCACCCATAATCCCGATGCTGTAGTCTCCTTTGATACCTCTCGAAGAACCTTATCACCAAGGCTCAACAATATTGCGTTGTGGGCTTTCTCGATCATGCCCGTCTTTTCTTTTGCCGTTAACGCAACGTCCATGGCTGCCTCACCCTTCAACGCTTCCAAACAACCCTGCTGAACCAACAGGGCTTTCATCTTCAAGCGCCACAGACCGAAGTCGTTCACTCCAGTGAACTTTTCAATCTCATACTTTGTTGAAGGCATCTTTTCCACGCTCACCGCACCAATTTGTTGTGAATAGGATACCGTTAAACAAAGTATAAACGGTTTCTTAATGATCAAGAAACTCACAAGGGTTAGGGTTAATAAAGAAGAAAGCAACAAGGAACAACAAGGATTGGTTATTAAACTTCTATTCTTTCCTTTCTCTTAGAACAAGATTACAAGTATACAAGAATAACAAAATAACCTCTCTCCCTTGAAATTAGGATTTTATCTTCCTATTTTTCCTTATCTCAAAATTGAGAAACTAGCATCCTATTTATAATAAAATAGCACACTAACCTAATGGGCTTTTTAACAATTACCCATTACAATCTAACTTAGGGTACAAGCTAACTTAAACAATTGGGCTTACAAGCAAGACCCAATTCAACATGCTAACAACTCTAGCAATATTTACTCATGCTAACAACCTTAGCAATATTTACTCATGCTAACAACCTTAGCAATATTTACTCATGCATGTTAGAACAAACTTCGACTACAACACGCATTACTTGTGAACAGACTTCGACCACACTAGAGTTCGATCCAATGTCTCACAGATAATTTTATAATGGTTTCTAATTAATTTAAATTATGTTTTTTTTATTTAAAAAAAGTCAAATTTGTATAATTATGCTCGTGTTTTTTGAAATCAATGAACTTTGACATTTTTTTAAATTGTCTTTTCTTTTCTTGACAAAAGAAGTCATATTGTTATTTTGATAAATCAAAAACTCTTAATAACAAACTCTAACATGAGCATTAGACATGACACAAACATGAACATTGTCGCATATACATCATTTCTCCTAAATTTGTTGCTTTCCTCATTCACTTGCTCAATTCCATAATCTTCAATTCAAAAAGGGTGGGTATCATTTTTTTTAGGGTTCCTATTGCATAGAGATGAAGGAAACACTATTAGCTAGCTAACTTGTCTCTTCAGTTGCATTTGTTTATTTCTAAACTTAACGAACCTAATCCATTTCAACCCTGACGAAACAACTCATTTTCAACCCTAATGAAACAACACAATTTTCAACCGTAACAAAACAACATCGTTTTCAACCCTAAAGAAATAACACCATTTGTGAAGACATGACTTCTCAAAGGTTTTGATGATGACACATTTTCTACAAGTCAAGGATGATTAACAAAAAGGAATTATCAAGGTAAAAGCTCAAGAGCAAAAGTTCAAGAACAAAGTGTCAAATATTTAATCAAGTCTTGATGAATTTATGAAGATTGACTAGCACAAAAGAAAAAGTACAACACTTAACCTCTATGTGATTGTGCAAGTGTTCAAACCATCCCTCATTCATGCCATACCCATTAGGAGTGAAATTATGCATCTTAAAATTTATTACACTTCATTTTTAAGGCTTTTTTCTAATTTTGGGATGAAGTAATCAATTAACCTAATTAGGATAATTGATTACCTTGTTAAAATTTTCAATTTTTTTGAACGTTAAAAGCAAGTAATCAATTAACCTAATAGTGGTAATCAATTACCACTATGCCAGAAGCCCAAAATATTGCATCTCTTTATAGAAAATTCTTTAAATTCTTGCTTTTGAAACATGGTATCCTTTGGTTAATTTCACTCTTTTGAGGAGGAGTTTAGAGGCTATATAACCTTCATAATTTCATATTTTCAAACTCACCTCCTTGTAAATTTTCAATCAATCATTCATACTCTTTCAAACTTTCAAATTTTGTATAAGTGTTCAAACATAATTTTCTTATAGGGAAACATTATGCATAAACCTTTATAGTAAAGCATCCTAGTTTCATCTCATACAAAGAACACTTGTATAATTATTGTGAAAGTCGTGTATTACAAGGAGAAGATCAATCTTTTGAGTGATAAAGTGTTAAACAAGGAACAACAAGGATTGGTTATTAAACTGTTATTCTTTCCTTTCTCTTAGAACAAGATTACAAGTATACAAGAATAACAAAATAACCTCTCTCCCTTGAAATTAGGATTTTATCTTCCTATTTTTCCTTATCTCAAAATTGAGAAACTAGCATCCTATTTATAATAAAATAGCACACTAACCTAATGGGCTCTTTAACAATTACCCATTACAAGCTAACTTAGGGTACAAGCTAACTTAAACAATTGGGCTTACAAGCAAGACCCAATTCAACATGCTAACAACTCTAGCAATATTTACTCATGCTAACAACCTTAGCAATATTTACTCATGCTAACAACCTTAGCAATATTTACTCATGCATGTTAGAACAAACTTCGACTACAACACGCATTACTTGCGAACAGACTTCGACCACACTAGAGTTCGATCCAATGTCTCACAAATCTCCACCTTGGATCTAACTCTATAACATCAAGAAACTAGCTTTCTTCATGCAGATTTATTAACTGCATACAGTGGAAAAACTTGCAACTGGGCAATGTCTTGGTGATCATATCAGCAGCATTATGATCTGTCGAAACTTTCAGCCCTTGGACTTCTCCACGCTCGATTACCCCTCTGATGAAATGCAGCCTCACATCAATGTGCTTGGTTCGCTCATGATAGGCTGAATTCTTCGATAGATGTATTACACTTTGACTATCACATTTAACAGTGATAACTCGACCTTGAAGTTTTAGCTCCTTTGCAAAACCTTCAAGCCACACTGCTTCCTTCACAGCTTCAGTTAGAGCAATATACTCCGCTTCAGTGGTTGATAAGGCAACGACCTTCTGAAGTGTTGCTTTCCAACTGATTGCTGTCCCAAACATAGTGAACACATATCCGGAGATAGATTTTCTAGAATCCATACAACCTGCATAATCAGAGTCGACATATCCTTCGATTACTGCTTTACTATCTTCACCCAAGGCTCCACCATAAATTAGGACTCTATTCAGAGACCCATTTATGTACCTTAAAATCCACTTCAATGCTTGCCAGTGAGCCTTTCCAGGATTCGCCATGTACCTGCTTACAAGACTTACTGCATATGCTATGTCGGGTCTAGTACAGACCATAACATACATCAAAGACCAATTTGTCTTCTTTTGATTCCTCATAACTTCCTTATAGTCTCTAGGTTCTTCGTCTAGAACCTCACTTGCAGAGATTAAGGCATAAGCTATAAGATCTGCATACCCAAGTCTCTGAGGTGGCTTGATGACTCTCGTCGACCTGTCTCTTGATAACAGGTAGTCATTATCAGTCTCCTCATCTTCGACAACATCTTCTGTGTCTTCTTCGACTTCATCTGGGGTAAGCAATTCAGCATCAACATGCTCCACCTCAACAGGAATCTCTCCCTGTTCCAGCTCTTCGTCAGCATCATCAGTTTTCTTGAAAGCCATCTCTGCTTCGTTGAAAACTACATCTCGACTGGTGATACACCTCCTGTGACCTGGCTCTAGGCACCATAGCCTATAAGCTTTGACTCCTTCAGGGTATCCCATGAACATGCATTTCAGAGCTCTAGGTTCGACCTTGTCTTGCCTAATATGAGCATAGGCCACACAGCCAAATACTCTCAGTCTGTCGAGACTAGGTGGATGTCCCGACCAAAATTCTTCAGGTGTCTTCATTCCCAAGGCAGTCGAGGGACATCTATTTATCAGGTAAGCTACTGTCGAAACAGCTTCCTCCCAAAACACCTTCTTCAATCCAGCACTAACCAACATGCATCTAACCCTTTCAAGGATTGTTCGATTGAATCTCTCAGCTAAGCCATTTTGTTGAGGAGTACCTGCTACAGTCTTATGCCTTGCAATCCCAGACCCAACACAGTAACTGTCGAAAGCTTCGTTGCAGAATTCAAGGCCATTGTCGGTTCTCAACCTCTTAACCTTTCTGCCAGTCTGAGTTTCGACTAGCATCTTCCAACTTTTGAAATTCTCAAAAGTTTCATCCTTCGTCTTCTGAATGAATACCCATAGTTTTCTGGAATAGTCATCAACGATGGATAGAAAATACCTTGCACCTGAGTGTGAATGATTCCTTACAGGCCCCCAAAGATCAGCATGAATGTAATCCAGGGATCCCTGTGTTCTTTGCTTGCCTTTGTTAAACTTCGCCCTACAGGATTTACCAAATACACAAGATTCACAAAATTCCAACTTTTCGACTTTGTCACCTCCTAGCAGGTTCTGCTTCCCCAATTCGACCAGGCCTCTTTCGCTGACATGGCCCAATCTCATGTGCCATAATTTTGTCTTCGACATAAGTTTCGTGGATGCAACATTTGTCGAACCACTTACAACCTCAGCCTCAAGGGTATACAAGCCTTGTTTCTTCACGCCTCTCAAGACTTCCTTCGACCCCTTCATGACTCTTAGGATACTTTTCTCTCCTTGGAAAACATATCCTTTTCTGTCGAATTCACTAAGAGAAATCAAATTTCTCTTCAAGTCAGGTACGTACCTGACTTCAGTCAATAACCTTATTGACTCATCATGGAGCTTGAATCTCATAGATCCAATACCTGCAATTTTGCAAGATTTGTTGTTTCCTATCAGCACAGATCCACCATCTTGATCACATAGCTCCTCGAACAATTCTCTGTTTGGAGTCATGTGCCAAGTGCAACCTGAATCCATAATCCACTCTTTCCTCGAGTCGCCACTTGAAACCACAAGAACATTAGATGAGTCGAAGTCATCTTGAACAATGGCTGCATTGCCATTACCTCCATGATCTTTCAGGCATTCAGGGCACAGCTTTCTTATGTGACCCTCCTTCTTACAGTGGTAACATCGAATACTAGATGTTTCGCCACTATAGGACTTCTGTTGACTTTTACCTTTTTTCTTGTCGAACTTACCATCCTTTCGTAAGAATTTTCCCTTAACGGCCAAACCTTCGCCCACCGTCGAAGGTTTGTGCTCCTTTCGTTCGTTCAAGTCCTTAGAATACAAGGCTGATTGAAATTCTTCAAAGGTCAGGGACTCCCTTCCATACAAGAGAGTTTCTTTGAAGTGAGCATGTGTTCTGGGCAAAGCACACAGCAGCAATAGTGCTTGATCTTCATCATCGATCTTCACATCAATATTTTCAAGATCAAGAATCAGCTTGTTGAACATATCCAACTGCTCAGCCAACACTTTGTCTTCACTCATCTTGAATGAATATAAAGCTTGCTTCAGGTATAGTCGATTCACCAGAGATTTGGTCATGTACAAACTTTCAAGTTTCACCCATAATCCCGATGCTGTAGTCTCCTTTGATACCTCTCGAAGAACCTTATCACCAAGGCTCAACAATATTGCGTTGTGGGCTTTCTCGATCATGCCCGTCTTTTCTTTTGCCGTTAACGCAACGTCCATGGCTGCCTCACCCTTCAACGCTTCCAAACAACCCTGCTGAACCAACAGGGCTTTCATCTTCAAGCGCCACAGACCGAAGTCGTTCACTCCAGTGAACTTTTCAATCTCATACTTTGTTGAAGGCATCTTTTCCACGCTCACCGCACCAATTTGTTGTGAATAGGATACCGTTAAACAAAGTATAAACGGTTTCTTAATGATCAAGAAACTCACAAGGGTTAGGGTTAATAAAGAAGAAAGCAACAAGGAACAACAAGGATTGGTTATTAAACTTCTATTCTTTCCTTTCTCTTAGAACAAGATTACAAGTATACAAGAATAACAAAATAACCTCTCTCCCTTGAAATTAGGATTTTATCTTCCTATTTTTCCTTATCTCAAAATTGAGAAACTAGCATCCTATTTATAATAAAATAGCACACTAACCTAATGGGCTTTTTAACAATTACCCATTACAATCTAACTTAGGGTACAAGCTAACTTAAACAATTGGGCTTACAAGCAAGACCCAATTCAACATGCTAACAACTCTAGCAATATTTACTCATGCTAACAACCTTAGCAATATTTACTCATGCTAACAACCTTAGCAATATTTACTCATGCTAACAACCTTAGCAATATTTACTCATGCATGTTAGAACAAACTTCGACTACAACACGCATTACTTGTGAACAGACTTCGACCACACTAGAGTTCGATCCAATGTCTCACAGATAATTTTATAATGGTTTCTAATTAATTTAAATTATGTTTTTTTTATTTAAAAAAAGTCAAATTTGTATAATTATGCTCGTGTTTTTTGAAATCAATGAACTTTGACATTTTTTTAAATTGTCTTTTCTTTTCTTGACAAAAGAAGTCATATTGTTATTTTGATAAATCAAAAACTCTTAATAACAAACTCTAACATGAGCATTAGACATGACACAAACATGAACATTGTCGCATATACATCATTTCTCCTAAATTTGTTGCTTTCCTCATTCACTTGCTCAATTCCATAATCTTCAATTCAAAAAGGGTGGGTATCATTTTTTTTAGGGTTCCTATTGCATAGAGATGAAGGAAACACTATTAGCTAGCTAACTTGTCTCTTCAGTTGCATTTGTTTATTTCTAAACTTAACGAACCTAATCCATTTCAACCCTGACGAAACAACTCATTTTCAACCCTAATGAAACAACACAATTTTCAACCGTAACAAAACAACATCGTTTTCAACCCTAAAGAAATAACACCATTTGTGAAGACATGACTTCTCAAAGGTTTTGATGATGACACATTTTCTACAAGTCAAGGATGATTAACAAAAAGGAATTATCAAGGTAAAAGCTCAAGAGCAAAAGTTCAAGAACAAAGTGTCAAATATTTAATCAAGTCTTGATGAATTTATGAAGATTGACTAGCACAAAAGAAAAAGTACAACACTTAACCTCTATGTGATTGTGCAAGTGTTCAAACCATCCCTCATTCATGCCATACCCATTAGGAGTGAAATTATGCATCTTAAAATTTATTACACTTCATTTTTAAGGCTTTTTTCTAATTTTGGGATGAAGTAATCAATTAACCTAATTAGGATAATTGATTACCTTGTTAAAATTTTCAATTTTTTTGAACGTTAAAAGCAAGTAATCAATTAACCTAATAGTGGTAATCAATTACCACTATGCCAGAAGCCCAAAATATTGCATCTCTTTATAGAAAATTCTTTAAATTCTTGCTTTTGAAACATGGTATCCTTTGGTTAATTTCACTCTTTTGAGGAGGAGTTTAGAGGCTATATAACCTTCATAATTTCATATTTTCAAACTCACCTCCTTGTAAATTTTCAATCAATCATTCATACTCTTTCAAACTTTCAAATTTTGTATAAGTGTTCAAACATAATTTTCTTATAGGGAAACATTATGCATAAACCTTTATAGTAAAGCATCCTAGTTTCATCTCATACAAAGAACACTTGTATAATTATTGTGAAAGTCGTGTATTACAAGGAGAAGATCAATCTTTTGAGTGATAAAGTGTTAAACAAGGAACAACAAGGATTGGTTATTAAACTGTTATTCTTTCCTTTCTCTTAGAACAAGATTACAAGTATACAAGAATAACAAAATAACCTCTCTCCCTTGAAATTAGGATTTTATCTTCCTATTTTTCCTTATCTCAAAATTGAGAAACTAGCATCCTATTTATAATAAAATAGCACACTAACCTAATGGGCTCTTTAACAATTACCCATTACAAGCTAACTTAGGGTACAAGCTAACTTAAACAATTGGGCTTACAAGCAAGACCCAATTCAACATGCTAACAACTCTAGCAATATTTACTCATGCTAACAACCTTAGCAATATTTACTCATGCTAACAACCTTAGCAATATTTACTCATGCATGTTAGAACAAACTTCGACTACAACACGCATTACTTGCGAACAGACTTCGACCACACTAGAGTTCGATCCAATGTCTCACAAATCTCCACCTTGGATCTAACTCTATAACATCAAGAAACTAGCTTTCTTCATGCAGATTTATTAACTGCATACAGTGGAAAAACTTGCAACTGGGCAATGTCTTGGTGATCATATCAGCAGCATTATGATCTGTCGAAACTTTCAGCCCTTGGACTTCTCCACGCTCGATTACCCCTCTGATGAAATGCAGCCTCACATCAATGTGCTTGGTTCGCTCATGATAGGCTGAATTCTTCGACAGATGTATTACACTTTGACTATCACATTTAACAGTGATAACTCGACCTTGAAGTTTTAGCTCCTTTGCAAAACCTTCAAGCCACACTGCTTCCTTCACAGCTTCAGTTAGAGCAATATACTCCGCTTCAGTGGTTGATAAGGCAACGACCTTCTGAAGTGTTGCTTTCCAACTGATTGCTGTCCCAAACATAGTGAACACATATCCGAAGATAGATTTTCTAGAATCCATACAACCTGCATAATCAGAGTCGACATATCCTTCGATTACTGCTTTACTATCTTCACCCAAGGCTCCACCATAAATTAGGACTCTATTCAGAGACCCATTTATGTACCTTAAAATCCACTTCAATGCTTGCCAGTGAGCCTTTCCAGGATTCGCCATGTACCTGCTTACAAGACTTACTGCATATGCTATGTCGGGTCTAGTACAGACCATAACATACATCAAAGACCAATTTGTCTTCTTTTGATTCCTCATAACTTCCTTATAGTCTCTAGGTTCTTCGTCTAGAACCTCACTTGCAGAGATTAAGGCATAAGCTATAAGATCTGCATACCCAAGTCTCTGAGGTGGCTTGATGACTCTCGTCGACCTGTCTCTTGATAACAGGTAGTCATTATCAGTCTCCTCATCTTCGACAACATCTTCTGTGTCTTCTTCGACTTCATCTGGGGTAAGCAATTCAGCATCAACATGCTCCACCTCAACAGGAATCTCTCCCTGTTCCAGCTCTTCGTCAGCATCATCAGTTTTCTTGAAAGCCATCTCTGCTTCGTTGAAAACTACATCTCGACTGGTGATACACCTCCTGTGACCTGGCTCTAGGCACCATAGCCTATAAGCTTTGACTCCTTCAGGGTATCCCATGAACATGCATTTCAGAGCTCTAGGTTCGACCTTGTCTTGCCTAATATGAGCATAGGCCACACAGCCAAATACTCTCAGTCTGTCGAGACTAGGTGGATGTCCCGACCAAAATTCTTCAGGTGTCTTCATTCCCAAGGCAGTCGAGGGACATCTATTTATCAGGTAAGCTACTGTCGAAACAGCTTCCTCCCAAAACACCTTCTTCAATCCAGCACTAACCAACATGCATCTAACCCTTTCAAGGATTGTTCGATTGAATCTCTCAGCTAAGCCATTTTGTTGAGGAGTACCTGCTACAGTCTTATGCCTTGCAATCCCAGACCCAACACAGTAACTGTCGAAAGCTTCGTTGCAGAATTCAAGGCCATTGTCGGTTCTCAACCTCTTAACCTTTCTGCCAGTCTGAGTTTCGACTAGCATCTTCCAACTTTTGAAATTCTCAAAAGTTTCATCCTTCGTCTTCTGAATGAATACCCATAGTTTTCTGGAATAGTCATCAACGATGGATAGAAAATACCTTGCACCTGAGTGTGAATGATTCCTTACAGGCCCCCAAAGATCAGCATGAATGTAATCCAGGGATCCCTGTGTTCTTTGCTTGCCTTTGTTAAACTTCGCCCTACAGGATTTACCAAATACACAAGATTCACAAAATTCCAACTTTTCGACTTTGTCACCTCCTAGCAGGTTCTGCTTCCCCAATTCGACCAGGCCTCTTTCGCTGACATGGCCCAATCTCATGTGCCATAATTTTGTCTTCGACATAAGTTTCGTGGATGCAACATTTGTCGAACCACTTACAACCTCAGCCTCAAGGGTATACAAGCCTTGTTTCTTCACGCCTCTCAAGACTTCCTTCGACCCCTTCATGACTCTTAGGATACTTTTCTCTCCTTGGAAAACATATCCTTTTCTGTCGAATTCACTAAGAGAAATCAAATTTCTCTTCAAGTCAGGTACGTACCTGACTTCAGTCAATAACCTTATTGACTCATCATGGAGCTTGAATCTCATAGATCCAATACCTGCAATTTTGCAAGATTTGTTGTTTCCTATCAGCACAGATCCACCATCTTGATCACATAGCTCCTCGAACAATTCTCTGTTTGGAGTCATGTGCCAAGTGCAACCTGAATCCATAATCCACTCTTTCCTCGAGTCGCCACTTGAAACCACAAGAACATTAGATGAGTCGAAGTCATCTTGAACAATGGCTGCATTGCCATTACCTCCATGATCTTTCAGGCATTCAGGGCACAGCTTTCTTATGTGACCCTCCTTCTTACAGTGGTAACATCGAATACTAGATGTTTCGCCACTATAGGACTTCTGTTGACTTTTACCTTTTTTCTTGTCGAACTTACCATCCTTTCGTAAGAATTTTCCCTTAACGGCCAAACCTTCGCCCACCGTCGAAGGTTTGTGCTCCTTTCGTTCGTTCAAGTCCTTAGAATACAAGGCTGATTGAAATTCTTCAAAGGTCAGGGACTCCCTTCCATACAAGAGAGTTTCTTTGAAGTGAGCATGTGTTCTGGGCAAAGCACACAGCAGCAATAGTGCTTGATCTTCATCATCGATCTTCACATCAATATTTTCAAGATCAAGAATCAGCTTGTTGAACATATCCAACTGCTCAGCCAACACTTTGTCTTCACTCATCTTGAATGAATATAAAGCTTGCTTCAGGTATAGTCGATTCACCAGAGATTTGGTCATGTACAAACTTTCAAGTTTCACCCATAATCCCGATGCTGTAGTCTCCTTTGATACCTCTCGAAGAACCTTATCACCAAGGCTCAACAATATTGCGTTGTGGGCTTTCTCGATCATGCCCGTCTTTTCTTTTGCCGTTAACGCAACGTCCATGGCTGCCTCACCCTTCAACGCTTCCAAACAACCCTGCTGAACCAACAGGGCTTTCATCTTCAAGCGCCACAGACCGAAGTCGTTCACTCCAGTGAACTTTTCAATCTCATACTTTGTTGAAGGCATCTTTTCCACGCTCACCGCACCAATTTGTTGTGAATAGGATACCGTTAAACAAAGTATAAACGGTTTCTTAATGATCAAGAAACTCACAAGGGTTAGGGTTAATAAAGAAGAAAGCAACAAGGAACAACAAGGATTGGTTATTAAACTTCTATTCTTTCCTTTCTCTTAGAACAAGATTACAAGTATACAAGAATAACAAAATAACCTCTCTCCCTTGAAATTAGGATTTTATCTTCCTATTTTTCCTTATCTCAAAATTGAGAAACTAGCATCCTATTTATAATAAAATAGCACACTAACCTAATGGGCTTTTTAACAATTACCCATTACAATCTAACTTAGGGTACAAGCTAACTTAAACAATTGGGCTTACAAGCAAGACCCAATTCAACATGCTAACAACTCTAGCAATATTTACTCATGCTAACAACCTTAGCAATATTTACTCATGCTAACAACCTTAGCAATATTTACTCATGCTAACAACCTTAGCAATATTTACTCATGCATGTTAGAACAAACTTCGACTACAACACGCATTACTTGTGAACAGACTTCGACCACACTAGAGTTCGATCCAATGTCTCACAGATAATTTTATAATGGTTTCTAATTAATTTAAATTATGTTTTTTTTATTTAAAAAAAGTCAAATTTGTATAATTATGCTCGTGTTTTTTGAAATCAATGAACTTTGACATTTTTTTAAATTGTCTTTTCTTTTCTTGACAAAAGAAGTCATATTTTTATTTTGATAAATCAAAAACTCTTAATAACAAACTCTAACATGAGCATTAGACATGACACAAACATGAACATTGTCGCATATACATCATTTCTCCTAAATTTGTTGCTTTCCTCATTCACTTGCTCAATTCCATAATCTTCAATTCAAAAAGGGTGGGTATCATTTTTTTTAGGGTTCCTATTGCATAGAGATGAAGGAAACACTATTAGCTAGCTAACTTGTCTCTTCAGTTGCATTTGTTTATTTCTAAACTTAACGAACCTAATCCATTTCAACCCTGACGAAACAACTCATTTTCAACCCTAATGAAACAACACAATTTTCAACCGTAACAAAACAACATCGTTTTCAACCCTAAAGAAATAACACCATTTGTGAAGACATGACTTCTCAAAGGTTTTGATGATGACACATTTTCTACAAGTCAAGGATGATTAACAAAAAGGAATTATCAAGGTAAAAGCTCAAGAGCAAAAGTTCAAGAACAAAGTGTCAAATATTTAATCAAGTCTTGATGAATTTATGAAGATTGACTAGCACAAAAGAAAAAGTACAACACTTAACCTCTATGTGATTGTGCAAGTGTTCAAACCATCCCTCATTCATGCCATACCCATTAGGAGTGAAATTATGCATCTTAAAATTTATTACACTTCATTTTTAAGGCTTTTTTCTAATTTTGGGATGAAGTAATCAATTAACCTAATTAGGATAATTGATTACCTTGTTAAAATTTTCAATTTTTTTGAACGTTAAAAGCAAGTAATCAATTAACCTAATAGTGGTAATCAATTACCACTATGCCAGAAGCCCAAAATATTGCATCTCTTTATAGAAAATTCTTTAAATTCTTGCTTTTGAAACATGGTATCCTTTGGTTAATTTCACTCTTTTGAGGAGGAGTTTAGAGGCTATATAACCTTCATAATTTCATATTTTCAAACTCACCTCCTTGTAAATTTTCAATCAATCATTCATACTCTTTCAAACTTTCAAATTTTGTATAAGTGTTCAAACATAATTTTCTTATAGGGAAACATTATGCATAAACCTTTATAGTAAAGCATCCTAGTTTCATCTCATACAAAGAACACTTGTATAATTATTGTGAAAGTCGTGTATTACAAGGAGAAGATCAATCTTTTGAGTGATAAAGTGTTAAATATCCATCTTTTACATACTTACAGAAAATTCAGATTTGCTTTGTTTGTCACATATTATTTTTCCAGGATTGATGGAAATAAGATTATGAAGTTGTATTCATTGTTGTCCTAGTTGTGGAAACAAGAGGTCCATTGTGAGAGGGTTGTTCTCACTTTGGACTTAGTGAAAAATCCAAGAGGTTGTTCTTGGTGTGATTTGTTAGTGTCTGTATAGAAAGGCTAGGAAGTGTCTTGTCTAAGTCCTAATATTATCAAAAATCTATTTCATGTTGAAAGGGAACTGAATTACTCTTAGACTGCGAGGGGAACCATAATATATCCTTGTGTCGTTTACTTTCTGCATTTACAGTTTTCATCACATAGTAATTACTTAGGAAAGTAAAATTTAAAACCGTCAAAAATCCAGAAAATATTCTAAGTACCTAATTCACCCCCCCCCCCTCTCTTAGGTGCAATATCTACTTACAATTGGCATCAGAGCAGGTTATAGGTAACCTGTTCCTAAAGATCCAGTATGGCTTTCACTAGCATAAACCCGGTTTTCAAAGATAGCGGTAGTAGCAACAAACCCCTTCTATTCTCTGGAGAATATTTTGACTTTTGGATAATCCGTAGTAGAGCACACTTAGAAGCATTAGGAGAAGGAACTTGGGAAACTATTGAAAATGGTTCACATCAACCAATTAGTGTTGTAAATGGTGTCAGAACTCGAAAGATTAAAAGTCCTTATGATGAAGATGATAAGAAAAAGATTCTTAATGAAAAGAAAGCTATCAACATTTTTCAAAGTTCATTAAGTATGTATTAGCTCTTCCGTATATTACAATGTAAATCCGCAAAAAAAAATTTTGAGACACTTTGGTGGAGACTCATGAAGGAACCGCTGAAGTTAAAAGATCAAGATTAAATACATTAAGTCAAGAATATGAGATGTTCTGAATGCATCACGGAGAATCCATCGTTGCATTACAAAAGAGATTCGTTCATTTAACAAATCACTTGATTGCACTTGATAAAACATTTTCTAATGATGAATTGAACCTTAAAGTACTAAGATCCTTGACTAGAAAATGAAAACCAAGAGTAACGGCAATATCGAAAAAGAAAAGTCTTTCTACCATGACTACCGCATCATTATTTGAAAAACTCCAAGAACATGAATTAGAACTTGGACGATTTGAAAAACATGAACATCAAGAAAAGAAATCCAAGGGTATCGTGTTGAAAGTAAATTTAAAAGAAGATCAAGATGATGATGCACCAGAGGAAGATGAAAACTTTATGATCCTTGTAAAGAGACTTGGTAAATTTCTTGTTAAAAATGACAAATCCTTTAATTATTTAAAAAGAAAGAAAAATTTCAAGAAAAAGGAGGCTTCCACTTCAACACAAGATGTTACATGTTATGAATGTGATAAGTAATGTCATATAAAACCCGATTGTCTAAAACTCTCCAAGAAAGGTGGATTCAAAGGCAAAAAGGAGACAAAGAATAAAAAGACTTATATTGCATGGGAAGATAATGACATAAGTTCATCATCCGATTCAGAAAGTGATGAAAGCACAAATCTAGCATTAATGGCTTCACACCACTCCGATGATGAAGATGATAAGGTTAGTAATGTATTTTATCTTTATGATAATGATGCACAAGGTACCATAAATGAACTCTTAAATGAATGTAAAGTATTGTACAAAACAATATCTTCACAAAAGAAACAAATTACATCTTTAGAAGAAAAAATGGAGACTATGGAAAAAGAGACAAAAGATTATTAGTAAAGAAAAATAAAAATTTGTATGTAAAAATTGTGAGTCACTTTCTTTCTAAATTGTTCAATTAAAAAGAGTTCTTGAAAGATATGAAAAAGGACAAATTGGGTGGGAAGGTGTCCTTAGTCAACAAAGATATTCAAATGATAAAAGTGGACTTGGTTATTCAAAGTTTTCCAAACCAAGTACTAATAAAACCATCTTTGTTAAGGCTAGTGACCAATCTTCCAAAGAGAAAATGAAAAAACCTAAAGTTGTTCATCATTATGCTAAAAGGAAAAGATTTACTAAAAAGAAATCTTATGTTCCTAGATATAGAAGCAATTTTAAACCTACTTGCTTTTATTGTGGTATTGTTGGCCATACACCTAATGCTTGCTAGGTTAGAAACTTTAGTGTTGCAAGTGGGCATTATGTATGGGTAAAGAAAGGTACTAATTATGAAGGACCCAATGCAATCTTGGTACCTAACAAAACCTAATTTGTTTTGTAGGTATGCTTGAAGACCACTTCTAATCTATGGTATCTTGATAGTAGTTGTTCAAAGCATATGACGGGTGAATTAATAGATTTTCAAGTCTAGTGCTTAAGGCCAAGGGTTATGTTACATATGGAGATAACAACAAAGGGAAGATTCTTGGCATAGGCAAAGTTGGAGCACCACCTTTCACATCCATTGAAGATGTTCTTTATGTTGAAGGACTAAAGCACAATCTCCTTACTATAAGCCAACTTTGTGACAAAGGCTTCAAAATCAAGTTCACCAATGATGAATGCATGATATAAGATGAAGTCACTAATGAGGTAAAAATCAAAGGTAAAAGAATAAATAATATACTCATGATTTCCCTTGATGATTTGTCTTTGAAGGTAAAATGTCTTATGGCGAACAATAATGATCCATGGCTATGGAATAAAAGATTTTCTCATATTCAAATGGAACATTTGAATATGTTTATCAAGCATGACCTTGTTAATTGTTTACCGAAGAAAAAATTCATCAAAGATAGATTATGTGATGCTTGTCAAAGGTGAAAACAAACCAAATAAACTTTCAAATCCAAGAATGTAGTGCCCACTTCAAGGCCATTACGATTGTTGCATATGGACTTATTTGGTCCATCAAAAACAAGAAGCTTCGGAGGTAATCTAATAATTTAGTTATTGTTGACGATTTCTCTAGATATACTTGGACTTTCTTTTAGTACAGAAAAGTGATGCATTTAAGGCGTTCAAGAAATATGCGAAGCAAATCCAAAATGAGAAGTCACTAACTATTGCCTCTATAAGAAGTGATCATGGTGGATAGTTCTGAAATGCTCCTTTTGAAGAATTTTGCAAAGAAAAGGGAATATCTCACAACTTCTCAAAGAAAAATGGTGTGGTAGAGAGAAAGAATAGGTCATTATGGAACTTGCAAGGGCAATGTTTAGCGACTCAAATCTTCCAAAGTACTTTTGGGAGGATGCAGTAAGCACGACATGTTTTGTAAGTAATAGAGTAAATATTAGACCTATCCTTAAGAAGACTCCTTATGAACTTTTCAAAGGGAGGAAACCAAAAATTGCTTATTTTCACATATTTGGATACAAGTGCTTTGTCTTAAACAATGACAAAGATAATCTTGGTAAGTTCTATAAAAAAGCAGATAAAGGTATTTTTCTAGGTTATTCTCTTTCAAGTAAGGCATATAGAATTTATAATAAACAAACTTTAACCATTGAAGAATCTATGCATGTAAAGTTTGATGAATCTAACCCCTTCAAGGAGGATATTATTTTGTGTGATGATGATGATGATTTTATAGAAGTTCCTCAAGAAGATACTTCCAAAGTCAACAATGAGACTCAAACAAAATATCAAGAAGAACTGATTCAATAAGAGTCAAATGATAATGATCTACCTAAGGAATGAAGAACTCATAGAGATCATCCAATTAATAAATTCATTGGTGATATTAGTCAAGGCGTTGCAACTAGACTAAACCTCAAAGATGCATGCTCAAATGTGGCATTTGTTTCACAAATTGAACCTTCCAAAGTTGGTGAAGCCTTAGGAGGCGACCAATGGATAACTTCTATGTAAGAGGAGTTAAACCAATTCGAAAGGAATCATGTTTGGGAACTTGTTCCTAAGCCAAGTGGTAAACACGTCATTGGTACTAAATGGGTGTTTAAGAACAAGCTTGATGAGGATGAGATAATTATTCGGAAAAAAAATTGGTGGCTCAAGGATACAATCAAGAGGAAGGAATTGATTTTGAAGAAACATTTGCTCCGATTGCAAGGTTAGAAGCTATCCATTTATTACTTGCTTATGCATGTTCATTGAATTTTCAGTTATACCAAATGGATGTCAAGAGCGTATTCTTGAACGGCTACATCAATGAAGAAGTCTATGTCAAACAACCCCCTGGCTTTAAAGAATTCAAGAATCCTTTGCATGTCTTTAAAAAGCTCTTTATGACTTAAAGCAAGCACCAAGAGCATGGTATGTTCGACTTACCAACATTTTTTTGTGAAAGAGGATTTAAAAAAGGTAAAGCAGATAAGACCATGTTCATTAAGATAATTAAGGACAACACTTTATTTAGTTCAAGTCTACATTGACGATATCATATTCAGATCAACAAACAAAGGACTTTATGAAAAATTCTCGTTGATGATGCAAGTAGAATTAGAGATGTCTATGATGGGTAAGATGAACTATTTTCTTTGATTACAAATCAAGCAACTAAAGAATGGCGTCTTCATCAACCAAGCCAAGTATTGCAAAGAGTTTTTGAAGAGATTCGACATGGATAGTTGCAAAGCTATGTCTACTCTAATGGGATCTAGAACCTATGTTGATCAAGACGAATCAGGTATTTCAGTTGACGTTACAAAGTATCGAGGTTACAAAACTGATCGCAAAAGCACAAGGGGTACATGTCACATACTAAGGAATATGTTAGTATCACGGTCCTGCAAGAAACAAGCTTGTGTCATACTTAGCACGACCGAAGCATAATATATTTCAGTAGGAAGTTATTGTGCCCAGATTCTATGGCTCAAGCAACAACTACGTGACTATGGACTCAATCTTAGATGTGTTCCTTTACAATATCATAATACAAGTGTGTTGCACCCCAAAATTTGCCCTCACAATACAAGACTTTGTGTTCCAAGAAGGTTCACAAGGTTCACAAAATTCACAATTGGTCAGAAGAGTTGACAATTCCCTCAGACAATGCACCTCCTAAGCAGTGCATCCAAAACTAGGGTTTTGACTTTAATCAGGCTAAATGGACTTCCAAAACTTCAAGTGAGCTTCATAACATCTTATATGTGTATAAGAACCCCCATGTCAAGTTTCAAGACTTTTCTCAAAAGTTTGCTCAGTCAGATGATCAGATAAGTCAAAAGCAGTCAATGCAGTTAAAAGGTCAAACTGAGGTCAACTGTGGTCAAACCAAAGTCAAACTTCATGATTTTTTTTTTTGCCAACATCAAAGAGAGGTTGGGTGAGAAATATTATCATAATAACTGTAATACCCCAAATTTTGCCCTAAGATTTGTCGTCGCATTTCATTGCATTTAATCAATTACTAACAAATTTGTGTAGTCGTTTGACTTTTTGCAGGTAAATATCATATGGCATGCATTTTTTTTTTAAAAAGTAAAAATGGCACAATTGGCAGGAGGACATGTGTAAGGAGTTATGAGTGTGAGAGGTTGAGAGTTCGAATCTCACCTTTGTCATTTTTTTTGTTTTTTATTATTTTTACTCTAAATTTTTCTATCTTTCATTAAAAAAATAACAAAAATAGTTTTTTATTATTATTTAATTATTATTTTCGTATTTTAATTAAATCATTTTTTAAAATATTATTTTTTTCACTTTTTTCTAAATTATTCATAAAAATATCCAAAAAATCATAAAATAAAAAATATTGAAAAAAATTTTGTTCTTTTTATAATATTTTTTATTTTAGGAATCAATAGGATTATTAGTTTTTATTTTAAGTTTATTTTAATTATTTTAAATTATTTAAATTTTATTTTTTCTTAACTAATTATTTAGTTTGTGCTTTAAAATGGGCTTTAGGGACATTATTGACAATTTGGTGTTAACCCTAATTTGTTCCCTATATATACATGTGTTGCCTTGTTGGAAAAGAGGAGAGAAGGAAAAAAACCTAAGAGGAGTGAGTGCCGTTTGCCGTTATTTAGTTTTCTTCTTCATCCATTACTATTGTTTCTTTTTCTTCATCGTTTACCGTTATTTCTTTTCCTTCATCTATTACTGTTGTTTCTTTTTCTTCATCTTTTACCGTTATTTCTTTTTCTTCATATATTACCGTTATTTCTTTTTCTTTATCTATTACTGTTACGTTTATATATATATAATTTTTAAATTGTTAGAGTTTATATATATAAGATTTTTGATCGAATTATGTCGATACGATGTTTGCACATTTGTGTGCATGACGCGTGACATTTGTGTTAGTTCGATCTGGTTGCGATGATCGCATTTTTGCGTGAGCAATAATACTATTTTTTGCTTAATTTCTTTTTCTTTGCGATAAATTTTGTTTCGTCCGATTTAGATCTGGTTGCGATGAGCGCATTTCTGCGTTAGCAACATTGTTGGGTTATTTGGCACATTTAAAATTCATTATTGCTTTATTATTATTATTATTATTATTATTATTATTATTATTATTATTATTATTATTATTATTATTATTATCATTATTTATTATTATTATCATTATTATCATTATTATTACCATTATTATTATTATTGTTATCATTAATTTATTAAAATTTGTTATAATATAAAAATCTGTTTTTTTAAAATAAATAACATTAACATCTTTTCCAAATTAATATGAAAACCTATTATTTTTAAGAAAAACTTTTTTTTAGATAAATTTAAAATAATAACTAAAATCTTTTTTTTAAAATAATAACTAGAACCGTTATTTATTTTATTTTATTATTGTTCAATTCAAATTTCATTATCATATTGTATCTGCTCCTCTCATGTAACCTCGCGAACTTAACAATCGCTCTTTAAATTCTGCCTTTAAATTTCTGCTTGCATGGTTTAAATTATGACATTATCTCTCTGCTTGCATGATTCAATTATCTCACGCGTTTACTATTATTTCTGTCACATTGCACACATCCGAAGGTTAGGTCTAACTGTTTGGCCGCCGCGCCAATAGTCCGTAAAACTTCACACATTCAATTTCAAATCCTCAAAACTACAAACTACAAACCCTAATTTTCACAAATGCCTCGCCGCAGGCAAAATTACAATTTTACCCTTAGCATTAGGTCAAAGAGCCGCCGCGCTCATTTTAGGGTTTCCCGCCGTGGAATCCCTAATTTAACCCTAATTACAACTTAACATTTCAACGTAGAGATTTGGAGTTTCTACACTCCACGTAAGCGTGTCCTTAAGATGCGTTTATTCCCCTTGAGACCTTGACCACAGTCAAGAAGTTTCTAACCTCCCTATTGAGGGGAACTACGATTACTCTGATTCCACTCCCGTAAGGATACGTAGGCACAAGATGCGATGTCTTGCCGAGTAAACTTAGAATTAACCCCCTTTATTATTTATTATTGCTTATTTATATTTTATTTATCTTTGCTATTTAATTATTTTGCTTATTATTTTGTAATTGTTTCTTGGATGTAAAGTTGTTTAATTATTTAATTATTATTATGGTTAGTAATTAGGGAGTGTAACAACATGTATGTAATATTAAAATAAATTTAGATCACTTTTAAATAAAGATAATTAAAATAAACACGTCACACACGTAAGTCGATTTTAATCGCCGTCTCACTTCCTAAGGATATCCCTCAAGTTGCCTACGAATAATGGTTAAGTGGGGTGTATAAAGCAAGTCCCTCAAATAAAAAAATCATCAAAGTCCCTTATGGTTGCCTTTACGAATCAAGTCCCTTTCGAAAAATGATGATGGTCCCTTATATGTGCTTATTACATCCCACAATGGCCTTCAAAGTCAAATTGTCCCTCACATACCCCTTAACATCCAAAGTAAGGACTACCTACTCCATTATAGTAGGGATAGTCTTACTAAAGGAAAGAATGAAGAATAAGAAAGACCTTTAAACATTAGGGTAGGTTACTCCTAGGTGCTTGCTCACTTCAAAATTGTTTCGCACTTAAACAAATTTTCAACAAGTTTTCAAACAAGTTCTTAACACATCCTTACATGGATTATTTATTAACTATTCTGAAAATTTTCTATTCACACACTACAATTTCAAAACAATTCAAAAGTGAGCTTAAGTACCTAAGAGCCCATGGATAACCATGGATGAAAAGGATGCTAATACCTTCCCTTTTCATAACCTACCCCCCGGACCCAAAATATTCTCTAAGGTCTTTCCTGTTCTTTTATAACCTTTCCTTATGGATAAAATAAAAGTCGGTGGCGACTCTTGCTATCCGCAACATTGTTTAAAGTCAGTTCACCGGGTTACAAAGTGCGATCAACATAAAAAAGAATCTGATTATGCATTCAAGAACAAAGCACATCGACATACGACATCATTTCCTTTGTGATCATGTACTTCAAAAGGATGTCGAGGTCACCTTTATGGATACACACAACCAACTAGCAGACATCTTCACGAAACTGCTCACTAAAGAACAACTTTTCAAGATTTGACAGGAACTTGGAATATTAGATGAAGGTGATGTGTAATTCTTCAATATTTATTCATTATGAAATATAACGAAGCCATGGTACACATAATTTCCAACTTTTAAATTTTTCCAACTTTTGCTAAAATATGTGTTTTGTGATAAAATTACATATTTTCATTTTACATGAGTTTAAAATAATTTCCATGACATGTTTGGACTATCTAAAGTTGCATTATAGTATGATATAACATGTCAAGTTAGAAAAATATGGGAACAACATGTATTTTTAGAGTTACAAAGATTCTGTTTTTTCCTTAAGGTAATCAATTAACAAGATGTGGGTAATTGATTACCCTGTTCATTTTCTGCATTCCTCACTTGTTTTGCACCATGTAATCGATTAACCTATTTAAGGTAATCGATTACCACTGACACGAATTTAAACTATTATTCCTTAAAAATTCTGAATTTGTTTTGTTTTTCATTTTATTTTCTTTATGTTTTATCACATGCAAATAAGTGTTTATTTTGAGAAAACACTTTCATTTTCACACTTCTTTCTGGAACTCTTCATCTTTGACTTTATTCAACACTCTTCTTCCACATTCATCCTCCCAAAATCATTCAACACTCTTTTTAGTAGTATGAAATATTTTATTACAATCTCTAGAGGAACACAAGCTGATCTTATGAGTAGACAAAATCTGGATTCTTCTAGGGTGGTGAAACTTTCCAAAAACTTAACCGTAAGCGATAGGATGCTACATTACATCCTTGCCTATGTACTGGTATCAAAACACTCAAATCATGCTCAAGTGAGTGATGTTGAACTTTAACTAATCCATGCTATAAAGAATGAGATGAAGGTGAATTGGGCCTATGTAGTAATGCACCACTTGAGGCATCAAAAAACTCTTAGGGGTAGTTTCCCATATGGTAGAATTGTTTCAAAATTTTGGAGTCTAGTGGGGTGTTATTGAAAAGGGAACCAGCAACAGTTATAACAGCTAGAACTTGTAAGATTAATGTGGATACGGCGACTAGGAACACCTACATGATCAAAGGTCCTTATGGAAAATTTTCATACAAGGATCCAACTTCATCCTCCTCTACTCCACCGGTTCCGGAAGGTGGATAAACCAATGAGGTTCTTTATAATAAGATGTGTTCTATGGAGGCTACCATGAATCTTAACCATATGGAACACAAACTTGAGATGGCTTCTATGAGGCGCATGATAAGGAGCTTTGCCAAATCTCTCATTCAAGAACCTAATGATGAAAAGGAAAGTGGTGAAGAGAGTAATGATGAAGAAGAGGAAGACGATGTTATGTCCGAAAGCGGTTGATTATGTTGTTTTATGTTTGCACTAGTTTTTGTTCTAGTACTAATTTATGTTAAACTCTTTCTAAGTTATGTTTTTAGTCTTAAGTTAAAGTTAAGTCTATGTTGTATCAAAGATATGTCTATCATTCTGTAATATGTTGTTGAGTGCACTTATAATGTTCTATGTTCTATATCTTGTGTGTTGTACATATGTGATATATTATGCATGTTCTAAATGTCGCACATATTCTTGTTATACAACATGAACACTTTAATTTTTGTCTTTTCCCATCCTTTTTGTTAATGAGAAAGGGGGAGAAGAATTGTATGTTTTTGTATGCTTTTCTCTAACAAAAAAATGCAAATTTTAAAGGCTCTCTAGAAATCATGGATTATGGGTGAGCATTAATCAAGGGGGAGCTTTGTGTTAGAGAAACAAGATTGGAACAAAATTTCAAGAAGTGGTTGTCATCGTCAAAAAGGGGGAGAATGTGAAGACATGGCTTCTCAATGGTTTTGATAACGACACATTTCCTACAATTCAAGGATGGATTAACAAAAAGGAATTATCAAGGCTTAAAGCTCAAGAACAAAAGTTCAAGAAAAAAAGTGTCAAGTATTTAATCAAGTCTTGATGAATTTATGAAGATTGACTAGCACAAAGGAAAAAGTATAACACTCAACCTCTATGTGACTGTGAAAGTGTTCAAACCATCCTTTATTTATGCCATAACCATTAGGAGTGAAATTATGCATCGTAAAATTCATTACACTTCCTTTTTTAAGGCTTTTTTTTTTTCATTTTTGGGCTGAAGTAATCAATTAACCTAATTAGGATAATCGATTACCCTGTTAAAATTTTCAAATTTTTTGAACGTTAAAAGCAAGTAATCTATTAACCTAATAGTGGTAATCGATTGCCCTTGTGCCAGAAGCCCAAAATATTGCATCTCTTCATAGAAACTTTTTTAAACTCTTGCATTTGAAGCGCGACATCCTTTGGTTAATTGCACTCTTTTGAGGAGGTGTTTAGAGGCTATATAAACTTCATAATTTTAGATTTTCAAACTCACCTCCTTGCAAATTTTCAATCAATCATTCATACTCTTTCAAATTTTGTCTAAGTGTTCAAACAAAATTTTCTTAGAGTGAAGCATTATGCATAAACCTTCATAGTAAAGCATCCTAGTTTCATCTCATACAAAGAACACTTGTATAATTATTGTGTGAGTTGTGTGTTACATGGAGAATATCAATCTTTTGATTGATAAAGTGTTAAATATTCATCTTTTACATACTTATAAAAAATTCAGATTTACTTTGTTTGTCACATCTAATTTTTCCAGGATTGTTGGAAATAAGATTGTGAAGTTGTATTCCTTGTTGTCCTAATTGTGGAAACAAGAGGTTCATTATGAGAGGATTGTTCTCATTTGGACTTTGTGAAAAATCCAAGAGGTTGTTCTTGGTATGATTTGTTAGTGTCTGTATAGGAAGGCTAGGAAGAGTCTTGTCTAAGTCTTAACACTATTAAAAATCTCTTTCATATTGAAAGGGGACTAGAGTACTCTCGGGCTGTGAGGGAAACCGAGATATATCCTTGTGTCGTTTACTTTCCGCATTTACAGTTTTCTCACATAGTAATTACTTAGGAAAGTAAAACATAAAACCGTTAAAAATCAAAAAAATATTCTAAGTACCTAATTCACCCCCCCCCCCCCCCCCCCCTTAGGTTCATTATCTACTTACACCATTTTCAACCAAGATCTTCATCCAACTTCGTCATTCTAAGCTTACGTACCGTCGAGGAGGAAGACATAGATTCTGACAATTTTTTTTACTTATTAATCATGTTTCCGATACATAAACATTTTTCCCCATGCATGGTTGTATCTATAGTAAACTTCATTTTCCATTGTGTTTGTGTTAATGATGTTATTGTTGTTGATGATGCAATTGTTGTTTATGATGACATTGTTGTTGATGAAGAATTTGTTGTTGATATGATAATATTATTGATGCCACTGTGTTGATGATGTCATTGTTGTTAATGATGCATTTGTTGTTGATGATGCCATGCAATTGTTGTTGTTGATCCCATTGGATTGATGATGCCATTGTTGTCAATGATTATATTGTTGTTGATATACCATTATATGGATGTTGTGTTGGTGATGCCATTATCGTTGTTGATGCATTTATTGTTGGTGCCAGCATTATGTTGTTGATGCTGCCATTGTGTTGTTGATGTCTTGTGTTTAATATGGCATTATTGTTGATGATTCATTTGTTGTTGATGCTACCATTATGTTAATGAAGCCATTGTGTTGATGATGTCATATATTTATTATCATTAATGAAATCGTGTTTATGATGACATTGTAGTTGATGATGTCATTGTTATTGATATACCATTGTATTGATGATGCCATTGTTGTTGTTTATGCATTTTTCGTTGATGTTACCATTATGTGGTTGACGCTGTCATTGTGTTGATGATGCCATTGTTGTTGATGATGCATTTTGTAATACCCTAATTTTTACCCCTAAGATCCCACATATCATTTGCATTTCATACCACAAACAAGATCGCAAGCTTTGGTTCTCTTGCCCTCTTCTGCATATTTGTTCTTGAGAGATCACCGGGCACCCTTGTTTTCTTGTTTGTTTGATTTTTTTTTATGTTTATGTTTACTAACCATTTTAAAATCAAAAAATATGTTTGTTTTATTTTTCTTTACTAACTCTTTTCCAGGAAAAATTTGGATCAAAGATATCAAATACCAAACCCTCAACTCGAATGAATTTCATCTGAGAAAAGTAAAAGTTGATCTGTAAATAATTCAAAATCATTTGATCATGAGTTTCCCAAGATTTGATTGATAATTGTTCAAGAGACTCCAAGGTTCATGTGTTTATTTCCATTCCTTCTTTGACAAGTAAGAAAAATCGAGCCAGAGCCAAGACAACACATCAAAAGGCAAATTTTCACAATTTTCACTATGCTAATCAATTAACACATTTACACATGTAAATGGTTAATCGATTAACCAGTGCGTATTTTGTGAAAATTGGCCAAAATTCAAACTTTGCAGCATTTTTATCACCAAATTCAAATGTCTCATCATGAGAATATTCTAGATCACTTCATTTTTATTCATATACCTCATCATAATTGATTCCCACCATACACCTTCACTAATCACCAGTTGATCATTAATTTCCCTCCAAATTCAAATTTCAAGCCTAATTTTGTTTCCAAACCAAACTGCAATCCCCCAAATTTTCTAAGCCTAAATCCTATAAATAGAGACCTCATTTTATTCATTTCACAAGCTTTTGATAGCCAAATTCACCTTGTCAAATTCCTTCTTGACTCTCTCAATTTTCTCCAATTACCAAATTCACCAAAGCTCTTTCTTCCTTTGAAAGTTAGTAAGTTCATCATTAGAACTTACTAATCTTTGAGCTAAACCTTCATCCATTCACTTTTTCATCATCAATTTCAATAGATCAAGGCTTTGGAGTGTGGTTCTTGAAGTTATTTGAAGCATTTTCAGATTTGGAGTGGTAATCTCTTGATCCATCATTGTTGTTCTTGATCCATCCTTCACAATATGATCTCTTATTGATTCTTGTTGGTTGATCTTTAGATCTTGCAAATTGTGTTTTATTGGTGGTATTTGTTGTTGTTTTACTTGAATTTTCGTGCACAATTGCATCCTTGATCATGAGGTGTTTGAAGAAATGATTGATCAAGGATTTTGCAACTTTCGAATTAATTTTATGTTGTTTTAACAGTGCTAATCGATTAACCAAAAACATACACAAAATGGTTTCTGCGCACAGATTTGAAAATTTACACTGGTTAATCTATTAACCAAATTTGCAATGCAAATGGTTAGTCTGTTAACCAGTGTCCAGAATGTGATTTTTGCTTGTTTTTGGGACTGTTTTGGTTCTTTCTTCTTATTCCATTCTATTTTGTTTTTTGCCTTGGAATACACTTTTAAAGGTTATTTTCCTCTTTAAATTATTGGATTATCAGTGCATTTAGATGCACTTTTCTCTATGTTTAGACTTATACATTTCTATAGTTTAGTTTGTTTAATTTCCTATTTTATGATGTTTTTACAATTTAATTTATTTTCAACTTTATTTGATTTCCGTTTGTTGTTTTTCAGCATTAGCAGGTTTTAATGAAAAATTCATAACTAGAGCTACAGGAATCAGATTGAGGCATTCTACTAGTCATTGGAAAGCTAAGGAAAAGATCTACAACTTTCATGTTGCACAAAGAAGCTGATTCGGATTGATTGAGTCTCGAATAAGTCGTTGAAGTTTCTGACCTGTGATAATGTAGTTGTTTTTCCCTTTCGGGCCTAGTTTTCTGACCCAGTTGAGTGTGTAATGCAAACCTTATTCTGTTTATAAGGTTGCTGCATGCTACAGAACAAAAAACCTAGTTTGATTCCAAAAATTCCTTGTTTTTTACAATTGTAATGGAGAACTAACTCCCTTAGGTTAATCTGCTGTAATCGGTTTCCGCCGACACTTTGAGATTCCTTTAATTTCCAATAAAAACTATTTCCTTTCAATTCTTCTTTGTGATATCTTGTTTGCTTAATTTGATTTATCTTAGGAGTGATTAATTTATTTCGATGATTTCATGTTCTTATGCTTTAATCGCGTTTGCTTAATTCGCGTATGTTCCCGTGTTTGCTTAATTCACAGTTATTGTATCTAATCTGTTTGCTTAATTCGGAAATTTAGAATATGTATCATATAATAACAATTGCACTTGCTTGATTGTTATTATAATCAAGAAGGAGATAGAGTCCTCTTAGGAATTGGGAATTAATTGAATCGATGATAAGTTGGGAAACTGAAACAGCAGATTAACTGTTTCAACTTAAAATTTTAATCACTTTTTATTTTTAATCACTCTTTTTTTAATCTAAACCGAACTACTTGAGTCATTGTCGCTTTACTACGGTTTTTCAAATTACTCGGTTATGATCCGCGCGCGACAGCGGATCAAACTAGCGCTGTTGCCCGGGATTCTTGTCGATTTAGCCAATAGTCTAGTTTTAGGTTTTGTTTGTTTTAATTTTCTGCATTTTTTTTGTATTTTCTTGCGTTTTCGTGTCCGACTGTCCCGTTTCGCCCGCTTCTCGTCAGACCTAGCCGGAGAAAAAAAATCTGGTTTTGGGCAAATCGCCTCTTTTCTTAGATCTGTTTCGTGCACTTGAAGCAGAAAAATTATGCGATCAAAAGTCCCGTAATCTAAAAGAGTTACAAGAGTTGGCCCCTCGAATCGCCAAATTCCTCTTTTTTCTATTTTTAATTAATTTTTTACTGTTTTCATAGTCTCAAAAAATCCAAAAAAAATTTCCAAAATTCTCATTTGACCTAATTAGGTTAAATTTTGTGTTTTTAGATTCTTTCGATTTTAGTTTAACCATCTTCCTTCTTTGATTTTAATTCTGCCCTATAGGGACATTGTGGGAATTATCATATTTGTTGCTGCATTGGTAATCCTGGCCACAAGAGCTTCTTGTTTTGACCTAGCTGATTTCGACCCTAAGATTGAGAGGACCTTGCGCGCACGCCTTAGAGACAATCAGGACGGTCCTAGTTCACCATCTCTTGTCGTTTTTTATTCTGATCCTTTGTTCACCATGGCTGAACAGCGGACCCTACGGGAGCTTGCTGCCCCCGATGTTAACTATAATGGATTATGTATTGAATATGTTGACCTTGTTGTCCCTTTTGAGTTAAAATCTGGACTAATACATTTGTTGCCTAGATTTAGCGGTCTTGCAGGTGAGGATCCACACAAGCATCCCAAAGAATTCCAGATTGTTTGTTCAACCCCACTCAGGCCTGAAGGAATTACGGAAGACCATATCAAGCTAAGAGCTTTCTCGTTTTCTCTACAAGGTGCAGCCAAAGACTGGTTATATTATCTTGAGCCGAATTCTGTTGCTACTTGGAATGATCTGAAGAAGGTATTCCTAGAGAGATATTTTCCTACATCCAGAGTGGCCTCGATACGAAAAGACATTTGTGGTATTAGACAACGGGATAATGAATCGTTCGCTGAATATTGGGGGAGATTCAAACAATTGGCTTCGAGTTTCCCATAGCACCAGATCACCGAGCAATTATTGATTCAGTATTTCTATGAAGGCTTAAAACCAATGGATAGGAATATTCTAGATGCTGCTAGTGGTGGAGCACTTGTCGATAAAACTCCAGCTGCTGCCAAGGCTCTGATTGAGAACATGTCGCTTAACTCCCGACAGTTCACTACGGGAGAAAATTTTGTTCAAACAAAAGGTGCGAATGAGATCCACGTCTCTTCTCATGTTGCTCATTCTGACAAAGCCTTCGAAAATAGAATGTATGAGCTGAAGGAGTTCGTGCAACAAATGATAGTTGTAGGTAAAGCTCAAGTAGCCCGTCAAAACTAAACAACAAGATTATGTGGTATTTGTACTTCTCCTGATCATCCTATTGATACTTGTCCTATTCTGCAAGATGAAATTCCTACTGAAGCACCTCAAGCATATGTTGCAGCCCTGTACCATCAAGGTAATAACCAGAACCGGTATAATACTCCTGACCTGTCCACTAATAAATACCATCCAAGTTGGAGGAACCATCCAAACCTTCAATACAGGAACCAGTCCTCCAACCAAAAACACTACCCCAGCCAACGACAATTGGTGCTACCCCTGCCATCACCACAAAACCCTCCACAAGCTACAACCACTGCTGCCCCAACTTCCGATCCTTCGTTAGAGGATATTGTTAAGCAATTGGCCACCAATAACCTCTAATTCCAACAACGGACATAATCCTTCCAACAACGGACAAAATCCTCCATCCTAGCCTTGCAAACACAAATAGGACAACTTGCTTCTTCAGTTAATGGTATTCAACAAGCACAAGGATCCAACCAACTGCCCTCTCAAATTGTGGTGAATCCTAAAAATCCTAATGTGAGTACAATAGCCTTGTGATCCGGAAAAGTTACAGATTCTACCCCGAAAAAAATGAGGAAGCTGTCGATTCTGCCCCGAAAAACTTGAGGAAATTGTTGAGCCTTCTGTTACTGTTGCGGCTGAACCTTATGCTGTTGCGGAAGAAACGTATGTACCTCGGATACCCTACCCTCACCGAGTGCAGAAAAATAAGAACATCCTTGAAGAAGAGAGAGAGAGAGAGAGAGAGAGAGAGAGAGAGAGAGAGAGAGAGAGAGAGAGAGAGAGAGAGAGAGAGAGAGAGAGAGAGAGAGAGAGAGAGAGATTTTGGATGTGTTTAAAAACATGGCGGTAAACATCCCGCTTCTTGATGTAATCAAGCAGATTCGAAAATATGAAAAGTTTCTTAAGGATTTATGTACTCATAAAAGGAGATTGAAAGGGAATGAGAGGGTGAATATGGGAAGGAATATTTCTGCCTTCATCCATAGATCATTCAGCTGAAAAAAATGTTTCAACTTTCTTCCAGCAGCCCATGCCACAAAAGTGCAAGGATCCAGGAACTTTTGCTATCTCTTGTACCATTGGGAATAGTAAATTCGAAAATTGCATGCTTGATTTAGGAGCTAGTATCAATGTTATGCCTACTTCTGTTTATAGTAATCTTGATCTTGGTCCATTGCAGCATACATGTTTGATCATTCAGCTGGCAAATAGAAGCAACACCCGCCCCACCGGCTTTGTGGAAGATGTCCTCGTGCAAGTTAATGACTTGATTTTTCCTACATATTTTTATATTCTTGACATGGAAGGAGAAATAAAGTCAAACAAGGCACCCATCATTCTCGGTAGACCGTTTATGAAAACAGCAAAGACAAAAATCGATGTTTGTGATGGCACGATGTCCATGGAGTTTGGTAATATTATCGCAAAATTTAACATCTTTGATGCAATGAGACATCCCATGGAAGAGCATTCAGTATTTCAGATTGAGTTACTTTATGACTTAGTAGACGATACACTCCCCAAGGTTTTATCTGATTTTCCGTCTTTACTAGACTATGATGATACTTTTCCTGTGATGTATGCATTAACACTAATGTTTGCTCTACTTGTGCCGAGATAAATGCTTCATTACAGACTGATATTTTGCAGGTGGATACGGTTACCGACAAAGTGATTTGCGCGGTTGAGGCTCTGAACATCCTTGCTGCCCCGACCCTTTCATCCATTGAGCAGCCCCCTTCTTTAGAACTCAAACCTCTCCTAGAAAATCTCAAATATGCCTACTTAGACATAAATGAGAAGCTTCCTGTTGTTATTTCAGCTAACCTTGATCTCGATCAAGAAAGTAGGCTTTTGCAGGTTTTAAAGAGGCACAAAAAGGCAATAGGATGGACCTTGGCGGACATTCCCGGTATTAGCCCTTCCTGGTGCATGCATCGGATTCTACTTGAAGAATGAGTTAAGGCTGTAAGGCAGCCCCAAAGGCGGCTTAACCCTTTAATTCTTGACGTGGTGAAGAAAGAGGTAACCAAGCTGTTACAAGCAGGTATCATATATCATATCTCTGATAGTAACTGGGTGAGCCCAGTGCAGGTTGTACCAAAGAAATCTAGACTCAATGTGATAAAAAATGAAAAGAATGAACTTGTTCCCACTAGAGTCCAGAATAGCTGGCGAGTTTGTATTGATTATAGGAGGTTGGACCAGGCGACCAGAAACAATCACTTTCCTTTGCCATTCATTGATCAAATGCTCGAACGGCTCATTGTTGCACCCTAAAATTTTCCCAACCGGTTTTCTTGTTACTGGCTTTTGTTTCATTTTCGCATTTAGCATTTGCATGGCTTGACATTGTTCATTTGGCAGGGGATCAAGGTATTTCTGTGGCTCGGAATTTATTTTTTGTGCAAGCAATCAAAGCAACGAGTATCTTCGGCATTTATTTTGCCCAGCGGTCGAGCGACCGATTTTATTTTATAGGTTAATTTCAGATCAGGATCAACACTCAGGCTCATAACAAGTATTTCCACAGTGATAATGCTTAAAAATGAGGTTCAGCAGCTAAACAGAGCTCAAAACAGTTGAAACAGGGCAAACGAGCATGTTTCCCTCCAAAAGGCGCCAGAATTCAAATTTTGAAGGTGTTAATCGGTTAACCTATATGGTTAATCGGTTATCCAAAGGAGAATCAGCCTAGATTTGAAATTTCAATAGTGTTAATCGATTAGCGCATATGGTTAATCGGCTAACCATAGCATATTTTGCCCTGTACGTGATTTTGCAAGCCAATTGCACTTGGGGTCCAATTTTGATCACCTTGGAATTCAAATTTTCACTTGGGAAGGATCTAAAACATCTTTAAATTTCAGATTTCCCTCCAAAATCCCATTCCACATTCCAAGCCTTGATTTCCAATCCAAATTTCCAAACCTAGCTTTGGATCCATACCAAGAGAGTATTTAAGTGATCCACTCCAAACCTCACCATCCAATTTTCATTTCTCACATTCATTTTTCAGAATTCACTCCATTCTCTCTCAATTCTTCAAATTCCCTTCATAACCAAAACTCACTCAAAGCTCTTTTTCATTGGAATTCTTGATTCTTCATTTGAATCAGTGAATTCTTGAGCATAATCCTCCATTTACTATCACCATTGAATCAATTTTCATAATCCATTTTCGTGCAAACTGAGATCTGATTTTGGAGCTTGATTTAGAAGTGATTATTTGAAGCTTTTTGACTCAAAGTTGGTGGATCTTCATTTATACAACAACAATTGGCTTGGATCTTGAAGTTTTCCGGATTTCTAGCATTTGATCTGCTCAAATTCAGTTGATCAACATTTATCGGAGCAAATCTCTGCTCCGAAGGTTGGATCCGAATCTATTTTTAGCTTATTTGCTTTAATCATGTGGATATTCATTTTCGATTGAATTTGTGTTGATTTAATCCATATGATCTGTGAATCGACTGTATAATTATGTATCCATGTTGTTGGTTCTCTTTTTTCTGTTGTTAATTTCGTGATTAATTGATAAGTTGATCTGTTGGAACCTTGGATAAGTTGTTTTGTGCTAGAAATGATTTCCTGCTACTGTTTTTGGCTTCTGGTACAGTGTTAATCGGTTAACCTATATGGTTAACTGATTAACCAATTCAAACATTCACATTTTTCAAAGTTTTCAGGGTGTTAACCGGTTAACGCCTGGTGTTAACCGATTAACACCTATGAATTTCCAGATTTTCACTTGTTTTACACAGGTTAACCGATTAACAGTATGTGTTAACCGATTAACACTGTGCCAGAATGTCATATTTGCTGTTTTGCTTGCTTGTTCGCATACCGATTCACATCGAATCATCATAAATCAATACGATGCATTAGGAGTGAATTATTATGGAGTTTTGGTTGTTGTTCTCGATTATTTTAATCGAGACATCCTTGGCATATGTTTGCATTTGCATTTCTTTTAAGTTTTGCATCTTTATTGTTTGCATCAATTGAAGGTCGAGATGCGCTTGTGGCGGCTGCTGCCCCACACCTATTTTCCTCTCTCCCACCATTCTCAGTGTGCATTTTCGTATTTGCATTTTCCTACTTGTGATTGATTCTTCCTTTGTTCTTCTTATGCTTTTTGCCATGATCCCCATAAGATTCCTAGTCCCTCCGGTTAGGATGGGAGTAGGAGAGACATTAGGTGTTCAATCCAATTATGCTAACATTAGGGTAGATGTTTCCCCTTTTCATCCGAACTTTAGGATCACTTTGCATGACAACGTTAGGGCCGAGTTTCCCTTAGACCTTTCGTGCGTCTCTCTTCTCATCTCAAACCCTTCTAATTCATCTAATAAAGGCGATAAACGTTGCGCGCAACGAGCCTTAAGCTACATGGGGAATGATGAGTGAGGGGTCTCCTCTCGCTTATCTAGGGTGTTTAGTATACGTCCCGTTTGGGGGCGATATACGACGCACTCGCCTCTATGTAATAGTCTTTCGTGCAACGTGAATCACAAACCGAATTAGTTCACTTAACTAAAAAACAAAAAAAAAAATCAAACCTTTTTCCTTCGGGATTAATCGGAAACTTTTTTCAGAAAAGAGTGTTGTTAAGCTTCAGTTCTACCGCAAACAGGCTTTGTCCCTAACTGCTGGAACGGAGGTTTAACTTTACTCGATTAAAAAACTTAATTAACCTGTGGTTTTGTGTCATCCCGAACTACGTTTGCCCTGATTTTTCATACCAGATGAAAGTACGTAGGCATAAGATGCGATGTCTTGGCGAGCAACCTTCCCCCCTTTCTCCCGTAGTTAGCCGAACTACATTGACTCTGACTTTCCCATTGCACGAGGGAATACATAGGCACAGAGCGGCGATGCTCTGCCGAGTCTCTTTTTCTTTTCTTTTTGTCCCGCAAGCCTGTAGAGTAGATAGTTTAAACACACCCTTAGATAGACAACAAGCGTGGATCCCGTCGAGTACGACGGACGTGAGGGGTGCTAATACCTTCCCCTTGCGTAACCGACTCACTAATCCAGGACTTGGTTGCGATGACCTTGTCTTTCCCTTTTTCGTCAAGTTTTTCTAATCGTTTCCTTTCCCTCTCGTTGGGATAAATAACGAAAGGTGGCAACTCTTATGTTTTCTGCCTGGTGTTTTTCGCAGTTGCGACAGCTGACGACTCTGCTGGGGACTGCGACGGTTCCCTATGCGAGTCAATCCTAGCGCTTGTCTGTTTGCGCCTTTGGGTGTTTACTTTTTATGCAGTTGTCGCAACTGCAAAAAATAACCGGCGGAAAAATAAAAGAGTCTTCACTTTCATTATTTATCCCAAAGAGAGGGAAAGGAAACGATCGCAAAAACCTAAAGAGAAAGGGAAAGACAAGGTCATCGCAACCATTTCTGGATTCGGGAGTCGGTTATGCAAGGGGAAGGTATTAGCACCCCTCACGTTCATCGTACTCGACGGGATGCACGCATTGTTGCCTATCTAAAAGGGTGTGTTGAAACTATCTAGCTAAAGGCTCAGGGACGAAAGAAAAAGAAAACAAACTGACTCGGCAGAGCATCGCCGCTCTATGCCTACGTACTCCCTCGTGCAATGGGAAAGTCAGAGTCAACATAGTTTGAGTAACTACAGGTAAAGAAGGGAGAAAGGTTGCTCGCTAAGACATCGCATCTTATGCCTGCATACTTTCATTTGGTATGAAAGATTAGAGCAAACGTAGTTCGGGCTAAAAGGACCACAGGCTGGTTCAAAAGTTTTTTAGGCCCGAGTAAGGTTAATAGATAGTTCTAGCAGTTGGTGTATGCCGCTCGACCATTGGAAACTTAGGCGTTACCGTTTGCGGTAGAACTAAGAGTTAACGACACTCTTTTTGCAAAAAGATTTTCCTGATTAAGAACCCCAAAGGGTGAAAAAGGTTTGAAGTGTTTTTGTGTTTTTTAAAGAAGGAGTGTTTTGAATTTGATTTGCAACTCATGTCGCACTAGAGACTATGACTTAAGAGCGAATGTGTCGTATATCACCCAAAGGGTGTACACTAAACACTCTAGGTCCTTGAGAGAAGGCCCCTCAATTACCATTTCTCAAGTAGCTTAAGGCTCGTAGCATGCTACAATTTTCATTCTTTATTAAGTGTTTTATGAATGTTTGAAGATGAGAAAAGAAGAAGGCACACTAATGGGAGACTAATCAATCCTAAAAGTTATCATGCAAAGTGGACCTAGAGTTGAGATTCAAAAGGGAACTACTTAATGTTATCATGCATGTGTAGAACCTTAATGTCTATCATAACCTCAAGAGGTTAGAGAACTTATAGAGAGCATGGCAAAGAAAGGAAAAAGAAGAAGAAGAAGAAGAAGAAGAAGAAGAAGAAGAAGAAGAAGAAGAAGAAGAAGAAGAAGAAGAAGAAGAAGAAATGCATATGCAAATGAAGATACGCACATAAGATGCACACATAGAATGATAGTGGGAGGAAAATAGTGTGGGGCAGTAGCCTCCATAAGCTCATCTCAACCAAGCATGCATATGGAAATGCAAGAAACGAGAAGAAGGAGAAGAGCACAAGAAGAAATCAATCCAACAAAAGCAAACCACGCAAAGATGCACCAAAAAGTGGGACGAAATGACCTAAGTCAAACAACATTAACCACACCAATAAAATCAAACCAAATGAAAGGTAAAACTAAACCCAAAGCCAAGTGAGGATGGGAGACCAAATGACGGCAGCAAGGACCCCATAATAGGTACTCAACCATAAGCATCACTCATCAAAAGCAAAGAAGCACCAAAAGTGTCCTCAAGGATTCATCATTCTAGGTATGCTTCAAATACCTCCAAAGGAGGGACCAAGCCACCTTAAATGACACTCCAAGGTCATTGGACAGAAGAGAGATGAAGAGAATAAATCTCACAATCAATATTAAAACAAAACAAGAAGAAATGCAAGCAAGAGCACAAGGGAAGCAAGCATGCATCACATAGGAGTTCAAGTTGAAAGCACAAAAAGAAAAACATCAATCAAAAAGCAATGAACATAATTTTGACCTAAAAATGAACATACAACAAGCTCAACATGTCTAAAATGTGAAACAAGAAGAGTTGAGAGCTTATTGGATCCACAAAGGTGATTTCCAATCCAAACTAGGTCATGCACTTGTATGAGCTATCCTATGAGATGACCTAAGTTGCAAGTCACCTCAAAAATAGGAAAGAGACTCAAAAAATATCAAATAAAATACACAAAGAAGCTAAATATATTGGCAACTAGAGGCCAAAAGATCAAGACAAATATCCCCTTAAAGCACCATCAAAAGAAACAATTCATTTAGATGTACCACTTTGAAATGGGAGAAACAAAGACAAAACAAGAAGCCACAAAAGTCAACCCAAAAGTCAACAACCAGGGGAAAAGTGGTTCTCAAAAATTGATCAACTCATCATTGAGATGAGGATCAATTTTCAATCATTGGAACCAAAAGGAGGAAGAGAAACAAATGCAAGAGTAAACAAGGTTACAATTTAAACCATTTAAAACTACTCCAATATTTAATTCTTTTTTTAATTGAAAATAAAACTGAAAAATAAAATAAAAATGTCCAAAAAATACTAGGCATCTCAAAGTATATAAAAAATATTTTTGGTGAATTTTTAGAGTATTGGAGTTATTTTTAATGATTTAAATTCAAAACATAAAATAAAATAAAAATCGAAAGAAATAAAAAGAAAATAGGAAAATATGCGTGGCAAATAGCAAGAAAACACAGTTCAAAAATGCGCTGGGCCCAACAGGGGGTGTGGATAGCGCGCTAGGTCCAAGGCCTAGTCAGAAAATCAAAAAGAAAAATAAAACCTGGTAATTACATGTGACACGGTCAACCAAGGTGTATCAAGGAAACTCAATCAGAAACGTTTGATCAGAAGGTAATCACATCAGAAGGCCCAATCACGCCAACACATTAATGAACATTCAAATGAGATCCCATGGATTCAGTCAACTAAAGCCTATAGTGTTTCTTAATCATGAGCGTTGGAATCAAAATTATTTAAATCATGCGCACCAAAACACGCCACGTAAGCGTCTTCTCCAAAGAAACAAGGAGGGAAACCTGGTGGCCGGACTGCAACTCCGGTCATCTTCTTTGCAGCTCCGGCCACCGCGAAAGCAACAACAACACATAACCAAACCCAGACTCAACTGTTTGGCACAAACTTTATGTCAAAAACTATCTAGAGATCATGAGGATCTCAAATCCAGCCTCAAAAACCATTAATCATGCAGTATAAGAGCAACCAGAAGCCATTTAGTTTGAGCACCAAAATCTAAAGTTCATCAAAACTCATCCAATTTTGTTTAAAACTCATCTAGAAGTTATGTAGGTTAAAGATCAAGCATCAAACAAGCAAGAACACGCATGAACAAGCCAAAACAAATCCAAACATTTTTTAGCATCATCCAACAATCAACACCAATGCCAGTTCGTTTTACATATTAATGATCTACATTGTTTCTACGTCTCAAATATGCAAAAATGGCAGTGAATCAATGCATATCTAGAGTGTAAAGTTGATTTGCAATTACCTAGTGGAGAACTTCCACTGAGCCTTCAAGTGGAGCTTAAGCTTGAAGAAAATTGCCCAGAATCGTTCAATGATCTCCAATAGAGCTTTTGTAATTCACAATTTGTCTTGAAATGGCTTCTATCTCCAAATTCGAATTTCAAAATTTCACCACTTTTTCAAAACTGTTCTTGATCAACCTGCCTCCAATTTCCACTTCTGATGATTTGTGAATGATCAAAACCTTTTATGTGATGGATCTTGATAAGAATTGAGCCCAATCTCAGCCTCTAATAGCCCAATTGAAAATCTAAGGAATTGAGTTTTGAGCTTTCTCATGTACACGAAATTCTCACCAAATTGGCTCCAAAATGGCTCAAAATGCTTGCTGGTACCACATGGAGTGTGAATGGCTAGGATTAAAGCCTTAATTCATCTCAATGGTTGATGTTTGTTGTGTAACTTCATGATGAAGAAATCTTGAAAATGGCTCACTAAAACACCTCAAATTCAAATTCTAAAATTGCCAATGTGTTTAAAATGTAGCTTGCACTCAAAATATGTACTTATTTGCACCAAAATGATCAAAAATGAAATAATTCCAATTTTTCCCTTTTAAACTTTCTTCCATGAAAATTCACATATCCATTCTTCAAACCAAACCAAATCCATGACTAATCAATGTTTGAATAAGCAAATAACACCATTTGGAGCAAGTTTGATGTTAGAAAAATCTTCATTTGAAGTGTGCAAGTTGGTGAAATGGACCTATAATTTTATGACCTATAATCTCACTTTCCCAAAATACCCCTGACTTGCAAACCTCATAACTTGAGTTCTACAAATCAGATGAAAGACTTATAGTACTTTTTAGAAAGCTAAGATCAAGACCTACAACTTTCATGTTGGTCAAAAGTTTAGGAGAAACATCCTTATAGCTCAAAAATGGCTTGGAAGTTGGTTGACTTTTGTTGACCAAAATCACATTCATCTGATGACCTGTAACTTGTCTGGATCATAACTTGAGTTCTATAAATCCAATCAAGGACTTCTAGTACTAAAAATAAAGCTAAGAACATGATCTACAAGCTCCATGTTGGTCAAAAGTTGAAATGAAACTTGTATCTTGAGATAGGTGGTCTTCAAGTCAGGCACTAAATAGGGGATTTTACCCTGAGAACCCTAATTTAGTAACTTCTCACACACTTGATCCTAGATGAATTGAACTTGAAATGATATCCCATATATCCTAACACAACATCCCATGACCATAGAGACTTTGAATTGAGTTTTAATCTCCTTCAATTTCACAGTTGATTGAGGATTTACCAGATGAAAACCCTAGATGCAACACCTTCAACTGTAACCTTTCACACTTAGCACAAACACTTGGATGAGCTCCAAAATGACCCTCAAGGCATTCAATGAGATCTCTCAACATCTTATATCCATACTCATGAATTCATAATCCTCTGATGATCTTCAATTGGCCTCCGAGTTAGGAGCTGACCCACATACATCCATCCTTTCTTTCATAAGACCATTGCCCACTTCTTGATGACTTGATGTCCATTCAATCTTGAGCAACACCCCTTGCTTAGGCTCAAACCTCTTAGTAGACTCCTCTTGATATGCACCATCTCTTGATCCCCTATTCAATGCTAAATGCTATGCAATGCAAATGCTAGAAAGAAATGAAATGAAACATAAACCAAGTTAAGAAAAGGTTGGGCAAATTTTGGGGTGCAACAGCAGTTATTTTTCTTTATGTACATTATCTGTTGTATATTATTGCATTTTGCATTCTTGTTGTTGTTGTGCTGTGGGTTGGGTTGTTCCATTGAGAGATAAGTCGGACCCGGGCTTGAGTATACACATAGGATTAGAGTGGAGATTAGCGGGAGCTTGTGTGGCATTTGGTTGCGCAATAGCTCGCGTGAAATTCACATTCAGACGAGGTTTTTCTTTGGAAATATTCTATCCTGCGCGTCTAGTGCAGTTGAAGGAATATTGACTTAGAGAGACTGTCGATTCTGGAGACCGTTCATTTGGGGAGTCAGCTAAGTGAGGGTGCTTCGTTAGACTATGGTGCCAAACCGGAAACGGTGAACGTATCATCTTTTCTCGAAAGTCTGTGACGCTGACCACCCGCATAGGATGCCATACCTTTCAAGACTAGAACCTGTCGCGGTGAAATTTGGATACCAAACTATTAATTAGTTTGAATCTTTATTCATTTGCAACCGAACTTTGATTTGTCCAAAGGAAGGGATAAAGATCGAAATTCCCACAATGCAATGCAAATGCAAGGTTTAGAGAGTTATAGGTTTGGGGGTTGGTTAAACTTAGGGAAGGTACTAGCATCCTAAGTTTCTGTAGTATTCTACAGGAACCTCTTGTTTTATGCTGTTTATTGCTAAGTGTTATCTGCTTAAAGGATTAGAGACCCTAGTGGTTTATTTCTAAGTATACTCGATAAGATGTCACATCTTATGCCTACATATCCTTACGGGAGTGGAATCAGAGTATTTGTAGTTCCCCTAAAGGGTTAGAGGAGTTCTTTGACTGTGGTCAAAGTTCCTACGAGTTTAGGGTAGTTGTTTTGATTGGGTTTAGGAGAAGAGATGAGTCTTCATGTTAAGGGAGATGTAACCACCACAAATGTAAGAGGGGTTGTAGGAAATGGTCTTTGCATCGTCTTAAGAAAAGGTCTTAAATACTCGGATGGTCGCCAAGTATGCCTTTATCGCTCTTAAGGCAAAGTTCCTACATGTTTGGTTGTATTGTTGTGGGGGTGGAGATTATATCTCACTTAAGATGATTAACATCTATTCTCTAAATGTGTTTGTAAAATTGTTTGAGTTGTTTTGTATTGAATTGATTGTTTTGTCTAAGTTGTAAAGATTAAGGTCCTTCCTATGGGGTAGGTCCTAAACTTAAGCGATCAACTTGAATGGGATCAAGGATCGTGGGGAGAATGATGCAGATGATGTGCACTACACACAAGTGTTGACTCATGTGTAGGTTTTTCCTTTGGAAGAAATGCGATGTAATAATATGAAGATGATAATGTAAATTGCAATAAATAAATTGCAGAAAGTAAATTGCGGGAATATAAATCATACACACGCATGAAAGCGCTAAGATGTAGGTGCAAGTGTCGTGAAGTGCTCGATTGGGTTATCGATTTTAATTGGTTGAATTGATTTTAGGCGAGGCTTTTGGAGTAAAGTGTTATAATATGCTAAATGGTTTAATTTTATTATCTAAGAACTTAAGTGAAATGATTCATCCCTTTTAAAGAAAATTATGGTTATTGTGAAGGATTGATTTATTGATCACGAAATAAAATAAAAGGGTTATCTTTACCATTTGTTTTTTTTTTAAATTAACTAAATATTAGGGGTTTTATTATTAATTAAATTGACAAAAAGGTGTGGCTTATTTATAAAAGTTATAGTAAATAAATACTTACTTAATTTAAAAATATTATTAAGTTGAAAAAGTTAATTTAATCAACTAGCAAAATAATTTTGCTATGAACTAATAGGATTTAAAAAAGATTAATCAAAATGTTAATATTATAAATTGGCTAAAAAAACAAATTATTAATTATTAATACAAGGTCAAATTATTAAATAAATTGGTGCATATAAAAAAAAATTAGTTGATAAATAAAAAGCTGTAGTAGTTATTTTAATTTAAAACTGATTATAATGGGTATAAGATTACTTAAATCAATTTTTAAAGGATAGTTAGTTTAACTAAAAAACATTACCAGGTTAATTAACAAAGTAAAATAAAGGTTAAGTGATTTAAACGAATTACAGCAGATAAACCAAGATTTAAAAGATAATTAGAGGGTTAATTAGGTTAATTGAGTGATGGTTAGTGTTTGTGTGTGTGGTGTTAGTGTGTGATTACAGCATAAACGAGGGGTTAACAAAATTGGGTGCAGCAAAGAATCCTAATTTCCCAACGAACCCCAAACCCCCTTTTCCTTCTCCGCCGTCAATCCCGCTCGATTTCATCTCTCACTCTAAACCGCTTTCCCTCATCCTTTGAATCCTGAAACACAACAAACAAATCAGCAGATTCAATACTTTTTGCAAGAAAATGAGAGTTTACCGAAGATTGGTGAGACGGTGTTGGAGGCGATGCTTCGTCGATTGGTATTCGCGGCGGTCGGAAGAGATTTCGTTGACTCACTAAGATAAGTCGCTTTGCTCAATTTTCTGTTACGAAATTAGGTTTGCTATCGCTGTGATTTTTTGATAGTTTTTTCTCTTCTCTTTTCGATTTGAAACCCCTCCCTTTATAGGCGAGTTGGGCTGGATCTTGCGAGCATTGATTGAATTTTTGATTGATTGACATTAAAACCTTCCATTCTAGTGTTGGACAGGATTCAAAACCTTCCTTTTGTGTCGATTGAGTTAAATGTTGTTGATGGGAGATCATTTTCTGCGATTTGATTTGGGGGATCCTTAGTTGATGCTGAGGAATATGAATAGGATCTTTTTGACATAGGGGATATTCTTCGATCAATTACTAATCCATGAATTACGATTTTGGCAGGTGCGGATAGCGGAAGATATTGGGCCAGGGGAAGTGAACAGCCCAGAGTAATACCAATTCAGTTTGTTCTTTTTGGCGTCTGATACACTTCGCGACGAATTCGACCGATACACTTCGTGGTGAACTGTAGTCCCTCTGATACTCTTTGGTGAGGACTCTCACAAGGGTGCTAGCGAGTATCACCTTCAAACGTCTCTCTTGTGAATAAAACTGGGTGCAAGATACGTCGTCTTGTGGACTACGTGCGTTAGTAGTTGCAACATGATGCGAGTGGATAGAAGAGTAAGGTTATCATTTCTTTTCAATTTAATTCTTCACTCCTATTTCCAGGTCAGACTGAATGCGTATCTGACATTGTTTTTTCACGTGCTTGATGATGATGCTTGGGGAACAGGGGTAATGTATCGTGCAAGTCATGGCTCTCATTATGGTTGCCAATTGATCAAAGTCAAACTGCATGAGCCGGTGGCCGGGAAAGCAAGAGAATACATTTAGCCAGGAGTGCGTACGACGTACTAGGTGCATCATGTCATTCTCAGATTGTCGATTGCTTGAAATTAATTACTTTAACACGACGCCTTTGGTCAGGGTTCAGGGCATGGATTCATAGGGCATGGATTTGAGAACTAGTTTACTGTTGTAGGTCTGGTTTTGTTCTCATTATTACTTCTTGTCTTCCTTTCGAAAATTGTCGATTATTAAGAAGAATGTGATTTTGAGCTTGCTTGTGGTGTAACAGGAACAAACGGAAAGGCACGCAGATGAAAGTGACTGGTAGAATGAGGATTTAGGAGCGATGGATCCAAAGGGGCAAAGTTTAATTCAAGATGCCTGCTTAGTAAATTCATTGTAGTATCCAAGCTGCTAGCACCTGTATGATCGGCAGCAGGAAATGACTTCTGAGCCTGTGTCTGGTTAAACGCCATCCCAAGTGCTGGCGCCTCAACAACTGATGACTGTGTAGGTTTGTTATGCTAGCACTAACTATCGACTCATAGCCATTCTCTTCTATCAAACTGGATGGTTGCAGCTGATACCAACGGGTATGATGCGCGAGACTTTGTTTTGATCATCCCCTTGTTTGTCTTGTATGTTGTCGTAGCGCTACCTTGCTTTGAATTTCTAAGCCTTATGTATGCGTTTGCTTACTTCGAGTCTGTAAAAGTTGATAACTATTTCTCTGTTTCGTTCTTGTGCTTATAGTGATGAGTGGAACCAGAATAATCCATCGTGCAAGTCGTTGCTCCTATTATGGTTATCCTTATCTGCGCCAACTGATCAAGATCAAATTGCATGGGAGCTGGTGACTGTGGAAGCAAGAGCATAATGTATCCACGAGAACATACGACACTAGGTGCATCACCAATCTCTATGTCATCTTCAGCTTATCGGTTACTTGCGATTTATAACTGTTTCAATCAGCGTTTATGGCATCACGGCTATCGACATTCCAACAACAGCAATACAATCTTGTTGCTTAATGGAAGTAACGCTTAGGAGCTCTCACATGCCCTAGACTTGTAGAGGTATTCTGGTTCATTTCCATCATCTTATTGACATTAGAGTGTTGTAGCAAAATCATCTCGCAGGTGCTATCTTCTTTAGCAATTACAGTCAGCACTATCGGCATAGGGTGGGGCAGTGTAATGGTGATGTTGATTTCTTGGTAAATGAATTGATATCTTGCACATACTTGTTTGCTGTTTGTTGTATACCGCTGTTACGATGTTGATGTTTGCAGATGGTGCACTAGCGTTGTGATGCTTCGCCATTGTGAAGCTATTCCGTCGTGTTTTGCTCTTATGCAGGTGCTGCGGATGTGCCTTAGTCATGATTGTTATGAGTTGCTAAAGTACTTGTCATTTGCTTTGCCAGCGTAGCTGTTATGCCATTGTGGATGCTTGCTCGCATCTGTCATTGTAATGCTGTTTGTACTACTATCTGCAGCTGACATGTTGAAACTACCGTGGCATATTTCTTGCGAAGTCTAAAATATGTGTTGCTGTCACTTGCGAACGTTTTGCCTATTGTTGTTTGCAGCTGATATGCTTCCTCTTCTTCTTCCAGGACACCGTTAGCGGTTCCGAAAATGCCGGTTCTATGCTACTGCTGGGAAAGGTTTCTGGTGGGTTCGGTGACAAATAAAGGAGAGGCTCAAAAGCAGCTGGGGCGCGGTAGCTTGAGGAGGCTTCGATCCTTGATTTTAGGTGTAGGACGTATGTTTATAGAATGTAATAGACAAAGTGTAAATGGAAAATGTTTAGAGGTTGTACTGTTTTATCCTCTCCAATGATAACTATGCAAGATATTTAGTATCCATAAAATAAAAGAGGTGCTCTTATTATTTATGACGGGGAGACATGTTCGTGGAGGTATATTAAAATTGAAATCTTGTTAACCAAAAAGGCTTGATATGCTTTCCAACGCAGCTTAATGAGTACTTTCTCAAGCCATCTTTGCATGTAATTGAATGTTTGGTTGGTGATGACAAAATACCAAACTTTGAACTTGAATAAACCTCCTCGCCATTAAATCTCAGGAAACTCACAAACAACTTAGGCCAAATCCTTCAACCAAATAGAATGTTTATGAACTTGATGCCGCTTGAAATTACTCCCGAATCACGAACCCATTAGTTAGTCACAAATTAAATATATTCATTTTGATAAGATCCCCATCTATAATCAGTGTGAAGCACCTTTGTCTTAATGAAGCTTTAAATGACTACGATTAGTCCTCAAATGAATATGCCAAAAAAAAATCCACTTCTCCTCAGGGGTAGGCGTTGATGATTTTAAGAGGTGCCGAGGAAAACCAATAAAACCCCGCAATCATTCTGAAACAGGCTCAATTGACCACGTCGTGGAGTATTTTAAAATGGGAAGAATGGATACTATCTCCGTCTGAAATCATTGCATCTGCATGATTTGGTTAGCGCAATAAACATATACAAAAGTAACAAGATAAAACACACAAAGAGGTGGGGTCTTATGGTCAAAAATTAGGGTGTGACAGAACCCACATGTGAGAGGGATGGATTTTGCAGGAAACCTGGCCTTCAACCAACCCGGTTTTTCTTGTCAGTGCGGACTATTGATCCTGAATGTTCCGTCCAGTGTGTTGTCTCGGGGTTTTGATCAGAGCAGAGCTATTGTTGAATTCAGTCAACGGCACAGCAGCGAGTTTGAGCATTGGATACTTTGATCCCATGTTTGTTGCATTTTGCATTGCATTTGCATCTCATTTTTGCATGTCCATCCTCAGCCGGAACAGGGAGCTCACCCATCTTTTGTCTGCTCCGTTAGTTGATTTCCCGACATTCGCATTGGACTTGAATTAGCTTTTAGCAGATTCATGGACTCAGCAGAGTAGAATATGGTTGTTACAAGGGCAGAGTTTGAATTGATGAAGAATCAGCTAGATTAACTCATGGAAGCCGTGACAGCTATGACTAGAGGAGAGGTCAGTATTCAGAGGACTCCTATGAACAATGTTGCTCAAGCTCAGCCTGTGCAGATTCCTGTTGTACAAGACCATCCTATTGCCAGAGATAGAGATTTATCTTCTCTCTATGACACAGATTATCAGAACTTCACCTTCCCTATGCCATATTCTCAGAGGGTTATTCCAAAGGTTGATGCTGAAGACCCACAGACTGTTGAGTTTATGAGGAAATGTCAGCTTTTGGAGGAAAAGCTTGATACCCTGATGAGTTAAAATACTCTCGATCTGAATGCTTTGAACATGTGTTTGGTGCCAGGCCTTATGATGCCTCCGAAATTCAAAATGCTGAATTTTGAGAAGTTCAAAGGGGATAGTTGTCTGAAGCAGCATTTGGTGATGTTCTGCAGAAAAATGACTTCGTATGTCGCCAATGATCAGCTTATGATTCACTGCTTTCAGGATAGTCTGAGTGGAGCATCGTTGAATTGGTATATGCAGTTGGAAAGTGGTTGTATCCAATCGTGGTCAGATCTAGTCAATGCCTTTGTAAAGCAGTACAAGTACAATCTCAACATGGCTCCTAGTCGCGTGCAGTTGCAATAACTATCTCAGGCGGACAATGAATCCTTCAGAAGGTATGTGCAGAGATGGAGAGAGTTAGCTGCTCGTGTTTAACCCCCACTTCAGGACAGAGAGTTGATTGATATATTCTTGGGTACCTTGAAAGGCCATTACTTTGACAAGTTGATCAGTGGTGGAATGTCGAACTTTGCTGACTTGGTGATAATGGGTGAACGTGTCGAGAGTGGGATCAAGAGCGAAAAGATTCGAGCCATGTTAGATACTTCAGTTTATGAAAATGAATCAGTTGTTAGTTCTCAGGAAGAATGGGAAAAAGGCAGTGGTGTTCTTTCAGAATCTCCTGTACCTCAGAGTCATTTTTCAGATACTTCGAGTGTCCAGAGTCAGCAATCTGTTGGGTCTGAGTATCAGAAATCTGTCTCCCGCCAGAGTCAATAGTCTTACCATCATCAACCGCGTAAGCACACTAGACGAAGACCCAGGAAACCAGAAAGGCATTTTACTCAGTTGCCGGTATCGTACAGTCAAATGTTGCCGGGTTTTATCAGAGGTGGGTTGATAGTTCCAAAGAAGATTAATCCAGAGATCCCTCCATATCCGCCAGGCTTCGATGTCAGTGCCCGATGTGAGTACCATGTTTGGGCACAGGGGCATTCCACTAAAGATTGTAAAGTGCTTAGGAGCCAGTTCAAGCTCTGCTGGATTCCAACAGGATCTCATTCACGTTTCAGGGTGTTTAGATCAATGATCTTCTTTTATCCAGTCAAGCAGGTGTATCGTTCATGTTATGGAGGAGTTCACCGAGAGCAGTTGTTCAGAAGAGTATCAAACTGAAGACTTATTTTAGGGTTGTATCCTTGTGTAGCATGTGTTCATTACTGTATGCTGACCATCGCTAGGCTTATTGGTCGAGGTCACTTTGTTTGTAATCAGTTACTACTGTATGGTGCATATATGTGTGATGGTTATCCTTATTTGGATCTTGGGTTTCCTATTTGTCTTAGTGCTATCTTGAGATTTCCCCGTTGCATACTTGTCTGTATCTTGCATATTATTTTTTCATAACAGGTACCTCGAAACTGTTAATATGACTTCATGTACTCCCCAAGTTTGTTGCAGGTTATACAATCAGATAGATCACAGGAATCCCCGCAAAGTTATGGAGCAAGTTTAAGCAGAGCTGAGAGAAGTCAAGAGCCAGATGGGACAGTTCATATTGGACATGCAAGCATTACACTTGGATCAGAATGCGCTCAGAGAGGAAAACCATCAGTTGAAAACTCAGGTGGGCTTAATCATGGAAGTGATAAGGAACGTGCTCAGTAAAGAAGGTGATCAAGTGCTTGAGGTTGCAGCAAAGATGCTTGCGCCACTTTTGTCTGTGGAACCTTTACCAGAGCGTAATGTGTGTCAGAAATCTTCTGCACAACCGGAGGTTCCGAAATTTCCGCGTCATCAGCTACGTCCCGTTTCTCAAGATAATCCCAAGGTCAGGAAGTATGGTCAAAGGATAAAATCACAAGATAGAAGATTCGATCAGATCCCCATGGATTATGCTCAGCTGGTGCAACTCTTGCTCCAACTTCAGTTGGTTAAGCCTCAGACTTTGGCTCCATTTACTGGCCACCTACCACCAGGCTATGATGTCAATGGTCATTGTGATTTCCACGCTGGGGGACAGAGGCACAATGTCGCAAACTGTAAAGCTTTTAAGCATAAAGTTCAGAACCTGATTGATTCGAACACAATTGAATTCACGCCGGGCGGCATTAATGTATCAGGCGAATTTATTCCCTATCATGCAAAAGGGATGGATACTCCTATTCCTGTTCCTAAAGCTGCAGTAGGTCAAGAGTATATCCTACAACCTTTGGTGTCAGAATCCCCCTGCCCACAGTTGTTGCCTGTTCCTAGGTCAAGCTTAAGGATGAAAGTGCCTGAACAGAGAAAGTCCTCAAGAGTCCAAACCCAATCACCGGATGTTTTTGCTGTTCAGAGTCCACGACCTTTTGAGTCTTCGCAGCAAGATTACTGTCGCCAGATTCAGAGTAGGCCCCGCAATAATTTGAAAAGAAGGAATGCTCCCTTTCGTCCAATGCCTATGTCTTACAGTCAGCTGCTGCCGCACCTAGTTCGGAACTCTTTGGTGGAGCCCAAAACTCTCAAACCGGTGCCAGAACCTTACCCTCCCGGGTATGATCCTAGGGCTCAATGTGGATATCATGGAGGATCCATAGGGCATTCTACTGAAGATTGCGAGGCTTTTCAAGCCAGGGTACAACAATTGATGGATCGAAGGTGCATATCCTTTCCAGGAGGAAGGTTCATCGTACATCGCTCGTCTGATTGAGTTTGAAGACTTCAGGGGTCGCATCTCCCTAAGCGGCTAATCAGTGTGAAAGCCCAGTTCCCAGAAGCTGGCAATTTTCGTTTTATCCTATTATTTCTTTACGTTTGTAATTTCTTTTCTGTTAAAGTGCAAACTCATTTGTAAAACTTGTTAGTTTTCAATTGATATTAATGAAATGAATATGCATGCTTTGATTCAATCCATTCGTGTTCACTAATTGCTTTTTACAGATATCATACGCTTGTTTAAGCGGAATCCGGGGAGGATGACGAAGTTCAAAGACGCGCAAGCTTCCGAATGTATGTTTTTGAATAAAAAACCTGCTGATGATGTACATGCATTGTTTCAAATAACTAAACACCGGAGATATAAGGATGATAATCCCTTGTCAACCCCTTTGAGCCTAGTAGTAGGAGTTTCTTTCTGAAAATGAAAAAACCCTTAATCTTAACCTGGGGCAGGGTAGGTGTTAGCTAATTTGACCGAGCATCCAAATTGCAAAAGGAGTGTTCCCGTCCAAGGATCAATCACACCTGTATAGGTCATGCCTAAAGAACCAAAATGGTTAAATCTTGCCGATCAGGAGTGAAACGGTCACAATCCCTTTTCAAACAAGTCAGACAAGCCGGTGTCACACGATTTGTTCAAAAAAAAGAAGGGAGGAAAAAAAGCCCGTTAAGTCAAACCTTGAAAACAAACGACTTAGGCAAAAATTCGGGTATCCCGCTGGACTTTCAAATCAAAAGAAGCTCAAAAGAGCCAGTCCAGGCAAAAATAGGGAAATTTGAATCAGAAAAAGAATGACGAAAAACAAGTCGTGTGATTTAAGCACCAAAGACGAAAAGCGAGTGACTATCACTCCAAAAACTTGTGGTCTCCTGAACTGTCATTCAACCTTTGTGGGGTGAACGCTAGTGTCGAATTAGCTGAATATAGGATTGGAAAACATCACGGAGAATGGGTGGGTTAAAATAAATTTTGAGCCTTTATCATTTTCTTGTAAACCGTGAACCTGGCCAAGTTACAACCTGAAAAAGTCCTAATTGAAGCAGGTTTATTTCGAAAGCATACTTCGGTAAAGATCGCATCGAAACTGACTCCTAAAAGGATTCCTCTTACAGCGTTGTATTAATGTTGACATGATTTACTCACTTTATGTCACAAAATTTTTCTAGTGAACAGAATTGGATTTCGAGAACTGTCATAGGAATTGCATTTAATATATCTTTTATACAGGACAATTTGTTTTACTTGTGAGTAAGCGCTTGACAGCAGGAAAGTTTCCATAGTGGAAAGTATGATCGGGATAGAATGCAGATTGCTGGAATACTCTGTCGAACTGGGGCAGTATATTAAATGATCACAGCATGGGAGCCAGCCAGCCAAAAGACAGTTAATAGGGGAAATCAGGTTGAGATCTGGTGGATACCTCACAGTCCCAGTGAAGTCGCCAATCAAGGGCAAAGTCATTGCAGGCTGAGGCAGTCACCCTAAGAGCGCAGTAGTCATTTCTTGTCCGAGGGGAAACTAATGAAGCACCTCTTTGAGGATTCAGAATGCTGAGGCAGTTCATATCAAATCATCGGGATTATGAGATTTCAGATTTCCTTTCGAGGAACATCCCCACAGAGATCCCACAGGCCGGGGCAAAATCAGAACTGAAGGAACTGTTCCTCTCCGTGTCATCAGAGCTACTCGAAGCTATTCAAGTAGGTTCAGTCAACCTTCAAGTGCAAGACGAATGTCGAGAAGTCATCCCTTGACCTTTCAACCCAAAGTTCAGGAAGACTTCGTCTGTTTTCTCCAGCAAAGTCCAATCGTACTTGGCACATCCGGTTATCCCTAGCGAAGTTTGCTTCGTCTTCAGCATTTATTTTGCTAGAGCGGTTCTGTTATCCAGCTTTCCCCGACAGCCTGGGCCTGCATTTGCATTTTTGCATATAGTTATCATATTTGCATCATCTTTGCAATTCATCCTCAGATGCGTAGCATTTCCATTTCACATGGAGCATTACTCCATATTCAAACATACGCATATGCATACGAAGCATAGGCCAGTTTCTGTCAACTTTCCGTGGCAACTTGAATCGCTCTTCAATCAGTACAGGGGCATTTATCCAACAACTTTGTTTAGACAGCTTATCGGTTTACTCGGGTTTCAGATCATACGTCGGTTATGCTTTGTCCATCAGTCCTCTGATGATGACATCCCAGCAGATTTTCTTTCCGTTAATTCCTATTGACGATGTGTTTCTCCAAGCAGATTTTCTTTCCGCCAATTCCTATTGACGACGTGTTTCCAGATTGGTAAGAAATCCGCCAATTCCTAAGGATAGACGGTAAGAAATCCGTTCGCTTCTCACCCAGTCAGGTCCAAGTCGTTTGAATAGGGGCAGCTGTTGCACCCCAAAATTTGCCCAATCGGTTTTCTTGTTACTGGCTTTTGTTTCATTTTCGCATTTAGCATTTGCATGGCATGACATTGTTCATTTGGCAGGGGATCAAGGTATTCCTGTGGCTCGGAATTTATTTTTTGTGCAAGCAATCAAAGCAGCGAGTATCTCCGACATTTATTTTAACTAGCGGTCGAGCGACCGATTTTATTTTACAGGTTAATTTCATATCAGGATCAGCGCTCAGGCTCATAACAAGTATTTCCATAGTGATAATGCTCAAAATGAGGTTCAGCAGCTAAACAAAGCTCAAAACAGTTGAAACAGGGCAAACGGGCAGGTTTCCCTCCAAAAGGCACTAAAATTCAAAATTTGAAGGTGTTAATCGGTTAACCTATATGGTTAATCGATTAACCAAAGGAGAATCAGCCCAGATTTGAAATTTTAACAGTGTTAATCGATTAACGCATATGGTTAGTCGGTTAACCATAGCAAATTTTGCCCTGTACGTGATTTTGTAAGCCAATTGCACTTGGGGTCCAATTTTGATCACCTTGGAATTCAAATTTTCACTTGGGAAGGATCTATAACATCTTTAAATTTCAGATTTCCCTCCAAAATCTCATTCCACATTCCAAGCCTTGATTTCCAATCTAAATTCCCAAACCTAGCTTTGGATCCATACCAAGAGAGTATTTAAGTGATCCACTCCAAACCTCACCATCTAATTTTCATTTCTCACATTCATTTTTCAGAATTCACTCCATTCTCTCTCAATTCTTCAAATTACCTCCATAACCAAAACTCACTCAAAGCTCTTTTTCATTGGAATTCTTGATTCTTCATTGGAATCAGTGAATTCTTGAGCATAATCCTCCATTTACTATCACCATTTAATCAATTTTCATAATCCATTTTCGTGCAAACTGAGATCTGATTTTGGAGCTTGATCTAGAAGTGATTATTTGAAGCTTTTTGACTCAAAGTTGGTGGATCTTCATTTATACAACAACAATTGGCTTGGATCTTGAAGTTTTCCGGATTTCTAGCATATGATCTGCTCAAATTCAGTTGATCAACATTTATCGAAGCAAATCTCCGCTCCGAAGGTTGGATCCGAATCTTTTTTTAGCTTATTTGCTTTAATCATGTGGATATTCATTTTTGATTGAATTTGTGTTGATTTAATCCATGTGATCTGTGAATCGACTGTATAATTTTGTATCCATGTTGTTGGATCTCTGTTTTCTGTTGTTAATTTCGTGATTATTGATAAGTTGATCTGTTGGAACCTTGGATAAGTTGTTTTGTACTAAAAGTGATTTTCTGCTGCTGTTTTTGGCTTCTGGTACCGTGTTAATCGGTTAAGCTATATGGTTAACCGATTAACCAATTCAAACATTCACATTTTTCAAAGTTTTCAGGGTGTTAACCGGTTAACGCCTGGTGTTAACCGATTAACACCTATGAATTTCCAGATTTTCACTTGTTTTACATAGATTAACCGATTAACAGTATGTGTTAACCGATTAACACTGTGCTAGAATGTCATATTTGTTGTTTTGCTTGCTTGTTTGCCTACCGATTCAGATCGAATCATCGTAAATCAATACGATGCATTAGGAGTGAATTATTCTGGAGTTTTGGTTGTTGTTCTCGATTATTTTAATCGAGACTTCCTTGGCATGTGTTTGCATTTGCATTTCTTTTAAGTTTTGAATCTTTATTGTTTGCATCAACTAAAGGTCGAGATACGCTTGTGGCGGCTGCTGCCCCACACCTTTTTTCCTCCCTCCCACCATTCTAAGTGTGCATTTTCGTATTTGCATTTTCCTACTTGTGATTGATTCTTCCTTTGTTCTTCTTGTGCTTTTTGCCAGTATCCCCATAGGATTCCTAGTCCCTCTGTTTAGGATGGGAGTAGGAGAAACATTAGGTGTTCAATCCAAGTATGCTAACATTAGGGTAGATGTTTCCCCTTTTCATCCGAACTTTAGGATCACTTTGGATGATAACGTTAGAGCCGAGTTTCCTTTAGACCTTTCGTACGTCTCTCTTCTCATCTCACACCCTTCTAATTCATCTAATAAAGGCTATAATCATTGCGCGGTACGAGCCTTAAGCTACATGGGGAATGATGAGTGAGGGGTCTCCTCTCGCTTATCTACGGTATTTAGTATACGTCCCGTTTGGGGGCGATACACTATGCACTCGCCTCCATGTCATAGTATTTAGTGCAACGTGAATCACAAACCGAATTAGTTCACTTCACTAAAAAAACACAAAACGAATTCAAACCTTTTTCCTTCGGGATTAATGAGAAACTTTTTTCAGAAAAGAGTGTTGTTAAGCTTCAGTTCTACCGCAAACAGGCTTTGTCCCTAACTGTTGGAACAGAGGTTTGACTTTACTCGATTAAAACACTTAATCAACCTGTGGTTTCGTGTCATCCCGAACTATGTTTGCTCTGATCTTTCATACCAGATGAAAGTACGTAGGCACAAGATGCGATGTCTTGGCGAGCAACCTTCCCCCTTTCTCCCGTAGTTAGCCGAACTACGTTGACTCTGACTTTCCCATTGCACGAGGGAATAAGTAGGCACAGAGTGGCGATGCTCTGCCGAGTCTCTTTTTCTTTTCTTTTTGTCCCGCAAGCTTGTAGAGTAGATAGTTTAAACACACCCTTAGATAGACAACAAGCGTGGATCCCGTCGAGTACGACGAACGTGAGGGGTGCTAATACCTTCCCCTTGCGTAACCGACTCCCGAATCCAGGACTTGGTTGCGATGACTTTGTCTTTCCCTTTTTCGTCAGGTTTTTCCAATCGTTTCCTTTCCCTCTCGTTGGGATAAATAACAAAAGGTGGCGACTCTTCTGTTTTCCATCGGGTGTTTTTCGCAGTTGCGACACTCACAGGTAAATCACATTATTGTTTTCTTAATGGTTTTTCAGGTTACTTTCATATTCATATTGCACCTGGAGACCAAGAAAAGACCACTTTCGCGTGCCCTTTTGGTACATTTGCTTACAGGAGGATGCCTTTTGGCCTTTGCAATGCTCCTGGCACTTTCCAGAGATGCATGATTAGCATTTTCTCTGATTTTATTAAAAATTGCATGGAAGTGTTTATGGACGATTTCACTGTTTATGGTTCTTCTTTTGATGCATGTTTGAATAGTTTGAATATGGTTTTAGAGAGATACATCGAAATTGACCTTGTTCTAAATTATGAAAAATGTCACTTTATGGTGGAACAGGGAATTGTTTTAGGACACATAATTTTTGAAAAAGGAATTTCAGTAGACCTTGCTAAGATTGATGTGATTTCTACACTGCCTTACCCATCTTGCATTCGCGAGATTCGTTATTTTCTTGGTCATACAGGTTTTTACAGGCGCTTCATAAAGGACTTCAGCAAGATAACTCTTCCGCTTTCAAACTTGTTGAAGAACGGCATGACCTTCAATTTTGATGAGAAATGCAAGCAGCCGTTTGATTTCTTGAAGAAAGCATTGACCTCCGCCCCCATCATACAGCCTCTTAATTGGAACCTTCCTTTTGAGATTATGTGTGATGCATCTAACTATGCAGTTGGAGCGGTCCTTGCACAAAGGGTGGACAAGGCTGCCCATGTTATTTACTATGCTTCTAGGACTTTAGATTTTGCACAAGCTAATTACACTACCACTGAAAAGGAACTTTTAGCAATTGTTTTTGCTCTTGACAAGTTTAGACAATATTTGCTAGGTTCCAAGGTTGTTATTTTTACTGACCATACAGCTTTGAAGTACCTTTTAAAGAACCAGAAGCAAAACCAATATTAATTTGGTGGATGTTGTTGCTCCAAGAGTTTAATGTAGAAATTAAGGACAAAACTGGAGCCGAGAACCTAATAGCTGACCACTTGAGCAGAATAGAGCGGGATTCAGATCCTTCTCCCATTCAGGATGACTTTCTTGATGAGTAGCTACTACTTTTACAAGGAGTTACTCTGTGGTTTGCTGATATTGTTAATTATCTTGTTGCTGGTGTTTTTCCTGCAGGTGCATCTAAGGCACAAAGTCACAAACTCAAGAGTGATGCCAAATACTATGTGTGGGATGATCCTTATTTTTGGAAATTTTTTAGTGATCGGGTTATTAGGAGGTGTGTCCCCGACTATGAGATTGAATCAATTTTGAATTTTTCTCATGCCACTCAAGTAGGAGGACACTTTGGCCCACAACGGACTGCAAGAAAAGTCCTTGACTCAGGTTTCTATTGGCCCACTATTTTTAAGGATGCTTATGAGACTTGTCGCACTTGTAAGGAGTACCAGACAGCAGGTACAACCATCACTCGTAAGAGTGAGATGCCTCAACAACCTATGCTTTTCTGTAAGGTGTTTGATGTATGGGGAATCGACTTCATGGGTCCCTTCCCTTGGTCATTTGGGTTTCTCTATATTTTACTTGTTGTCGATTATGTTTCAAAGTGGGTCAAAGCTATCCCCACTAGGACTAATGATTCTAGAGCTCTTGAAGATTTTGTCAGATCTAATATCTTTTGCAGGTTCGGAATTCCACGAGCTATCATAAGTGACCAAGGCACTCATTTCTATAACTGCACCATGGAAGCTTTGCTTCAGAAGTATGGAGTTGTGCATAGAGTCTCTACTGTATATCACCCACAAACCAATGGGCGAGATGAGGTCTCTAATAGGGAAATCAAACAAATTCTAGAGAAAATGGTTCAACCAAACAGGAAGGATTGGAGTCGTCATCTAGAAGACGCACTCTGGGCTCAAAGAACAGCTTTCAAGACACCAATAGGGATGTCTCCCTATCAACTTGTTTTTTGTAAGACATGTCATCTTCCTGTTGAGATAGAACATCGTGCTTATTGAGCGGTAAAGAGTTGTAATCTAGAGATGCAACAAGCAGGTATTGAAAGAAAACTCCAATTACAACAGCTTGAAGAGCTTAGGCTAGAAGCTTATGAATGCTCTAGAATTTATAAAGAGAAAACCAAACACTTCCACGATAAAATGATTTTTAGGAAGGAATTCTCTGTGGGCCAACATGTTTTTTTGTTTAACTCCCGCCTTAAGCTTATGGCTGGGAAACTTCGATCCAAATGGATTGACCCTTTTACTGTTACTGATGTTTTCCCTCATGGTGCAGTAGAAATTAAAAGTGCAGGTACTAACAAGGTCTTTAAGGTCAATGGACAGCGGCTGAAGCTATTCCATGAGAGTTCGATACCTGAAGGTGCTACCATAGAAGAGTGTTCTTTGGAAGCACCCAACTACACTGCAACATAATCAGGGAGCACCCTTTCCTTTCTCTCACTCTTACTTTTTTAATTGAGTCCCTTTCATTGAGGGAAATGTCTGTTTTAAGTGTGAGGGAGGGAACCTTTTATTTTGTTTATTTTGTTTTGCTTAGTTCTTTTGTTTCCTTTATTTCCTTTCAAATAAAAAATAAATAAAAATAAAAATATCTGCTTACTTAGAAAAACACAAGGTATTTTTTTGAAAATTTTGGGCTATAGATCAATTTGAGGTCAGATGGTGGAGACTTGGCAACAATTCATAAGATCGATATCATTTTAACACCTTGAGTCTCCCAAATATGGAAATCGATTTAGGTACTTGTTATGGCATAGTCTTGAGTTCTTGTCCTTTAATAGCTCTTAAGTATTTTATCTAGCAGTCAGCACCATCTAGAAATCACACACTAAGTAATTGAGCTGATGCAAATAAGTGAATGATCGTGTACTTAATAAGAAGTCAAAATAGGAATTCGCCTTCTAAGTTAGGTGACCCTCACCCGGTCACTTAGCCTAACGGTTGTGAAACCTTTCAACAAAAAAAAGAAGACAAAGAGTGTCCAATTCTGAATTGTTGAAAAAAATATGGATCATAGTCACTAACAAGTTCAGTTACCATGTGTGTGAATAGATAAAGGGTTTAATGTGATTGCACTAGAATGAAAGAGAGAAAAAAGGAAGATGAGTAAGTTAGACTTAGGCATAACGACGTGATTTGAATTGGTTTGTATAGGAGGGAGCCTTATGACCGCACAATTGCAGATTTGTGTTCTTACGATATCCTTAGTGTGCAAGATTAGTACCTATCGATGCGATCTTGACCAAATAAGAGTTCACAGCCCAGAATGAGTATCTAAATGGTTTTGTGTTTCATAAGTTTCAATAATACTTTGCTCGGAGTGCAAAGGTTCAAGTATAGGGGAATTTGATCAGTGCATTTAGGTGCACTTTCCTCTATGTTTAGACTTAGGCATTTCTATAGTTTAGTTTGCTTAATTTCCTATTTTATGATGTTCTTACAATTAATTTATTTTCAGTTTTATTTGATTTTCGTTTGTTATTTTTCAACATTAGCAGTTTTTAATAAAAAAATTCATAACTGGAGCTACGGGAATCGGATCGAGGCGTTTTACCAGTCATTGGAAATTTAAGGAAAAAATCTACAACTTTCATGTTGCACGAAGAAGCTGATTCGGATTGCTTGAGTCTCAAATAAGTCGTTAAAGTTTCTGACCTGTGATAATGTAGTTGTTTTTCCCTTTCGGGCCTAGTTTTCCGACCCATTTGAGTGTGTAATGCAAACCTTATTCTGTTTATAAGGTTGTTGCATGCTACAGAATGAAAAACCTAGTTTAATTTGAAAAATTCCTTGCTTTTTACAATTGTAATGGAGAACTAACTCCCTTAGGTTAATCTGTTGTAATCGGTTTCCGCCGAAACTTTGAGGTTCCTTTAATTTCCAATAAAAAATATTTCCTTTCAATTCTTCTCTCTGATATCTTGTTTGCTTAATTAGATTTATCTCAGGGGTGATTGATTTATTTTGATGATTTCATGTTCTTATGCTTTAATCGCGTTTGCTTAATTCGCGTATGTTCCCGTGTTTGCTTAATTCACGGTAACTGTATCTAATCTGTTTTCTTAATTCGGGAATTAAGAATATGTGTCGTATAATAACAATTGCGCTTGTTTGATTTTTATTATAATCAAGAAGGAGATACGGTCCTCTTAGGAATTGGGAATTAATTGGATCGATGATAAGTTGGGAAACTGAAACAGCAGATTAACTTGTTGCGGTGAAAATTGGATATCAAACTATTAAATTAACTTGAATCTTAATTCTTTTACAACCGAACTTTATTTTATCCAAAGGAAAGGTCTAAAGAAATAAAAACCTTTTTCGCGACGTAACGACAATGCTTAAGAGATTCGGGGATCGGGGGTTGATTATACCTAGGGAAGGTATTAGCACCCTAAGCATCTGTAGTACTCTACAGGAACCTTTTGTTTGATTGTTTGCTAAGTTTGTGAAAATGTGCCATGGATTTGGAAAAGGTATAAGTTGAAACCTAAAGTTATATACACTAAGTTTGCTCGCAAAGATATCGCATCTTCTGCCTACATATCCTAACTAGGATAGAATTAGAGCAATCATAGTTCACCTCACAAGGGATGAAGAACACTTGATTATGATCAAGGTTCAAAGGGGAGCAAACATGACAAGGTTTGTGTGGAGTTTGACAAAACTCCCTAATCTAAATTATAACACTCAAAAGGGGAAGTAAGAAATCATGACAATTATTTTTACATAGAGTTGACAAACTCTATCCTGGGGTTCTAGTTGAAGAGCACTCCTAGTACAGGTGGGTTTCTTAGACTTAAAGCAGAGTCTAATGGCTTCTAAACTAAGGTTAAAGTGACTTAACGAGGTCAAGAGAAAGGTGAATGAGCTATTCGTGACACAGGGTCAATGGAAAAACTTTTCCTTTGGAAAGAGAGAGGGGTGGTAACTGGGACGGGAGCTAACAAGCTTCATCACTTGGGGAAAAGAAATTACTTAACAAAGTTTTAAACATGATGAAAATAAATGCATGGTGACAACCATTAAATGAACATGTTAAAGATAATCACAAGATATGCATTGATGACAATCAAAGCAACTGATTAAGCAGGAACTGTGACGACAGATCAAGCTTAAGTACATTCGTCAGAGGGGACAAAAATAAACATGGTAACAACCAAAAATAAAATCCTAGCATGTTGACTAAAATTAAGGAAAATAAGGTAAGCAAATATCATGTTATTCATAAGTATAACAAGAGGGACATTCATCTGCATATGTGGAAACGATCACAAAACATACTTAACTTGCAAGTAGTCAAAAAGGATGAAAAATTAGGTAAACATGGAATTTTAAAATATGACATAAAAGTAGACATAAAAACAAACACAATGCAAAAAGAATGGGTGCAAAATGATTAAAATGAGGGAGATGTGATTTTTGGAAGTTTGGTAAATAATGGTGAAAAATAATAAAAGGGTTGCCCTCCTCAGGGGTCGAACCCAGGTTCAGCTGGTACAAGGCGCTTAGGTGACAAGGTGACTACCACTAGGGTGGCTATACATCCGTTTGTAAATGCCACCCCATTAAAATATATGGGTAACATTTAAAACAGGTTGGGCACAAAACATGAAGCAAAAGATGAATTGCATTTTGATATGTAACTTCCTCAATTCTCAATCGTTTATTTTTTCATGAGGAACAAGATGGCATTTTTAGATTTTTGAAATTCCTCCTCCATTTTAAAACCCGACAGCACTTGCATTTTTGAAGTTTGGAATGCATTATGAGACGTAGATCATGCCACAATCAGTTTTAACTCAATGCAATCATGCACACACACCACAAAAACGATAATGAATGATTCTAACCACAAATTCAGGTTGAAAACAAACAGTTGTGAAAAAATGTGTTCAAGTTGTAAATTTTTGTGAATATGAGGCATGATGATGTCCAATTCAAATTCTAGGCCTATTTTGATCAAGGTAAGCATACATACACATCACATACATACTGTCAAATAAAGTCAAACACAGAGAAGGGCTAGAACCAAACTGTCATGAGAAATGATTTTCAAATTGCAAAAATAGCAAATTTTGATGCATGAAGGATGCTCAGTTCAGTTCTATGCATACTCTAATCCAATAAGCCACATACACACATTGTAAACATGATGATGGATGATTTTGAACACAAAGATTGAGCCTAAACAGACTGTAGCAAAAAAATGACATTTAAGTTGCCCTTTGGTTTTAGGATGATGCAGTAGGATGTTCAAAACCAGATTCAAGCACATTTTGATCATATGAATCACATACACATCTCTCATATATACAAACAAGTGAGTTCAAGCAAGAAAAATGGTTCAAACAGGGCTGATATGATATTTGGTGAGTTAAATGCAAAATGATGCTCTTAAATGCAAGTTGAATGACCAATTCAGTTCTTATGCACAAATTGACCAAATTAATCATTTACACACATTGAAAACATATTATAGGATGAATTCAAACAAAAGGTATGGCTCAAAATAGGCTGACATGAAAAGTGGTGATCAAAGTGCAAGTTTTGGCAAGTGAGAAGCATCATGATGCTCAGTTTTGATTCTAGTCACATATTGATTAATCTAGTCATGTACACAAGTCCTATATATGAAGATAAGTATGTTCAAACATAAAATGGAGTTCAAATCATGTTGTAGTGAAAACTGGCTGTCAAGTTGCAAAGTTAGGTTGTGAAATGCATGAAGATGTTCAAATTCAATTCCAAACATTTTGAGACTGAACCAACCATATACACACCACACATACATGATATTGAATGAGTTCAAACACAATTTGAAGCTAAGAGAGGACTGTCATGAAAAATGAGGGTTTGAGTTGCAAATTGACATTTTTTGATGCAACCATGAAAGAATGCAGTTCAACATTCTAAGCAAACTTTGATCAAGTTAACTTCACACATATATTGGATACATGATGTTGGATGAATTTGAGCACAAATTTAAACACCTCTAGGCCTAAGATTACAACTAGTATGTTCATGACAGAATTTTGATACAAGACATACACATGATGAACTCAAAATGCCAAAACATGAAATTATGGTGTAAAGCAAAGATGGAGTGTCTACATACCTCTAGTAGATTGTGTTGAGCAGGTTTGATCAATAAGAAACCCAGAGAAAACTTCAAATGCACCTAGCTTTGGAGATTTCTTCTTTTTGAAGCAAGGATGCAAACTTCAAGACAGTTGGAGAAATAAACTCCACCAATGATCCTTAATACTTTAGACAGTTAATAAATGATATATGTTAGGTGTTAGAGTGATTAGAACATCAAGCAAATGCCTAGAACAAGTTTTGACTGATTTTGTGCATTGTGGTCAAAGTAACTTGGTATGGAAGTTGACTTTTTGAATGAGGAGGGTTTTGAGTGGTTCAATGGTTGGAACACCTTCTATATCATATTTATGGGTTATGGGGATGATGTTTGGTGAGTTTGAGTGTGGAGAAATGGTTTTGGCAGCTGGACTGTCACGGCAGATACTTCATGGTTTTGGTAGATTTATGATTTTGAGAATTTGGAGCCAAGAGTGAGAAAAGTGAGAGCTTTGTGTTTCTCTGGTTGTTGAGAGATTTCTGATGTCCTTAATGAAGTGGGGAGTGCCTCTATTTATAGGCAAATGGGGGTAGTGGGCAGATTTGGAGATTGAAAGGTTTTCATTTTTTGAATCCAATCTCCAAAAGGAGCTTTCTTGGCTGATAGGTAAGCTTGAAGTCAAGTATCATGATGAGTTTAGAGTGGCTAAACGCAAGCTAGAGTGTGTAGGTTCATGGATGGTTCAGATTTCACTTTCCACCTCTTGCTTGCTTTATGATATTTTAATGCAACTTGCAAGGCAACTTGCAAGTCCACTTGCAAGCTTGGCTAATTCCATTTCCTCTGCATTTTCATTGTATTTCCATGCTACAAAGTCTCTACGTATCAGATAAAGCATGTTTCAAAAGCTGAGATTGGTTCAATTGATCAAAGGAGTGATTTTTGAAAGTTTGTCAATGTGGGACTCAAGTGTGAAAACACCAACTTGCCAAATCCATAACTCTCATCTCACAAATGCTATTGAGATGTGCTAGTACTTTTTAGAAAGACCTCAAATAGATCTAAAACATTCATGTTTTCATGAGTTTCAAATTCTCAAAGGAACTTGGCCAAAAGACCTCTCAAAGTTGCTAAAAAAATGAGCTTGAAAGTGAAATTTTTCAAAGTCTTTTTCCCATCTCAAAATGAATTTGGTCGTAACTCCAAATATATGCATTTTATGATCATGGACCACTTAGGGACTTTTGTAGGATTTGTCAAGAGCTTTCCAATGAGCTTTGAACCAACTCAATTGGATGTGTGGTTAAGGAGTTATGGTTTAGCCCCTTTCAAAACCCTAATTTCCGGATTTTTCGATTACTTCCTCATCCTTAATCCAATAGTCATGAAAATTTATAGGAAAGTGCAAAATGACATAAGGAACATTTTTGATTCACACTTTGAAGTCCAATTCCTTAAATTTGAAGGGTTGACTTTTCGGTCAACCGTACGATCGATAGGTGACTACCGAGTCGTCTGTTGACACTCTGGCCCTCCTGAGATTTTGACACTTCTTGAATGAACTTTATTAAGCTATATGAACTTCATGGATCATAATCCCACCATTAAAACACCTTCCAACACTAAAGTCAAACTACAGTTGACTTTTACTGGCCAAAAACCCTAATCGGGTACCCTGAAATGCACTGTTCTTGATTCTGGGGTAACAACCTCAAATTGGATTCTCAATTGACATCATATGATACCCTTGATCTTGTTTCATGATTGAATTAGCCTAAAAATTTGATTGATCACAAACCCTGAAGCTTCGATTTGACTGTATAAAACCCTGAATCATCTGTAACTTGACAAAGACAAACTTGCACTGGGATAGGGTTAGATAATTTATGAGTATGCTCCTAAAATGATAATGAGAATCTAAGGGGTCAAAATTTGGGTTGCAACATAACTGTTTCAACTTAAAATTTTAATCACTCTTTTTATAATCCAAACCGACCCCCCCCCCCCCATATTTCATTAACGTATTTGGTTAATTACTACAAGAATCCTTGCGATACGATACTCGAGTCATTTTCGCTTTACGACAGTTTTTCAAATTACTCGGTATTGATCCGCGCGCGACAGCGGATCATTAGACTTAGGGTGTACATGAAGTTGGATAAACATTCATTAATTCAAATCTATCTTTAAAGTGAATTGTTCAATTCATTTTAGGTGCTTTGAGTTAATGATATGTTTAGTGCTTTAATCCACCAAGATGAGCGGATGAACTTAATGATGGAATGATCTTGAACTTGTAATTCAATTTAGAATTCCCTTTTCTCTTCTTTTTTCTTTTAATCAATGAAAATATTCTATATCGTTTGAACTTATTTCAAGTTCTTGATGAAGACGATATCATTACCTATTTTCTTTTCGTGCGGTGTTGCTTTCAAAGAGTGATCAACATATCACTTCTCTAGCATGCATTACTATTAACATTATTATTGACCTGCCTCAGATAGTCGTGGTTTCTACATAAACCTGATTATGATTGCTTAACATAGAGCTAAATTATCCCGTAATCGAAAAATGACCATTCGTGACTCAAACTTATGTTTGAAAGTCCAAGTATGGTTGATTATTTGTCTTAGGTTCATTACATATGAAACTTGTTGTTAGGAGGCTTTAGTCTTATAAATACTCTAATGAGTTTTTATTAACTTTGGCTTAAGCGCATGAGTTAACCATCGTTGATCATTTGTTCAAACAACTAATCATTAACTCACTAACAGTATCATTGTGCTAATTTTGTTTATGTTTCTTTCTTGCTCTCTATCTCTCTTTTATTTTTATGCTCCATTATTATCATCTCATATCATATTATTTTTTATGCTTCCGTCATTTTCCTTTTGTCTATTGGACCATTTGTTTATGTTTATGTCATTTCTCTTTTGTCCACTTGGACCATATCTTGTTCAAAACACTAATAAATTCTTAAACCCCTAAAAAATTTGTTCTCTTAATGGTGGAATATGGTTACTATCCTTTGCATTGGACTTAGACCTTGGACATCTTATACCTTGGACATCTTATACCTTGGACATCTTGGACTATTCTTGGACCCTTGGACTTAGAATTAGGTCTCTTCCCCTATGCTTGGAGTATTATGGATCTTTGCCTTTATTTGACTTGCTCATTAGTTTATGCTTCAAATCGGATGGAATTCTTATTTCGCTAGCTATGAACTGTGCTACAATTTGGTTAGATCCTTCTTATCTCTAGCTTTTATTTTGCTTTCTAGGGTAGTCACTTCATCTCCCCCCTTCTTAAATTTTCAAAATCTTCTCCCTTTTTCAAAAACCTTCTTGTTTTCAAACTTAAAATCGCTTTCATAAAAAACCTTGACTTTTTTCAAGTGATTTTCAAACTTTGTTTTCTTTAATAAATGTGAATCAATGTTAATCATATTTTTACCAATTTCAAAAAGATAAAAAAAAACACTTCACCTCATTCAAACTTTTTGTGCCTTTTTCTGCACTTTTCATTTTAAAAACTTTTCATAAAAGTTTAGACATGAGTCATTTCCATAGTTGAGATATAATTCTTCTATTCCCCATAGTATTTAAGATATTGACATTTTCCACTTAGATGTTGAGTGATAGACTTGTTGATTATGACCTAAGCAAAATCCTCCATCTTAAGGTGATGCAAATGTTGTTGTCTTATACTTGTCGACGACTAGTCGTAGTTTTCTCCTTAAAATGACGACTTGTCTTTACATTTAAAAATCAATTAAAGTAAACCAAATTTTTGTTATTTGTTCCACGAACTACGAGGTTTTAATCCTATATTTCCCTTTGTGGGAATGTAGGCATGAGGCGATAAGTCTCTCCAAACACAAAAATATTTAAAAAAAATTATCTTCTCATCTCCCCAGTCTCTTTTCAAACAAAACTTTTTTAAACCAAAAAGCGTAGATATTTCAAAGGACTCCTATAGAGTACTATAGACGTTTTGGGTGCTAACACCTTCTCATCGCGTAACCAACCCCCTTACCCAGACTTTGTTTATTTGTTTTTGTTTTAGAACTCTTAGGTTTTGTTCGCTCTTTTTCCTTTCCTTTTTGGATAAAATAAAAGTGTGGTGGTGACTCTTGCATTTTGAGTTAAGTTAATCAATAACTTACACTCACAATTTTACCGCTACACATTTGATGTTGGTGCTGCTATTATGTTGATGATGTTATTGTGATGATGGTTCCATTGTTGTTTATGTATTTGTTGTTGTTGTTAATTCCTCGCGGTCCTATGCCTACGTATTCTCAATAGGTATGAGAAAGTCAGAGTCGACGTAGTTCGAAGGACTACGGATGAAAAAGATGGAAGGGTGCTCACCAAGGATTGGGGCCCTTGTGCCTACGTATCTTCAACATGGATGAGAAAGTCAGAGTCGACGTAGTTCGAAGGACTACAGATGAAAAAGATGGAAGGGTGCTCGCCAAGGATTGGGGACCTTGTGCCTACATATCTTCACTTAAAAGAAGTGAAGAATCAGAGCGTTTGTAGTTCAGACTATGATTTGTTGATGTTTTTTATGGATGATGCTAACATGCGCATTCTAGTAGTTAGGTGTATTGCAACTTGCTTGTGGAGTCTTAGGCGTTACCTGTTTGCGATAGAACAGATGTAACATGTCCTTTTTGAAAAATATAGTTTTCGCCATCAAGGCAAGATGTCACATTTGATTTGTTGATAGTTGGTTTTAAGGGTGAAATAAGTCCTCGGATAGTAACCCCTTTGCGGGTAGTACCCAATTCTTTATCTCAAAAGATTTATTGTAAAAATTGTGTGGCGAATATAGTCACGTCTTCGTATTAAAAGACGAGTATCGAGACCACACACTCTAAAGTGAGTATCCTAATACTCGGAGAAAAAGAAGTCTTCACTCAATCCTCTCTCTTTAATTAAATACAAAGAGAACCTTATTCTCTTATTAAAGATGCTTTGATTTTGAATGGTAAGTGTCTTACAATAGTGAACTCTAAAGGTAATGTCAAGCACTCGGGATAGAAGAAGGCCTTCGCCTAACTACTCCACAACCATCAAATTTTATTAGGAAAATAAGTTTGAAAATGAACTTGGTACAAGACCAAGGTTTTTAGACTCAAGGAGACAAAAGAAATAGAGAAAAGGTTTTGAAAAGAAAAAGTGTAGTGAATAGATCAAGGTAGGTCGATGGCGATGCGTGAAGAAATCGACTTACAAAGGTGTAATCCATACAAGGTTAATGTGGGGTATAATGGAAGAGATAAGAAATGAGAATGAGATGAGAGAAACCATAAGGTGTAAACCAAGTTAATGGATTTTGACTTTCTTAACAAGCAAGCAAGCACAAATAAGAAACTAAAAGAACTACACTATTACATTGTAAAGGGGGGAGGGATACATAATTCCCACCAAGGGGGGGGGGGGAGAAGATGTAATGTATGAAGGAGTAAGAGAAATCCATCAATTATGGAAGGAAATGGTCATCAAGAATTCATTTCAAGCAACTAAAGCAAAAGACACAATCAAACCAATTAGGAAGAAACAAACAAGTATTTAAGACAAAACATGTTTCAAACTTGAATCAAAACAAACAAAATGCACACAAGAGAATACTCATACACATTTAAATCATCCAAATATGCTCAAAGGAGTCACACAACACAACTCAAGAAATTGGGTAAAGTCAAATCGTTAATGCACAAGCATATGTGCCTTGAAACGTTAACCACATCTCCATAAATGAAAAAACCAAAACAATGTGAATCAATCAAGATGAAAGACAATTGAGGTAAGTACCTATATCATGTCATTATCAACATATCTCAAAGATGAAGGAAGAGGCATCAAAGCATTCAACATGAAATCAAACAAAAACTAGGCATTTGTCAACAAAGATCTCATGGAAATAAAGCAACAATGGTCAAAATTATGCAATTAGAACATGTGGACATGGGAGGTCAAAAGCAAACACAAACATTTCAATACATGTTAAACACCAATACATCAAATAATTTCAATAGGAATCATCCTCAAAACATGAGAAAAGAACTAGAAATGCATCATTCCTAAGCAACCTCAAAAGGATTCAAACATCCACATAAGACATAGGAGTTCAAAAGGTAAGCCATATACAATGAGTCAAAGGAAATCATAAGCTTAAACACAGCCTTCCATGTCAACTAAGATCATCAAACATCAAATGGAATCATGCAAGAACACAAGTTCAAGAACTAGGTCAAGAGCATCAAAGAAGCATAGTCAAAACAACATCAACTTGATATAGCATCAAAAAATAGAAAAATAATCAAATAAATTCCAATAAAAAGCTCAAACTCATTTTAATACACTCAATTGTGGGTGTGAAAAAGGTGGATAAAAGCAAGGCAAAAGAACATGCACAAAAGCAACCAACAAGCTAGGGTATTCCACAAGTTGAACATAAATTGAGGGTCACAAATAATCAAGTGAAAAGCATGCCAAACAACATCATCAAATCTCAATAAAAACATCCAAACATCCTATCATTGTGTGACAAAACATAGCAAAAAAATTAGCTCAAGAAAAAGTGTTTAAGGCATCAAAACCCAAAACCCTAATCTAAGGGTACTTTAGAAAACACCTCTTACAAATAAGTCAAAATAAAATAGAAAAAATAAATAAAAATAAAAATAAAAATAGTCAAAAATTAAATAACATGTCAAAGACTAACAAACATATTTTTGTGAATTTTTCTCATACTTGGAACAATTAAAAATAAATTAAAATGAAAGAATAACAAAAAAAGAAAAGAAAATAAAATCAAATGATAAAGGGGATACATAAGCAATTCCAGAATAAACTGGATTCATGTGTTGTAGCGCGTTGGGCTGAAATATGAGGGTGTGGAAAGCAAGCATGCAAAGCCCATGTCATTTTAACACCAGAAACCAAACAAAAATGGCTCTCAAAGTGAAACGCACCGTTTCACTAATACATGTCATCAGCCAGCTCACCAAAATCAACGCCATGTACGCAAGTCAACCAGACATATCACAAAACACATCATCACACATGTAGATGCCGGATCTAGGGCTCCAGTCGTCTTCTCCAATCGACCTCGCCGGAGCAGTCTGAAAACCTCACAAAATCAAACAAAACAAGACACTATTCTTAAGGATTTTTCAAGGAGAACACAAATCTGACCTCAAAATTCATTTATATCTACTCTAAAAGGATGAAAACAGGCCACGAAGAAAAATGCATAAACTGAAACTTTCATATACAAGAACAACAAGCACATGATAATGTTCTACATTCTACCAGAAGTCCAAACATGCATACAATAAAGTGAATGGACTTGAAAAATGACAGAAACAAGCTCAAGAAAAAAAAATACCAAATATGAAGCTTTACCAACTTCTGCTTTGAGCCCCAACATTTCACCAAATTCTTCTTCAAGCTTTCTGAGGCTCCAGGGATGAAGATTGAAGTAAGAAAAATGAGAGATGATCCTTGTGTAATGGGATTCGAAGAGAGGAAATTCTTTGAATGAGTGAGAGTATTTTAGGGTTTTCTGGCTGCTGAGAATGGTCTCCTTCCTTAGGGTTTCATCTTTTAGCTTATATATGATGAATGTGAGTGGTCAAAACAAGTTTTATTGTGGTTAAAGCTTGGTTAATGATTTTGTGAAAATTGTAAAATGAAGAGTGAGTGAGGTGATACGAGTTACATGGCTTGAGGTTGTTGTTGTTGTCCTTTTGTGGATGGAATTAGAGGGGCAAGAAATCAGAATAGGAGAGAGTGGCAAGACATTCTTGGTGCACAAGTTTTGCAACTTGATTCATTTGGAAAAAAAGTGTGAAAATGGTACATGAAGGTACATGTCATGTGGGCTCTTTCTAGGTAATGTTTAGACCAATTTATACATGTGGTATTGATGTATGAAAGTTGCTGCAAACATTGATTCATGATGTGCCAAGAATGGTGACCTAGAATTCATAAGATCATGTCCACATAACCACTTTTAAGCCACCATAACTCTACAAATAATACTTCAACCCATGAGATCTTGTGCTTGAAAGAAAGCTAAGAATATGATGAGCATATCTCATGTTGGTGGTAACTTGGAACGAGCCTTTTATGATCATGAAAAGTGGTTTGAAAGTCATGCCTTGAAATCTGTCTCAAATGACTTAGAAGAATTCTAAGTCACGATCCTTTGCCAACACTAAAATCTCAACTTTGATGCCACATATCTTGAGGAGTTTTGATCCAATGGAGATGTTCTAGTAATGGATAGAAATCTTGAAGAATGATATTTAACTTTCATGTTCAAGGGAAATCAAATTTAAAGTGATAGAGAGTTTTGTGGCAACACAAACTCTCATGAATGAAGAGCTTAGAAATCAAAACCTCATCACCTATGAGGCCGTTAGGCAGTTGAGCACTAATGTTGGAAACTCAAATCTCCCAAGTAGCACAACAACTAGCTGCTTCTTCCGTCCCTCCCAGATTATTTCCGATGAAACCTGAGCAAGACCCCAAGGGGCATGTGAATGATGCAACAACCGGAAGTGAAAAACAAGTTGAAGCTATCAAATTGAAGCACAATAGTGATGGGTCTATTGTAAGATACAAGGCAAGATGAGTAGCTCGAGGATTTCTTCAGAGATTAGGACTTGACTACTCTGAAGTATATGCACCAATAGCAAGATTGGAGACTGTCCAATTGGTTGTAGTCTTGTCATGCAAGCAAGCATTGTCGATATTTCACTTAGATGTGAAATCAGAATTTTTAAATGGTCCCCTAGATGAAGTCGTGAAGTCATGAATGTCACACAACCTCCTGGATTTATGATATAGGAGGAAGCGAGGAAAGTGTACAAGTTGCACAAAGCCATATATGGTATCGATCAGGCACTTAGGGCATGGAACAAGAAGATCGACTCATACTTGGTCGAATTGGGATTCGTCAAATGCAAGTCTGAGTATGGTGTATATGTTCAGGTTGTGGCATAAGATATAACAACCATGGAGAACATGTCCAAGTTCTCTATGTTATTTTCCACGTTACTTAGTCGAATTGGGATTCATCAAAAGTATGGTGTCTATGTTATCCATGCTAGTAATTAGAAATAACATGGAAAACTTGTTGAAGTTCAAAGAGTTGATGAATAGGGAATTTGAAATGTCGGATCTAGGAAAAATGTCTTATTTCATAAACACGGAATTTCAAATATCGAAGCAAGGTATGGTGTTACATCAAAGAAAATGTGTCAAAGAAATACTCAAGAGATTCAGGATGGAAGACTTGAATCTTGCATCCTCACTTGTCGAACCAAATCTAAAACTAGAGAAACATGGAAAATTGGGCATGTTGTGATATAATCTAGTTGTAGCCATAGACCAAGTTAGTTATGGTTAGGATTTGTTATGTTAATTACTTAGTATATAAATAACATAGTTGTATATATACACATAATTGTAATTCGGTTTTAACAGCCTTTTAATAATAACAATTCATCAATTACTATTCATTCTCTCTCTCAATCCTTCTACCACTCAAAGTGTCTAACATACTAACAATTTATAATTAAAAAAAATTAAATGACATTTTTGTAAATAATTTTTTTAAATTTAAAATAAAATTTTAAATATTTGAGACAATCTTGTTAGTAATTAGTTAGCGTTAAAAGACAATTTTTTTTATATAATTTTAAAATTTTAATGAATTATTTTTTTAAATTAAAGAAACAATTATTTTAATTCCTTTAGATTTTTAGGAGAGGTAAAAGTTTTTAGAAAGATTTTCTAATTAAATAGCAAAAGTATGTTCAAAAAATAGCAAACAGATCTAATTGGCAAACTCAATCTAACGTTAAATAGCAAAATATTGTACCCCACATGGTGGTCCAGTTTCTTTTTGAGATAACTAGGTTGAAATGCTATAAATTGTCTAAAGCAATTAAAATAATGAACCCATATGAGACCTAAATTGATTAACATGGGAACTTATTTTGATCCAAATCTTATGCAACCAATAAGGTAGCATAATGCTAAATTAAATATGCATGCAAATATATAAAGAAGATTTTTGTCGTGCAAATTACTATTGAAGAAAGAGACATAAAGAAATTTACCCTTACTTAAGCATTAGAAATATGAATGAATTGTGGTGATGGTAGCTAGAACTAGAAGGCAAAAGGATAAAGGGAGACCACAAGAATAGAGGTGGGACCATATGTAAAGGAATGGGGACACATGCAATTATAATATATTAACCAGATTACTGGAAAAGGAACATTATTCAGTGGTGGTGAGTTTATCAAAATAATTCCATTTGAGATGTATATATAACTATATATATGGGGCACAGTATGCATGGTATGGTGGGGGAAGAAAAATCAATCAAGTAGTAACTAGTACAATATATATAGCAGCTGCAGCTTGCAGCTATAGTAGATCATAATTCATAGGTAGCTGTAGAAAAACATATATTTAATTTTATTATTATTATTATTTTTACAGTTGATGTTTTAAGAGTAAAAAAAACTCTATTCAGTGTTCATTCAAGTCTTTTATCCTTGTACAAAAATGTGAAAACTAACTAACCCCACACTATGAGTGTAGCTATACACACTCTCTGAGAAAACCGTTGAGCTTTCTTGACGTTAAGTCACTATCTAATCTTCAATTTTGCATGTAGACTTAGGCCATTAGGTGCTACAGCCCCCCACCTCAACCCCTCTATCATTTATTCATGTATATATTGCTTTTGTTGCTTTCCACTGCAACAAAATTTATATATATAATTATGGTTCATCAACTCATCTCTCTCTGCCAACCTGTTTTCTTCCATCACAGACCTGCAATCTAGCGACGTATGCATTTTATTTTTATATTTATCACTACTATGCATTCTGTTTCTTCATTACTAATAAATAACATTTAATATCTTTTTGAACCTCTAAATACACTATCCTCCACTTTTTTATTAAACAAATTTTAAAATTTTCTCATTTTATTTGTTTTTGAAAAATATCATGTTGCATGTCTAGGATAAATTTTTAATAAGACCTTAAAATTAATTATTTAAATTTTAAAAATTAAATAATTAAGATTTTAATAAATATTTAATAAAATATTAACAATGACATAACATTAAAAAATTAATATTAAAATCATGCAACGTAAACAATGTAAAAGTACAAAAATTAAAATTAGAAGAAACTACACTTACCTTCTTTAAAATTTATTAAAATGATAGTGGCACACATTTTAATTTTAAAACGCGTAGACTAATATCTCATAAATTCTCGTCAAGAAATAGATAAAAAAACTCCTTTCACATAAAAAAAATTAAAATTATATCTACATAATATTGTAATGACAATCAAAAAATTGTAGGTATAAATATCATTTACCTACAATTTTGTTGGCATATTAATTTTATTATAATTATAGTAGAATAATTATATGAATTAAAATACAATAAATTAGAATAAATATGTGAAAAAAACAAAACAAATACCATGCTAGTATTTAAAAAATAATAATTTGAAATAAATTAGAATTTGTGAGACGGAGAGAATATATAATAAAAGAAAAGAGTGTAATTTTTCTTAAAAATTAATAATAAAATAATTACAGGATTTAAATTTGAAGAAAAAAAATTTAGTATATTTATAAGAACCAACGAGTAAATGGCCATATAATTAAACCGAATCCTTTAATTTGAATTCAAATAAAAAACTTTATAGTTACTATCAATACCCTAGGTGCTAATGTTCCATATACACTAAATCAATTATAGCGTGTAAATCTTAGTAATACATTCATAATTAATTGAGATATATATTTATGATCTTGGCTTCTATGACCGTGAATAACTATGCATGCTTCATAAATATATCCATCACCTTTCCCATTGAGATAAACCTTTTCTCAATAAATATGTATCGAATAGATCTAAAATAACATACACGGTTTTAAAAATGTATCAAATATAGTGCCGAACTACATTAATTGTATAAATTGATTATCTACATTATTTGTATAAAAGTATATTTTATCAATTGATTATTTTTTAATTGTATCACTTAATTAATAATACTTGTATTTAGGCACAATTTAAATATCTTTTAATTTGTATTTATATAAAATTTAATATTTCAAAATATGATACAAATATTTCTTCCTTTTTCACTTAAACTTTAAGTTGATTCAACAGCATAATATTAATTCTCTCTTTTATTTAAACAATTAGTAGTATGTGTTTAAGTTAATACTTTACACTAATAAATAATACACACAATTAAATCAGTATTTACAAATTCAATGAGTATTTACAGTAAGTATGAAGGAGGGAGGGCCACAAGTCTTACTTGTTACAAAATATGTTTGTCTCTGTATATATATTTGATATATATATGTAAATTATAAAGGACCAATTCATTACTATAGAATGACAGAAGATAAGAAAAGGCAGCCCCAAGAAAGTTAAAAAATGGCCCACACATATATTTTTTTTAAAAATAACAAAGAAACAAAAAGGTTGGTGTTGGTTAATTAAAATCTCATATTTAATTTTTTTTATATTATTGTTTAGTATTATAAAGAAAGAGAAAGATCAATGTTTTACATGTTCTACATTTATTTTAGAAATTATGAGTTAGCCATATATTATCAGATATTTGAGACAATTCAGATAAACAAAACCGATGCGTTAGATAAGAAGTGTCATTTTATATAAATTTTTTAAATTTTATATATGCTTAATCGATGTATGACTCTATGTATAATTAATACGAGTCTTAAAATCTTTTTAATATTAAATTCTCTTACATGTATACTCTTTTATTTTTTTGAGTTTTGTGTTCGATAGATATATTTTAATATTATTTTATAGTTTGACTTAATTCATATTTGCAAAATCAATTTATATGCGGTAAGATATTACTTCATATAAATCTTTTCAATAATTATCATCAGAGATGTATTATAGTTTTTTTTTCTCTTCTAATTTTAAAACTTATATGTTTTATTTTCATATTTTAATTATGATTTTTATTTTCTCAATTATTTTAAAAATATACATAAAAAAACAAAACTATACAACCATGAACCAGCACCTAACTAAGCAAACAAAAGTAGGGTTAGATGGTCCAGTAGGGTTGGATGGTCCATTAGTGCAGTGAAAATGAGAACTCAGGGGCCCTTACCAACGAGAGGAGAATTTGATCCAGACTACTATTACTATTATCATGTATTACTAAAATATATAAAATTCTAATATTATATACTATGTACTTTACATAGGATAACATGTGTTCCAAAAGGTACGCGTGTTCAAACAAAAGTTACTCTTACAAAATAATAAAAGGTGAACATCTCATGCAACAAAATAGTATTAAAAAAACAATTATTTATTTATTCAATAGATGGGAGATGTTTTACTATATAGTGTTTCAAGATCATATTAAGTTTTTGAAATTTTTATGCTAATTATTTATGATTTAACAAATTTATTTAATCTTGAAACTTTTGAAATCATGTAGTTCACTTTAACACACCCTTTGTCTTATTAGATCATATATAATTTTTATATGGAATTTTGGTTTTGTTTAATATAACATTATAAATAGATTTTTTTAATTAATTAAATTATAAATATTAATAGTTTATTTATAATAATTCATAAATTTAAATTTAAAAATAACATATTTTATATATAGATTTTTTAATTTAATTAAATTATAAATATTAATAATTTATTTATAATAATTCATAAAGTGTGTTTATCTAAAGTCTATATGTTAAACGGGAAACAGAATCGAAAAGGGAAAAAAATAAAAAGGAGACTCGACAGGACTTCGTCGTCCTAGGCCTACGTATTTTCTCGTGAAATGGGAAAGTTAGAGTCAACGTAGTTCAAAGGACTACGGGTGAAATAGAGAAGGTTGTTCGCCAAGACTTCGTCGTCTTGTGCCTATGTATCCTCACCTGGTATGAGAAATCAGAGCAGCCGTAGTTCGACTCACAAATTGTTAAGTATTTTTTTATGAGCGACGTTAAGTTCGCATTCGAGGAGTTAGGGTTGATGCTTGTCTGCGGTAAAATAGAAGTAACGTACTCTTTCTGAAAATGATTTGACAGGCCATCCTGAAGGGCAAAAAGAGATTTGCAATTTGTTTGTGAGTTTTAACAGAAGTGAATTAAATTCGTTTGAGATTTGTATTGCACTAAAGTCTATAACATAGGAGTGAATGCGTCGCAAGATTGCCCCAAGACGGGACGTATGCTAAACACTCTAGAAGAAGTAATGAGAGACTCATCACTCATTATTTTCCATATACTTAAGGCTCGTGGCGCACAATACTTATTGTATTTATTAAGTGTTTTGATTTTGTTTTAAGAGAGAAGAGAAAGACGCACATAAAGTCTAAGGGAAACTCGGTCCTACATGTTATCATGCAAAGTGGTCCTAAGATTGGGATGCGAAAGGGATCTCTATCCTAATGTTAGCATGTAAAGGTGGACCTAAGGTTGAGGTTAAAAAGGGCCTAACCTAATTTTATCATGCATGGATCAACTCCTAATATCTATCTTACTCCAAGCTTAATCAAAAATTAAGTTGGACTAGGAGGCCCTAAGGGATCATGCAAGAACAAACCAAAACAAAGAAAATAAACCAAAAACAGCAGCTACAACAGCGCTTCAGCCCAGAACAGCAGTAAAATCCAATAAATGAACAAAATAACATTCAACAACATGCATTTCTAGAACAGAACAGGTGTAAAAAGCAGCATGACAAGCAAGGTAGCATTTAATAATATGTCTTCAACACAACAACAATGTATACACCCAGGCAACATGCAATGCATAAAAAAAATGCTCATGAATAGGCATCAAGCAAAGATGATCATGTAACAACACAACATCAAGTTGAGCATGCATAAAAGATGAATCAATTCACAATAAACATGTCCACCATTCAAGCATAATCATGCATCACAAGAAATAAACAAGAACATGTTTTCGCATTTAAACAAAGGCACATGAATTGCAAACATGGACGGGCATCAAGTAAGAACAATTGATACAAATGTACATACAATTAAACATAAGCAACTAGGCATGAATAAACTTTAATGACATTGCACACTTAAGCATTCACCAAAAGCAACATGAATAATTCATCAAATCAACAATTAATCGCTCAAACGAACATCCATTCACGAAATCGGAAGCAAACTTGAACGTGTATCATGCATCCAACGCAATAGTCATCAAGATCAAGCAAGTAAGCACGAGTAAGCAAGCAATCATGAAAAATGCGTCAAGAATGCAAAACAACAGGTCATGAACATGTCTCACAAAAATTAACGAGTCGTGCATTGAAAAAACACATTCATATTGTAGCATGAGGTGAAACAACTCAAGAACAATCCACAAATAAACATCATATCAATTCATGAATTTTAAAAGTGAAAAGGAATCAAAACACACTTGAAAAAGCAAGAAAAACACATTCTGCAATAGTGTTAATCGGTTAACCTCTTGGTGTTAATCGATTAACACTATGAAAAGTAGCATAAAATGCACAGAACTGTAGTGTTATCGATTAACCTCCTGATGTTAATCGATTAACACTGTATCAGAAGCAGAAAATCAACATTCTAAAATCATTTTCAGCAGGAAATTAGTTATCCAATCATCCAAATGAATAGGTATGCAATTGTACATGAAAATTACATCAAATATCAGCAATCAAACACCAATTGAATCCATCTAACATCAGAATTAATAATCAAAGCAATCAATGGACCAAATATCATCAAAATCTTATAGATCTACATTTTGAAATACAAAATTAAGCCAAATGAAAGCTAGATCTGAAAATTACCAACCTACAAAGCTGAGATTTTCTTTGGTGAGTGTTGATAAACTGAAATTGATGGATCAAAGCAAGAAAACCAGAGATTTATGAAGCTTTAACAAGAAAACTTGAAGATCCAAGTAATAGTCCAAAAATAAGAAAAAAGTTCTTCAAGAAGTTGTAGCACCCCAAAATTTGCCCACCCTTTTTCTTATATCTTGGCTTATGTTTCATATCATTTTGCATTATCATTAGTGCATAGCATTGATTCTAGGAAAGGGATCAATATATCTTATTCAACACTCAAGAGAAGAAATACATCTTCAAAGCTCAAGCAAAGGATAATTCTTAACCTTGTGATATTCTCATGCCTCAGGGTCCCATCATCATCAAGGCATGTCTTACAACCATTTGGATCAAGGTTACAAAGCATTGATCACCTCATCCTTTCTTGTGGACAACTGGATTAGGGTTTTGATTCAAAAGGCATTTGTGGCTAGTCCTTTGGGCAAGACATGATTCTAAGGATCAATACATACCTTGAGGGTCCTCTACATGAATTATGTATCATCACAAGTCATGACAAGAGCTTCAACCAATTAAAAAGGTACTAGGGTTTCATCTGGTCAACAAAAGTCAATTGTGGTTCAATGGGGTCAAAGTCTTGAATCCCAAGGTCAAACAATGGTATGTTATATGTTTTCATGTGTTTGGAACAAGAAAATTCAAGGAGGAATATTAAATCAGGAGTTTGGTTGGGTTGGGGTTTGATTGAGATATTTCCCAAGTTTAGAAAACCTTAATACTAGCCATTTTGCAACATCCATAACTTTCTCATCCTTGATCCAATGGAGGAAAACTTGTTATCAAATTAAAGAGGACATCATGAACTACAAGTTTTTAGAAGAAAGCAAGTCCAAATGATCCATAGTTTGAGAGATATGGAGAGCTAAAGTTGAGAAAAATGAGGTTTTGTCATTCCAACACTTAGAAATTATTCTAAGTATGGAAATTCAGCTTGGAGTACATGTTTTCAAGCCTATCTTACATGACAATGAAAGATTCAAATGACTTTTCCTTGAACATGAAAGTTGTATATAATCCTCCAAGCTTTCTTTTGAGTACTAGAACTCCTCCATTGGATGTGTAGAGCTCAATTTATGATCTCTCCAAATTAGGGTTTCAAAGTTGTCAAGATTGGACAAGTCTTAGGCAGATTTTTGGGGCAACTTTCCAAGGCACTTTTCATCAAGTTCTTGATCTCAAATCAATTTCCTTTGAACATGAAAGTTGAATATCATTATTCAAGCTTTCTATACGTTACTAGATCATCTCCATTGGACAAAAACTTATCAAGTTATGTGCCTTCAAAGACAAGTTGTCAATGATGCTAAAAGTTCAATAACTTAGAATTTTTTCTAAGTTACTTTGGAAAGATTTGTGAACACAACTTCCAATCATTTTTTCTCATTGATCCAATCCCTATTTCAACATGAAACTTTCTGCACTCATTCTCTACTTTACATTGAGCCAATAACTTCATCATTTGGAGCCATAATCATGGATTTATGATGATTTAAAGTGGGCAATATGAAGTTATTTCAAGATGCATCTTGATATGATTTCTTGCCATTTTCTTGACTTGATCATGCAACACCTTTTCTTGCCTTATTCCCCACGTATGATCCATTATTTTTCATCACAAAACATTGCCCAAAATAAGCCAACATGTCTTGTACCATTCATGTACATTTTGAATTCATTTACCAAAAGAAGCAAGATGAAGAAAGTTGCCAAAAACCTGTGCACCAAGGAGCTTTGTCCCTCCACTCCTCCATTCTAATTTCATGCCCTTTCCACCCACAGATAAAACAAAACCACAAGGCATGCCCGTGTCATATGCTCTAGTTCTCTCAAATTGTACCAATTTTTGCAAAACCACCACAACAAGTTTTTAACCTTGTTTACTTTCATTTAACCTTCTAAACCTCAGTATAAAAGCAACATAGCCCTAAAGAGAAGAGACAACTCCATTTTTGCATAATATCTGAAGAAGAGAACTCTCTCACTCACTCAAGGATTTCTAGCTTCGAACCTCATTTTTCTATCCAAGTTTTCCATAATTTCTTTCTCATTCATCACCTTTGAAGCTCATTAAGGCTTGGAGAAATAACTTTCTGAAGCTCTTACCTCAAGAACAAAGGGCAGTGGACTCTTTCCACTAGGTTTTTCCTCAACCTTATTTCTCTCATCTAAGACATGTTTTAAGCTTGTTTTTGACATATTTGAAGTCTTATACCATGGTAGGAAATGTTTACATAGCTTTTGTTTTAGTTTGAACGTGTTTCTGATTTTGAATCATTTTTTCGTGCTTATTTTTAACCACTTTAGAGTGCTTGTATGAGGAAAATAATGCTAGATTCTGGTTCTACGTGAAAAACTCTTCAAGGTAGTGCCTTTGTTTTGGTGATTTGATGATATTCACAGCAAGCTCCAACGTAAGCTGCCGGAGAAGACGACCAGAGCTAGGGCTCCGGTGTCTGAGGTGTGTTTTATGTTGAGTTTGACCTTGTAAACGTGTCTGCTGAGCTATGTTGATGTGTGCGTGACTCATTGCCTGCGTGTTTTAATGAAAGTGCCACGCGTGTTTTTTTTGTTTCTGAATCCTGATAAAGTGGATTGGGCCTAGAATATAATGATATTGACACCCCTCCTTTTGAGCCCAGATGCGCATATGGCTTATTTTTAGTTCATTCTGCTTTTCTGATTTGCACCTTTCATGCTTTGCTCTTTACTTTTAATTCCTCATTCAAACGTGTTCTCACCAGGTTTTGTGAATTTTCAATTTTAGTAGCCTTGAGCTCCCTTGTAACCTTGTGATCACTGTATGCTCCTGAGTCTCTTAGTTCCACACATTTTTTCCCAAGATGATGCCTGACTAGTTGCTTAGTTCCACACATTTCTCATGCCACTTTGTGTTCTAGCCATGATTTTAAGTTGAACATTGCTTAGACATATTTTATTTATGTTATGTGTCATGTATGAACCATTTCTTGCAGCAAAATATGTGTTTTTGGGACTGTCAAATTTCAGGTCACAAACTAGGTCCAAACTTGTCACATTTTGCATGATGATTCCAATCTGCCAAACCACTTGCGCATTTCTTGTTTTATCTTTTTCTAACCTCTATATATGATGCATATGTGATGTTTGTACACTTTTTTCATAAAGCACACCACTACATAATGTTGTTCATGTCTTCTTGCATTTGGTTGTAACCAAAATTGCCCTACCAATGATGCTATCGGGTTTTCTTGTGGGTTCATGGTATGGAAAAACAATATGTACCATTGAATTCCTTGTTCAAAAACACACAATTTTCACTTTTGTTTCACCTCATTTGATTAAGTTTTGACTGAGATCCATTTCTTCAGGCAAATGGCCTTAGGTTGCCTTACCCTGCCTTGACCTAGTTTTGCCCTTTTTGTGCACCAACTTCCCATGATCATAACTTGATCATTTTTCATGTTCTTGATGCCATTATTTTTTAAAATCACTCCTTAACATGTCTATTTTCATTGAGAGAATAAATAATTCAAGGATTGTTATCCTAGAAATATTTTGGTTCACTTGAATAGCATGTGTTTTTAGAGTTTTTTCCATGGTGTTCTTGAGCTTTTGCAACATGTAACTTGATTTTTATGGTGATAATTGTCTTGTATGATTCATACATGTTTAAATGTTCAAATTTTTTTGATTCATTGTGTAATACCCCAAATTTTACCCTTATATTTAGTCAGTCATTTCGCATAGCATCTCATCTGTGCATTTGCTAACCACTACTAAGCCATGGAGGTGTTTGTTTTGCAGGATTGGTTCCAGGGGGTATTTTGGTCATTTTACGTAGATTCCTCTAATTCTTTGAAGACAGGCTTTTACTGGGCTTTGAGACACTTGAGACACTATTTCTGAGGCATTTATTTATCACCTGGTTTGACTATATCAAGACGTCAATTCGATGTGTTCGGTATTGAAATTTGTCGGGCCCAACTGGATTTAAGACCTATTTTATCGCTCATGGTTTATTTCCGGCACACTTCCGTTTCTGTTAATAAGTCACAGTTTAATTGGATATTATTGGATTGTTGCTCTTGGCATTTGATCAGTGGAATTCAATTACGGGCAAGGTTATCATCGATACTGAATCTGTTGTGATTACGGCGCACATCCGTGTTTGGTTATAAAGTTGTTGGTTAGAATTTAAGTTGGAATGCAAGTGAATTTAATCAGGTGATGAGATTAGGACTACGGGCGAGACAAGCACGAACAAGAACATCATTCGGGAATGTTTATGGTTTATGACTAGGTTAATGAATTTAAATATTTGTGGATTTATTCACAAACGTTTATATTTTTTTAACTAGAAATAAATATAAATAAATTTAAAACTGAATGATCATGGATAAATGGAAACCTTTGGGAATTTTATAAAGAATATCATGGTACAAAAGAGTTGAATCATTTTACATTCTGAATCACTGTAAAATTAAATTACAAATGTTGCTTCTATCCTAAAAAGCCTAAAGTCCTAAACCTCCATTGGCGTCTTCATGATGTTCATCCATTGGACATTACTCCGCAAATCTCCGATGAACCTGCACAAAGAAAAACAAATACGAAACAGAACAGAATAGAAGGGGTTAGAAATTATTTTTGACACTCTCAGAACATCGTCATCATCGAGTGCCGGGAGTGGCACAACCGAAGTTGCGCCCTACCCCCGTTACCGACCCGCGCCGTTGGCGTCAGATCAAGTGGTCATCTGTTCTTATCATGCGGGACATCCGAGAGATAGAAGTGATAAAAGAAGCGGGACTGATTCGCTTTTGCCGCAATTGGATTTCCAAACTGATACAAAGGTAAAACAGCACTGCAAATTCGGACTCAGACTCGGATGCCGGCAGGTCTGAGTCGTTTTGTTTTCGAAATTTCCAACACCTGAAATTCCACAACAGCATCAGTACCAGGTTCAGAATTCAGAACTCAAAGCCAAAATAGTTCATAAGCTGCATAAACAAAACAGCCACAGGTGATTGGAAATTCAAACTGAAGCTCAACCGAACAATCCATGAAACCAGTGCATTCACAGCATCTGCCAAAAAGAATCAAACAGTATCAGAAGTTGGCATACAATAAATATTCCAAAATTGCATCAACTCTGAATCACATAAATAAACCCATGGAAATCAAATGTCGAATCTGAACAGAAATACACCATGACAGCACTCGTAACAGCACAAGTTCGATTACACCATCAAAATCACAACAGCAGCCATGTAATGGACCAAATGCAAACTCAGCTCACAGAGCATCATGGAATTCATATGTCATTGGAACAGCAGACACAAGGATAAGCTGGCCCGCAATTGAAATCCAAGCCAGCACATGTGTTATCACAAATGCGGAAAGCCGGGCTCAGTGTGGAAAACATCATTGCCCAACAATCAGTCACTATCTTACTCGCAACACCAATAGCAGCCCAGAACTCATGTTCTGAACCCAACCAAGCATCGAAAACAACCAATCTCGAAGGCTTCCAATAATCAGCGAGAGTAGAAACAAGAACGGTTCCCTCATCAGGCTCAGAACGTTGTCATCATCGCTGTATACCATCCTCGGCGGCGTTTAACTCGACCAAAGCCGTAGTAGCAATTCTGAAAAAAGAAGAAGAAAAGTCGTGAAGATCAAACCAGATGGATATCCAAAACGAATCCATAATTCAATCTGTATCAGAAAGGAAAGAAGATCAAATATGAATCTACAAAGCCACAATTCCAATAATATCAGCAGCAAATCGTATCAGAACATATGGGTTCCCCAAATACAATCAAATCGCATCTGCAAATCCAGAAAATACAAGTCAATACAGGATATCCAAATTAAAAACGAACCCAGTTATCCAGATAAAATCAAAGCGAATCCAATCAGCATAAATCCGAAAATGGAAAGAATTTCAATCACAAGGATATATGTTCCAAAAACCCCAGACAAAATTAAATCGAATCCATCAAAATCAATGATCAGATATGGTCCAAACCCAAAAGATGAAATCAGAAGAATATAAAAAGGGAACAATTTCACCTGTGAAGGAGGCTAACGGAAAATCGCGAAAGCCCTGGAGGAAAACAGCGAAGAACATGAAACCCTAGCGATCGAGGGAGAGAGAGATCGAAACAGAGCAAGATCGCTGTCACCGTTCGTTACGAACGGCGGGCAACCAACACTCCCAGCCTCAGTTTCCAAACATCATCGGCCATTCATCGCAGATTGGAAGATTCACGGTCGTAAAACGTAAGCTACCATCGTTTAAAACTGTGTTTCTCACTTTCGTTTTTTCAGATGAGTTACGGAGTTAAAGAAGAGTTTATGGCGCAACTTCGGAGCATGAAAGAAGAGAGACGAGAGAAAGATGGGGATGAAGCCGCCGCGGCTTGCTCACAAGGGTTTCCAAACCCTAACTGCATATGTTTTATCTGTTGGTTACCGGGTCAGATTGGGAAGTGATGACCCATCCGGCCCAATTTATGTTTATTATATTATTTCTGTTTTATGTTTTTAAATGAAAATATTTCAATATATAAACTAATTTGTTTTACGTGTAAACTAACATTTTTTCTTTTTTTACAATATAAGCTAGAAAATTTTCTTCAATATAAAACTAAAACACTTTTTAATAAATAATAACTAAAACCTTCTTTTTAATAATTAAAAACTTCTTTTTTTAAAAATCAAATTAAATTTTTTTTTTTTAATATAATATTAAAACTCTTTCTTTAAAGTAAAATTTAAAACTTTTTTAAGATAAAAATTAAACCTTTTTTTTTAAACTTAAATCTTTTTTTTAAACTAATATTAATTTCTCTTTAAAATTTACACTAAAATCTCTTTTTGCATTTTTGTATTCCCCTTTAATATTCTTTGTTTTCAGTATTGATTATATTTTAGTCTAACCTTTCACTAACGATTTTTTCAGTTTCTCTCTGCAGATTAAATTCCAATTCATATATGTATCTGTTTCCCGGTTGTAATTTTGCGAGACAATTGTCGCATTATCTTTTTTTCCAGTACTTTATAACTGTGCACTTATTCATCTACCATCACAATTTACACTTATCATTATCTCTGTCATTCTCCGAAGGAATTAGGATTAACCGTTTGGCCGCCGAGTCAATAACCCTAGTTTCAAACTTTACAAACCCTAATTTTCACGAATGCCTCGCCGCAGGCAAGATTACAATCTTACCCCTAGCATTAGGTCAAAGAGCCGCCGCGCTCATTTTAGGGTTTCCCGCCGCGGAATCCCTAACCTAATTTAACCCTAATTACAACTTAACAATGCAACGTAGAGATTTGGAGTTTCTACACTCCACGTAAGCGTGTCCTTAAGACATGTTTATTCCCCGTGAGACCTTGACCACAGTCAAGAAGTCTCTGACCTCCCTTTTGAGGGGAACTACGATTACTCTGATTCCACTCCCGTAAGGATACGTAGGCACAAGATGCGATGTCTTGCCGAGTAAACTTAGAATTAACCCCTTAGGTTTATTCTCTCACTTTTAATCCTTTGTACATATACGTTAAGCAAATAAATAAAGCAAATAGTAAACATTTGAACAAAAGGTTCCCGTAGAGTACTACGGAAGTTTAGGGTGCTAATACCTTCCCTAAATTTAACCAACCCCCGAACCCTAGATCTTTCCCCGCAATGTGTTTACGATGTAAAATAGGTTTTTCCCTCTTTTGACCTTTTCCTTCGGATAAATCAAAGAGCGGTTGTGAATTGAATTGCGATTCAAACTCATTAATAGTTTGTGATCCTATTTCCACCGCAACAGAAGATGGCGACTTCACTGGGGACATTCTAAACTTTTGAGGGTTATCCCTAATTTGTTCATATTTATTACTATTTGTCTTACTATTCATTTGCATGTATATATTGTATTTTGATTTTGGGACGGTACCTTGTGTTGTGAGATAAGTCCTACGCCCGGACTAGTGACATTATTATAGGATGGGGATATATTCGATGAGGCTTATAGGGAGTGAATCCCGACCAAGCTGATTCGAGAATCACCGCTCAGTTGAGACCTTTTCGAAAATGGTTCGGTTGAACGAGTAATCGTTGAAAACTTCTTCCATGGTCGATTGGAGTCTGTGATATTGGGAACCGTAGTACCTTTACACCACCTCGGCCTTATTTAGGACGTAGTGCGGGAACTATGTGGGAGTAGTCCTAAAATGGTTGCTACGCGATACTACACTCAAAAGAGGTTCTCTTGAGAATATTATTAACCCCCGAGTCAATCGGAAGGTTGATAATATCCGAAAGATGGGCTGATGACTTTGGGCACTTTTTAGAACCTTGTTCTGCAGGTACAATTAACCTATAGTACACTCCTTTTGGGGATGGGTAGACCTTAACTCCACTCACGTTCCTTTAACCTAGAACTTTGTGTGTTTTCATGCATTGCATTCATAAAACATCATATCGCATTAAGATTTCATGGAATTCAAACTCTATTTATGAACATTGCAGGGATACCATGGATCACCATAGAAGGCATACTTTGAAATTTACTTTTAAGGGTTTTAATCTGGAAGTCCTAGAGAAGCTAAAGGGTTTGGTTCAAGATCAAGAAAAGTTCCAAGGCAGATATGGAAGGCTATTGTCTTTGTTGAAGGTTCAAGTAAACGAAGGACTTCTTGCGACTTTGCTACAGTTCTATGATCCAGATTATCACTGCTTCACCTTTCCAGATTATCAGCTTTTACCTACTTTAGAAGAGTACTCTCAGTTGGTGGGATTACCTATCTTGGATAAGTCTCCATTCCCTTTCTTGGAGGAAGACCCTAAAGAACGAGATATTGCTAAAGCCATTTGTCTAAAGATATCCGATGTCAAAAACAATATGATCACCAAAGGGGGGACCTCCGGTTTTCTCAGGGACTTCCTAATTAAGAAGGCCCAATTTTATGCTGATCATAAAGATATGTTTGCCTTTGAAACAATATTTGCTTTGCTTATTTATGGGTTGTTGCTTTTTCCTAGTTTTGAGGGGTTTGTGGACCTTAATGCAATCAAGACCTTCATGAGGAGAAATCCAGTTCCGACACTATTGGGTAATACTTATCATTCAGTACATCTCCGAAACTTTCATGGTGGAGGAATGATTACATGTTGTGTGCCATTACTATACAAGTGGTTTATTTCTCACTTACCCAAGTCTGGTCCGTTCTGGAGACCTAATCAAGAACATTGGTCGCAAAAAGTTATGGCTTTAACTCACTCTGATATTGATTGGTATAATCGCATGTACGATGGGATATCGATCATTGATAGTTGCGGAAACTTCAACAATGTGCCTTTGCTCAGTTTCAATGGAGGAATTAGCTACAATCCAGTCTTAGCTCGCCGACAGTTGGGATACCCCTTGAAAGAACCGCCTAAAGGTATTCAGGTGGAGAAAATCTTTTTCAAAGACGACAAAAAGCTTCAAGATCAGATTCTATCTTCTTGGAATCATCTGCATAGGAAAAACAAAGAAAGTTTGGGCAGACCTAATTGTGTGTCCATGGAACCATACCTTCAATGGGTCCGAGGAAGAGCTATTGAGTTGAAGATGCCCTACTCTCGCCAGGATCCTTCACCTCAAAGAGAGGAACCTGTCCAGTATTTCATGACCGAAGCTGGGACTTTGAAGATCGCTTTGAAGAGATCACAACTCGAAACAGAAGCATGGAAGAACAAATACCATGTGATGGTCAGCGAGTACGAAGAACTTCAAAAGCAGATTCAGTCGAAGAATGATGAGATACAATCCTACAATAAGAGAAGGCTCTACGAATATTTATTCTCCTCCGGATCTCCGTCTGCCCACTGAAGTTGTGGAAGATGCTTCTCTAGGACTTTCTAGGCTTTTATTTAGCTATTTTGGTTGCAAGAATATTATTTGTAATCTGTCTTCAATAAATTAAAAGTTTCTTTGGTATTCCGCAATATTCGTAAATGTTTGAATTCCATGAAATCTTCATTTGCATTCACATTTTAGCATCTTACTTTTGCATTGCATGTGTCTCCCGATTTCTCATACTCGGTTCTCTCACCTTCCAGTTTTGTCACCCTGAGTTCTCTGCATCAAATACGACCCTTCAAAAGGATGGAAGATCAAAACCAAGAGATCAACCGTGTCAGCCATGAACTCGAAGATCTTCGAGGAAGTGTAGGGCAGATTTTGGAAATGCTACGAGCTCTTAGTGTGAAGGTGGATGCTCAGTCTACTGTTGTTTCTGAGACTAATACCGTTATGGAACCTCCACCAGCTGTTACTGTCGAGAATGTACCTCCTCACGGTCTTCAATCCGGTCTGGTGCCTCCTATTGCTCAACCAGTTCGACGAGCTACCCCTCCAAAGTGCAAAACTCCTAACTCCGACCATGGTAAAGGACCTGCACGTTCGAGGAACCGCAAAATGGCTACTCCTCAACCTTGGCAACATCAGCAGAGTTATGTTCAAGGTTATCCGTTTCCATATGTCCAACAACCCTATGTAGTTACTGTTGCACCTCCTTTCAATCAGCAGTTTCCTACATACCAGCCTGTGCAGTCAGCTCCGGTATATCAAGCACCGATCCGTCAACAACCTTCCGGTTATCCGCCCATGCGAGTTCCTGTCAACAGTCAACGAGTGCCCAACGCTCCTGTTCACCAGCAATCACAGGATCAGGTGACTTATCCCCGTAAGAGTCAGTATAAGCCTTGTCCTCCAATTCCGATGACTTTCACTGAGTTATACCCCCATTTGGTACAACAGGGTCTGATTACCACCCGTGCTTTGGGTCCTCCGCCTAATCCGTTACCTGCAGGTTACAACGCTGCCGCTCATTGTTTATTTCATGAGGGTGCACCCGGCCATGATCTAGAGAATTGCTACGCTCTTAAGAAAGTTGTCAGAAATTTGCTAGAAACGAAGAAGTTGTCTTTTAGCGATGCTCAGCTGAAGATCGAGACTCCTCTCGGGGTCCCTCACTTGTCGAGTTCGAATTCTGCAAAGCATGCTACTCCTGTGACAAATCAGTCGAATCCAGTAATTATTCAAAGGCCTAGCTCGCTTCATTTCAGTAGCCCTCAAGATGATATGTCCGGGATCAACAAAGAATCTGGGAAAGTTATTTTGAAGCAACGACTGAAAACTGTTGAAGATGTGACCAGCATAACTGGGGCAAGCCATGACGACTCACAGTGACCATAAGCCAGACGACCTTACCGTTGAGGCTCCGCCAAAAGAAACTGTCGCTCTTGAATTTCATAAACCATTTAGAAGGATTTTTCCGACAGTTCATTTGTTTATTTATATGCATTTCTCTTTGATTAAGCATATTTAGCATGTACGAACTTGTTTATCTTTGATTAATGCAACGCATATGTTTGTCTTGAATAAGTCCATTCATTTCACTCATTAAAAAAACGTTTTCATAAATCATAATGCCAACTTTACCCGATCTCTTGTTCTGATGGAGAATTGGGGGGAGGATGACGAACCTAAAACGTCAGATTTCTTGTCGTATGCTTTCGATTGAAACCCGCTGATGATGTAAGGCATTGTTTCAAATCCCAAACACTGGAGATATAAGGATGTTAATCCCTAGTCAACCTCTTTGAGCCTTGAAGTAGGAGTCTTTCTTTCTTTTAAGATCCTTCATCCTAACCTGGGGCAGGGTAGGTCTCAGTTAAACCGATCGAGCGCTTAGATTCTCAAAAAGGAAGAGCAAACATTCGAGAATTTATCCTTAGCATCTTAAGAAGTCCAATACAATGACTATCCCCCGGCTACCTAAGGAGTGGGGCAGTCACGAACCTTTCAAAAGATTTACACGACTTGTGCATAAAAGAATATTCAAAAAAAAAAAGAGCCCGCTAAGTCAAAACCTATGAAGGAGACTTAGGCAAAACTGGGGCATCCCGCTGGACTCTAAAGTCAAATCTAAAAGACGTCGTCTAGGCAAAAGTTGGGGAATAAGAACAACAAACCAGTAGTTTTTTAGGATCCCTATAAAGAACAAAGTCGTGTGACCAATTGCCATTAGAAATAGGTGAGTGACTGCCATGTTCAAAGCCTTGATAAGTTCTCGACCATAGCAAATCCGCTTGAGATATGAGCGTTCGTATCCGATTAACTGAATTAGGATTGGAGAACATCACGAAGAAGGGGTGGGTACAAATATAACTCTGAGCCTTTATCCTTTTGTTTCTTAAACCGTGAACCGAGCCACGATACAACCTTTAAAATACCTAATTGAAGTAGGACTCCGGTTGAAAGCATACTCGACAAGACCACGTTTCCTGACTCCTACGAGCTATGCTCAGAATAAAATTCATGTTGGCATTATAATTAAAACTTATATCCTGACTAGTGATTTCGGTCACAAGTTATTGCGATATCTTTTTCAAAACAAAAATTCAAGACAAATATATGTGTACATTGACAAGCTCAGGATAGGCATTTCAAGCATGACGACTTTGCTTGATATCTTAGAGATTTACATAACCCGTGGAACTTGAAGATCCTGCTAAACAGGGGCAGGCAGTTTCCCAGTTCGCTTACCAACGCGAGTCTGACGTTCTTAAGGAGCTACTTCTCAAAGATTTCGTCGTAACACGATTAATTTGTGCCAGTTACGTCAAGACCTGACAAATCTCTCAAAGAGTTTGAAAACAGTGGGGCAACCAGACTCCGTGTTCTCTGTAAAATCCTCTTGAGATGACCCTACCTCACAACGCAAGTAGTCTGGGGCACCGTGTTTTTTTAAAAAAAAGGGGAAACAAATGGAGACTACTACAAGATCCTTCAAGATCAAAACCATGTGGTTTCACAACTTTTCTTCGTGCACCCGAGGGATTTTACTCACAGCGGCCTTCATTCCCCAGTAAACCTCAGTGTTGCAACAGGCTCCTAAACTATTGCCTCATCACAGTCCCCAGAGAGACTATAAGCTGACAACCTTTCCTTGGGAAACTCGAAAGTATCCCTCAGGTTTTTCTTCTCCCCATGTGAAGACATGATACTGTGCGCCCAAGCAAATTACCTTCTCCCCAGAGAATTCAGAACTTTGAAACCAGATTTGGTTCTACCATTGGTCTTTCTTACCCATGATTGACGTATTGGTTGCAGGGAACGCAGGGTATTTCCGTCGAGATGTTTATTTCATCTCTCGTCCCGTCTCTAGTCAGTTTCGTCAGCATGCACCGGGGCATAAGCATCACATGCCTGTTTCATCCTCATACTCATTACATATTCATTACATACTCATTACATACTCATTACCTACTCATGGCATACTCATTTCATAGCATCCTGCATATTTAACATACATTCATATTAACTTATTCATTAACATACGCGTTAACATGCATAGGTTCATTGGGTTGCCATCATTGGTTGTTACCGCCGGGTAACTGGGGTTTGTCCATTCTCTCCAAATAGATTGTCAGCCCTAAGCATAAAATACATATGTGTTTCCAGTTTCCCCACGGAGCTCGATCCTCGTGGATGACGGTTACTTCAGCTATCCTTCCTCACCAGGATAAGATATTTGCCCTTCGAGTTCATTCCCTCGATGGAGTCTTGATTGCCATTTTTTTTCTTTCTAGCTCGATCCTAGATTGAATCTCAGTCTTGTCGGTCGTCGAGCCCAACCGGACGTGCATTTATGTTGCACCATCTAAAGATTTTCACCATACCATGACAGATACGCGACTGTCCTCGCCCAAGAAGTTCATCACTATACCCGGATGGGCATTTATTTTGCACTATCTTTCAAGAAAATCAACCACAATCCTTTACAAATACACGCCAGTTCACGCCTGGAAAATTTATCAGTACAACACTTTACAATCCTACATCTTACAGCATCGGTATGCGACATTTCTCACCTAAGAAGCCGATCCTATCTTCGTTATGACTCGCAGCAAATGGCCATCTCCATTGAGCAGTTGGGCTTCCATTTTCCCTGTCGTCTTGAAGTATGGGGAGGTTTTGAACCAAATCATATTCAGGAGAGCACGATCTTGAATTATGAAGAAGTTCATTTACCCTTTAGTAAAAGAAGGAGCGGAATCATATTCAGGAGAGCACGATCTTGAAGTATGAGGAAGTTCATTTACCCTTTAGTAAAAGAAGGAGCGGAATCATATTCAGGAGAGCACGATCTTGAATTATGAAGAAGTTCATTTACCCTTTAGTAAAAGAAGGAGCGGAATCATATTCAGGAGAGCACGATCTTGAAGTATGAGGAAGTTCATTTACCCTTTAGTAAAAGAAGGAGCCTTTTCATATTTAGGAGAGCACGATCTTGAATTATGAAGAAGTTCATTTACCCTTTAGTAAAAGAAGGAGCGGAATCATATTTAGGAGAGCACGATCTTGAATTATGAAGAAGTTCATTTACCCTTTAGTAAAAGAAGGAGCAGAATCATATTCAGGAGAGCACGATCTTGAAGTATGAGGAAGTTCATTTACCCTTTAGTAAAAGAAGGAGCGGAATCATATTCAGGAGAGCACGATCTTGAAGTATGAGGAAGTTCAGTTTACCCTTTTCATATTCAGGAGAGCACGATCTTGAAGTATGAAGAAGTTCATCAGAATCGTATTCCAGGCGCCGACCTTAAATATGAGAAGATTTATATATCAGATAAGCAGCAGCCTCTTTATTTGAGTGCTTATCCATTCTGGCATGTAAGCCCCTTCCAACGATGAGTGACAGTTCTCCCTCGAGAAGCTTATCAGGGCATTCCCCATTAAAGTCCATTTATTTTGGTACACAGCCGGTCTTTACCCTGTATATTTGATACGGATTTCCGAAAAGTCCGTCCGATCCCATCACGAGAGATAGTTTATAGGAGCTTGGATGTTATTCTTTGCTCAATGCTCCAGCGTTCTGTAATCGATCTTGCAACCGTGTAGATCCAGTTTCATTATTAGACATTCCCTAGTGGAGGTCATCTCATAGGTGTCATCTCCATTTAAGGACCTTATTCCTAAAATCCATTTATTTTGGCATACAGCCGGTTTTTTACCCTGTATATTTGCTACGGATTCCCGAAAAGTCCGTTTGATCCTGTCACGAGGGATAGGCTACAGAAGCTCGGATGTTATTCTTTGCTCAATGCTCCAGCATTCTGTGATCGATCTTGCAATCGTGCGTGATCCAGTTTTACTTTTAGATTCCCTAGTGGAGGCCTTCTCATAGGTGCCATCTCCATTTGAGAATCTCATCCCAGATCTAAAAATGACAATTGGTTGTATTCACACCAGTTGACCATCATTTTAGAATTCCCCAGGGTCGTACTGTGCCCCAGCGCGTCGTTTTCCCCAGTGTGTTTCTTCTCGTAGCGTCTGTCCCTGTGTCGTCGCATTCGTCAGCATTTTCGCATTCATCATTACAGCATACGCATCATATCATATTCATGGCATCGTCTGCATTAGTCTGGTCCATAGCACTGCATATCGCCGCATATAAGGGCAAAATTTTCGGTTATCTATATTTAAATCTCTCCACCACGATTCCTCGAGTCTCTGTCACTCAAATCGTCCGGTGTAGTTATTTAAATAGGGGCAACTGTAATACCCCAAATTTTACCCTTATATTTAGTCAGTCATTTCGCATAGCATCTCATCTGTGCATTTGCTAACCACTACTAAGCCATGGAGGTGTTTGTTTTGCAGGATTGGTTCCAGGGGGTATTTTGGTCATTTTACGTAGATTCCGCTAATTCTTTGAAGACAGGCTTTTACTGGGCTTTGAGACACTTGAGACACTATTTCTGAGGCATTTATTTATCACCTGGTTTGACTATATCAAAGCGCCAATTCGATGTGTTCGGTATTGAAATTTGTCGAGCCCAACTGGATTTAAGACCTATTTTATCGCTCATGGTTTATTTCCGGCACACTTCCGTTTCTGTTAATAAGTCACAGTTTAATTGGATATTATTGGATTGTTGCTCTTGGCATTTGATCAGTGGAATTCAATTACAGGCAAGGTTATCATCGATACTGAATCTGTTGTGATTACGGCGCACATCCGTGTTTGGTTATAAAGTTGTTGGTTAGAATTTAAGTTGGAATGCAAGTGAATTTAATCAGGTGATGAGATTAGGACTACGGGCGAGACAAGCACGAACAAGAACATCATTCGGGAATGTTTATGGTTTATGACTAGGTTAATGAATTTAAATATTTGTGGATTTATTCACAAACGTTTATATTTTTTTAACTAGAAATAAATATAAATAAATTTAAAACTGAATGATCATGGATAAATGGAAACCTTTGGGAATTTTATAAAGAATATCATGGTACAAAAGAGTTGAATCATTTTACATTCTGAATCACTGTAAAATTAAATTACAAATGTTGCTTCTATCCTAAAAAGCCTAAAGTCCTAAACCTCCATTGGCGTCTTCATGATGTTCATCCATTGGACATTACTCCGCAAATCTCCGATGAACCTGCACAAAGAAAAACAAATACGAAACAGAACAGAATAGAAGGGGTTAGAAATTATTTTTGACACTCTCAGAACATCATCATCATCGAGTGCCGGGAGTGGCACAACCGAAGCTGCGCCCTACCCCCGTTACCGACCCGCGCCGTTGGCGTCAGATCAAGTGGTCATCTGTTCTTATCATGCGGGACATCCGAGAGATAGAAGTGATAAAAGAAGCGGGACTGATTCGCTTTTGCCGCAATTGGATTTCCAAACTGATACAAAGGTAAAACAACACTGCAAATTCGGACTCAGACCCGGATGCCGGCAGGTCTGAGTCGTTTTGTTTTCGAAATTTCCAACACCTGAAATTCCACAACAGCATCAGTACCAGGTTCAGAATTCAGAACTCAAAGCCAAAATAGTTCATAAGCTGCATAAACAAAACAGCCACAGGTGATTGGAAATTCAAACTGAAGCTCAACCGAACAATCCATGAAACCAGTGCATTCACAGCATCTGCCAAAAAGAATCAAACAGTATCAGAAGTTGGCATACAATAAATATTCCAAAATTGCATCAACTCTGAATCACATAAATAAACCCATGAAAATCAAATGCCGAATCTGAACAGAAATACACCATGACAGCACTCGTAACAGCACAAGTTCGATTACACCATCAAAATCACAACAGCAGCCATGTAATGGACCAAATGCAAACTCAGCTCACAGAGCATCATGGAATTCATATGTCATTGGAACAGCAGACACAAGGATAAGCTGGCCCGCAATTGAAATCCAAGCCAGCACATGTGTTATCACAAATGCGGAAAGCCAGGCTCAGTGCGGAAAACATCATTGCCCAACAATCAGTCACTATCTTACTCGCAACACCAATAGCAGCCCAGAACTCATGTTCTGAACCCAACCAAGCATCGAAAACAACCAATCTCGAAGGCTTCCAATAATCAGCGAGAGTAGAAACAAGAACGGTTCCCTCATCAGGCTCAGAACGTTGTCATCATCGCCGTATACCATCCTCGGCGACGTTTAACTCGACCAAAGCCGTAGTAGCGATTCTGAAAAAAGAAGAAGAAAAGTCGTGAAGATCAAACCAGATGGATATCCAAAACGAATCCATAATTCAATCTGTATCAGAAAGGAAAGAAGATCAAATATGAATCTACAAAGCCACAATTCCAATAATATCAGCAGCAAATCGTATCAGAACATATGGGTTCCCCAAATACAATCAAATCGCATCTGCAAATCCAGAAAATACAAGTCAATACAGGATATCCAAATCAAAAACGAACCCAGTTATCCAGATAAAATCAAAGCGAATCCAATCAGCATAAATCCGAAAATGGAAAGAATTTCAATCACAAGGATATATGTTCCAAAAACCCCAGACAAAATCAAATCGAATCCATCAAAATCAATGATCAGATATGGTCCAAACCCAAAAGATGAAATCAGAAGAATATAAAAAGGGAACAATTTCACCTGTGAAGGAGGCTAACGGAAAATCGCGAAAGCCCTGGAGGAAAACGGCGAAGAACATGAAACCCTAGCGATCGAGGGAGAGAGAGATCGAAACAGAGCAAGATCGCCGTCACCGTTCGTTACGAACGGCGGGCAACCAACACTCCCAGCCTCAGTTTCCAAACATCATCGGCCATTCATCGCAGATTGGAAGATTCACGGTCGTAAAACGTAAGCTACCATCGTTTAAAACTGTGTTTCTCACTTTCGTTTTTTCAGATGAGTTACGGAGTTAAAGAAGAGTTTATGGCGCAACTTCGGAGCATGAAAGAAGAGAGACGAGAGAAAGATGGGGATGAAGCCGCCGCGGCTTGCTCACAAGGGTTTCCAAACCCTAACTGCATATGTTTTATCTGTTGGTTACCGGGTCGGATTGGGAAGTGATGACCCATCCGGCCCAATTTATGTTTATTATATTATTTTTGTTTTATGTTTTTAAATGAAAATATTTCAATATATAAACTAATTTGTTTTACGTGTAAACTAACATTTTTTCTTTTTTTACAATATAAGCTAGAAAATTTTCTTCAATATAAAACTAAAACACTTTTTAATAAATAATAACTAAAACCTTCTTTTTAATAATTAAAAACTTCTTTTTTTAAAAATCAAATTAAATTTTTTTTTTAATATAATATTAAAACTCTTTCTTTAAAGTAAAATTTAAAACTTTTTTAAGATAAAAATTAAACCTTTTTTTTTAAACTTAAATCTTTTTTTAAACTAATATTAATTTCTCTTTAAAATTTACACTAAAATCTCTTTTTGCATTTTTTTATTCCCCTTTAATATTATTTGTTTTCAGTATTGATTATATTTTAGTCTAACCTTTCACTAACGATTTTTTCAGTTTCTCTCTGCAGATTAAATTCCAATTCATATATGTATCTGTTTCCCGGTTGTAATTTTGCGAGACAATTGTCGCATTATCTTTTTTTCCAGTACTTTATAACTGTGCACTTATTCATCTACCATCACATTTTACACTTATCATTATCTCTGTCATTCTCCGAAGGAATTAGGATTAACCGTTTGGCCGCCGAGTCAATAACCCTAGTTTCAAACTTTACAAACCCTAATTTTCACGAATGCCTCGCCGCAGGCAAGATTATAATCTTACCCCTAGCATTAGGTCAAAGAGCCGCCGCGCTCATTTTAGGGTTTCCCGCCGCGGAATCCCTAACCTAATTTAACCCTAATTACAACTTAACAATGCAACGTAGAGATTTGGAGTTTCTACACTCCACGTAAGCGTGTCCTTAAGACATGTTTATTCCCCGTGAGACCTTGACCACAGTCAAGAAGTCTCTGACCTCCCTTTTGAGGGGAACTACGATTACTCTGATTCCACTCCCGTAAGGATACGTAGGCACAAGATGCGATGTCTTGCCGAGTAAACTTAGAATTAACCCCTTAGGTTTATTCTCTCACTTTTAATCCTTTGTACATATACCTTAAGCAAATAAATAAAGCAAATAGTAAACATTTGAACAAAAGGTTCCTGTAGAGTACTACGGAAATTTAGGGTGCTAATACCTTCCCTAAATTTAACCAACCCCCGAACCCTAGATCTTTCCCCGCATTGTGTTTACGATGCAAAATAGGTTTTTCCCTCTTTTGACCTTTTCCTTCGGATAAATCAAAGAGCGGTTGTGAATTGAATTGCGATTCAAACTCATTAATAGTTTGTGATCCTATTTCCACCGCACCAGAACATTGCCTTTCTATGTTCATGCTTGCTTTAGTGAATGCATACATGTGAAAATGGCCTATTGAACTTCATTTGTGACCTATAACATGATTCTTGATGTTGTAACCTCTTGAATATGTTTTTCATGACTCATTATACTTGTTTATGTGCCTTTTTAGGACCATAACGTGCTAGGGTTTTATTTTTGACTTTGTTGTTACCTTGAAACTTGCTTACTTTTCCCCATGAAGCCATGAACAAATACTTGAATTGTTGTAACATTTCTTGTGTTTTTTTGCTTGTTTGATTGTTATCAATACATGGTTAGATGGTCTTATATTGTTACATTTGATCTAATTTGATACTTATAACATGCTTGTTTCAAGTTGTAACTTGTTTGCATTAATCTTGTTTGAATGTTATAGATGAACTTGTTGTTGTTACACATGTTCTTTACTTGCATTGATGGTTGTTACCTCTATGTCTTTATGTTGATCTTGAATATTGTTCATATGTTGTTATATGTTTTTGGTTATTTATTTAACTTTTTTAAGCCTTCCCCAAGTGATGGAACTTGTTAGTTCTCATCCAGTTGCTTCATCTTTCTCCTATTCCAAAGGAAAGTTTCTCAATTAACCCCCAGGGTCATAGATAGTTATTACCCTCCCCCTGAATTTGTTAAAGTAATCTTAAAACCTAGCTTAGTTAAGTTAGAACCTACTAGCCATTAGACTTTGCTTAAGTCAAAAAGGCCCACCCTTACTAGGAGTGTTCTTCAACTAGAACCCTAGGTTAGAGTTTGTCAACTCTATGTAAGGATCATTGTCATGATTACTTACTACCCTCCTGGCTTTTGTCAAAGTCAATCCCCTTGAGTGTACAACTTAGAATATAGATTTTTGTTAAACTCTATACAAGTATTGTTATGTTTTTCCCCTTTGAACCTTGATCATAATCAAGTGTTCATCCGTTCTCAGTGAGGTGAACTACGATTTCTCTGATTATATCCTAGTTAGCATACGTAGATAGAAGATGTGATATCTTTGCGAGCAAACTTAGAAACATCAACCCTAGGTCTTTACCTTAAAAACCAAAGTTTGATCCCAAACCGTAGCAAGTAGTTAAGCATACAAATATACAAAAGGTTCTTGTAGAGTACTACAGATGTTTAGGATGTGAAATACCTTCCCTAAGCATAACCAACCCCCGATCCCCGAATCTCTTAGCGTTGTTGTTACATCGCGCAAAAGGTCTTTCTTTCTTTAACATTTCCTTTGGATAAATCAAAGTTCGGTTGTGAATATAATGAATTAAGATTCAAGTTAATCAATAGCTTGACATCTGATTCTCACTGCAATATCGACCTTTGTAATTGCACTTGAAAAAGCGCCAGACGGGAAGCCTTGGTATTTTGACATCAAACATCTCCTCAAGACTCACGAGTATTCGTCTAGGGCATCAAGTAAAGACAAGAAGACTCTAAGAAGGTTGTCAGGCAATTTTTACTTGAACAAGGATGATGTGTTGTACAAAAGAAACTTCGATATGGTGTTGCTACACTGTATGGATGAAAATGAAGCAAGTTTGCTGATGGAAGAGGTCCACGAAGGTTCTTTTGGTACTCATACTGGTGGGCATGCAATGTCTAGAAAGCTATTGAGAGCAGGGTATTACTGGATGACCATGGAGTCCGACTGTTTTAAGTATGCCATAAAATGTCATAAATGTCAGATTTATGATGATAAAATGCATGTGCCATCAAGCCCTCTAAATGTATTGACATCTCCTTGACCTTTTTCAATGTGGGGTATTGATATAATTGGGAAAATTGAACTGACTGCTTCTAATGGACATCGCTTTATCTTGGTAGCTATTGATTATTTCACCAAGTGGGTAGAGGCAGCTTCCTTTGCCAATGTCACCAGGCAAGTGGTTGCTCATTTTATAAAGAAAGACATCATCTGCCGTTACGGAATCCCAGAAAGAATCATTACTGACAATGGTTCGAATTTGAATAATAAGATGATGAATGAGGTCTTCCAAAGTTTCAAAATTGAACACCATAGCTCCTCTCCATACCGTCCGAAGATGAACGGCGCTGTTGAGGCAGCAAATAATAATATCAAGAGGATCGTGCATAATATGGTGGTGACTTATAAAGATTAGCATGAAACGTTGCCCTTCTCTTTACATGGTTATCGTACTTCGGTTTGTACATCGATTTGGGCAACACCTTTCTCGCTGGTATATAGTACGGAAGTTGTCCTACCATTAGAAGTCAAGATTCCTTCTTTAAGGGTATTATTTGATGTAAAGCTTAATGAAGCAGAGTGGGTAAAGGCTAGGTTGAATAAACTTAATCTGATTGATGAAAAGAGACTGACAGCTATCGCCCACGGTCAGCTATACCAGAGCAGAACGAAGAAGGCTTTTGACCAAAAGGTGCACCCTCGGCATTTCTAGATAGGTGACTTGGTGTTGAAGAGGATCCTCCCTCCACAAACAGATCACAAGGGCAAATAAACTCCCAATTAAGAGTGTTACACCCTTCTAATCCCCACAGAATAAATATAAACAAATCAGAGTAATTATCATGCATCTTACAAAAGGGTGTCACATAAAATTTCAAAACATCACATAAACCTGTCATGCTCAATAACACTTAAAATAAATTTATGTTTTTCATATACTTTCACATTAGCATGTAGCAGCGGATTCACTTCAATTATAATGGATATAATGAAAGTCTCATGCTCTTCTCATTCATAATCAATACTTAGGCATAAAAGCCAATACTCCATATAAATTTAAGTAAACATTAAAACATAAAGTAGAGTACATAATGTATCTCTCAAATATAAATCGAAACGATCCCAGTGTTACATAATCAGAGCACGACTCGATCCAACATAACTAAAGACACAAATCAAGCTACTCCAACGACTACCTCGCGATAGAAGCAACTCTACTCCTCGGTACCTGAGCGATGTCGTATAAAATATCATTCCAATGAAAGGGTGAAAATTTACATAATTATTGAAATCATAAGATAATATATAATTTAAGGCATACAAGCATAATCAAAATCCTTCTCACACTTCAAAGTTTCATCAAAAAAGTATTACTCAAGTAACCATATCATTCACAAGGATATACACACAATCCACAATTCCACCAATTCAACAATTCACATAGTTACACATAATCTCATATCACAAACATATGCACAATGAGACTCAAGGCAACTCATGACATTGTGGTACCAACACTTGTTATTATTTTTCGGTTTTTACATTTAAACTGGGTCCGTTCTCTAGACCAATAACATACAAAAAGCTCGTTCCCTAAGCTTTCAAACCCCGCTCTAGGTTTGGGACAAGTCACTAGCTTCCACGAAACTAACAAGCATTGCCTCTTGACACAAATGATGCATATGCAAATTCAACAACTATATGGAATTAAGATCATACACAAATCTTACTATCCACACATATCTTCAATAATTCATCACACTTGAATTACCACACATTTGCACATATACAAGTATCAACACAATTCAACCTCAATTCACAAAACACACATCACTAGTTAAACATCGAATAATTATTCCATTATTAATAATAATAATTTCAATATTCAAATAAATATTCACTACTCAATAAATATTCAATAATTAAATATTCAATAAATAATCAATAGTTTAACAAACAATCATTATTTTAATAAATAATCGATATTTTAATAAATAACCAATATTTAAATAAATAATTAATATTTGAATAAATAATTAATATTTAATAAGATTTCATTATTTAATAAAGTGACATTATTTTCATAAGGTTTCACTACAGTAATTGATATAATAAAGGAACAACCTTTATTATCCTAGTAATTTTCGTGTGCTACAGGACATTGTACTAAGAGGTAGTCACTTTCATGTCTACCAATTTATTTTCTGCATTACAGGTTCACAAAGTGCTACATGATATAAGAAAATGAGCACATCTCCTAATTTCTCATTTCCAATTAGTTTGTTCCACTATAGTGAGAATAAAAGGATTACATTGCCTTTCATTGGTTTTGCTACAGTATAAAAGTAATAAGATTACAATTAATTTTTCACAGGTTTTATTCGCTACAGTTCAGAATTTTAACGAAATTATCACTTTCATTTCCAATTGTACTCCTACTAATTCTATCACTATTATATTAATATGGTACAAGAACATATGGTACTGTATTACTCACATTAGTTATCCTATCTTGCTACACTGCTACAATATTAAAGAGAAAGAGAAGTTCACAATAAATACTCTTGTAGCTTCTTATTTTTATAATTCATGTGCTACAATTAATGAGTTAAAAAGACTATATTAATGCTTTAATCCTATTACTCTTAATTAGCCTGGTACTATTGTATACATGAAAAGGAATAGCACAAGCTTCAACTATGTTCACGCGGCGCATTAAAATAAACGAAAAGGGGTACCTCACATTTATTCACTGCGGGATATAGATAAAAGGAAGGTGTTACTTGTTTCGGACACATTCAATTGCCAAATAATTCTATGCATTACTGTGAAATATATATATATATATATATATATATATATATATATATATATATATATATATATATATATATATATATATATATATATATATATATATATATATATATATATATATATATATATATATATATCCTCATTCCCGCTACAGTACTAAGGAGGATAAAATTACATTGCTTTGTATTTTGTTTATCGTTACTATTCATGCTTAATAAACATTTCTAATGGGCTTACTAACCCATTTCTATTCACACCCCCAATTAGGTCCAATAAATAAATTAATATAACAATTCTATATTATTCTTCCAAATATAATATATCAAATAAATTAAATAATAAATTTAAATCAATTATTTCAAATATGTCCGATAAATTAATTAATCCCAACAACTCAAATAAATTATATAATTTATATAAATTTAATAAATCAATTAATTCATATAAATCAAATATCTTATATAAATTCAATAAATCAACTAATTCAAATATATCAAAGTAAATCAATTAATTTTCAAATAAATCACATAAATTAGTTAATTCAATTAGGCACGAAATCACACAATTAATCAATTAATTAAATTAAATAAATAATTATTAAAAATTAGGGTGTTACAACCCTCCTCCACTTAAAAGACTTTCGCCCTCGAAAATCACCTCAAACGAATAACTCGGGATAAGACTCCCTCATCTGACTCTCAAGCTCCCAAGTCACGTTTCCGCTAGCTGATCCTCCCCAAGCAACCTTCACCAAAGCAATCTCTTTACCTCGGAGTTGCTTCAACTTCCGATCCTCTATCCGCATAGGTAATGTCTCCACAGTCAGGTTATCTCTCACCTGTACATCATCTACTTGGACTACATGAGATGGATCTGCAATGTATTTTCTCAATTGAGATGCATAGAACATGTCATGGAGATTAGCAAGCGACGGCGGCAAAGCAACACGATAGGCTACCTCTCCTATCCTCTACAAAATCTTATAAGGACCAATAAAACGCGACTTCAACGCTCTACCAACACTAGTTATCGGAGTAACTCGAAGAAACACATGATCTCTCTCTTGAAATTCAAGTGTTTTCCTCCTCTTGTCATGATACTTCTTTTAACGAATCTGAGAAAATGGGGCAAAAATAGGGCATCCCGCCGAACCATAAAAGGAAAAGGTTCGGGAAAAAATTAGGGATAAAAAGAAAAAATAATAAACCCGCAAAGTTGAAAACCTGAAAAGGCGACTTTGACAAAAAATGGGTATCCCGATGGATTAAAAATCAGCAAGGGCGGTCTAGGCAAAAGTTAGGGATTTTAAAAGCAAATGACTACGGTCTGTGTTTGATCTGCAAATGCATTTTGACTTATAGAAGTCCCGAAGGATAAAAATCATTCCAATCAGTCTCTTCAGAAGGTAGAATACTGGCGAAGCATCGAAGACATATATGTCATAGCCAGATCGAAGCATGGTGGTTGTCTGTTTCCATATTGGCGACATTTTTATATTTCTTGTTGTACTTTTTGTACAATTACCTCTTTTCATGAATTGCATCTATTGTAATTTGCCTAATTACAGGCATTTTCGATCAATAAAGTATTATTCACACAGAGAGCTTTCCATTTCCTGTTTTTATTTTTATTGTTTTGTTTGCAAAAAAGGTCGTCTGATATTTTTGATAAACTTTTCATGTGAAAACTTTGGGGCTCTGCGAATCTTATTAAAAACAATGATTTACTTGAATGGTGTCATGGATGGTAACCGAAATAGCCATTTTTCGTACAGGACATGTTATTTCTTTATTGATGGTTTACAGGATGACATGACATACTCCGCAGCAGAGATTTTGTCTCCCCACAGAGTACTAATGTCAGATCAGAAATATCTCGCCAGCAACGGTGTGTACTTATCCCCAGCAGGTTAATATTGAGATTTTCCTCAGGAACATGGAAAGGTTGAAGGCTATTCCCTGACATGATCTATGTCATGAAGTTCTATTCCCAAGCAGAGATTGAAGTTGATTCCCTCGACGAGTAAATCAGCAATGGCAGATATCCTCAACAAAGTACAATGGTCATTGGCATTCTTCGAAGTCATATTTTTTTTGGGACGATCTCCCAAGAGATGTCTTTCTCATTTCCCAGCAGAATGGAAATTATATTTATGGAAGCCATTCAGCGGGCCTTCCTCAGCAGAGTTTGTTTGTTGATCTTCTCAACGCTTTTCTTGGTGGTGCTCTTTTGCATATCATTTGCATTACATCTTCCCAAACGCGTAGCATTTCTATTTTGTATGGATAATTACACTATATTTAAACATATACATCCGAAGCATAAGCCAAGTTTGATGTCTTTGTTGCCAGACATCTGTCTAGCAGATAACGACACAGTTCATGAGAATTTGTAGTACTTTAATCCCCAGTAGAAATCATTGATAGATGTGTTCGTTTTACTTTTACTCCCTGGCAGACTTTGTTTGTTTAAACTTATTTTTCCCCAAGCGGAGTATTCTTGTCAGGTCCTGAGTCGGTTGATTCTACTTCCTGCCTATCACGAATGATATTCCAACTTTTGGTTGGTAATCCCCAGCTTAGTCGTTTCTTGGATGTTATCCTAAATTTTGGTTTGTAGTCCGTCGTTTCTTAGATGTTATCCCAACTCTTGGTTGGTAGTTCATCGTTTCTTGGATGTTATCCCAACTTTGGGTTGGTAGTCCATTAATGTTTCCCCGATGAAGCCGTTATCCCAATTTTGGTTGGTAGTCTTCGATGCGGTGAGTTCGCCTTCGTTCGGTGTTCCGGTGATTCCAACTTTTAGTTGGTATAATTTTGTTGACAATCTCAACTTTTGGTTGGTGGTCTGCTCTTCTGGTGATCCTAACTTTTGGTTAGTAGCCTTCATCCCAAATTTTTGTTGGTAGTCTTCCTTTTGGTGTGTTCACCCTCGGTCGGTGTTTCGGTGATCCTAACTTTTGGTTAGTAGCTTTCATCCCAACTTTTGGTTGGTAATCCTTTGGACGATCCCAACTTTTGGTTGGTAGTCTTCATTGTTTGTGTGTTCGCCTTCAGTCGGCGTCTGGGTGATCCTAATTTTTGGTTAGTAGCCTCTTTCTTACAACTTTTGGTTATACTCTCCGGTGATCCTAACTTTTGGTTAGTAGCCATTAATATCTTCTTAATCAGTTACTATTTCAGTTATCCCAACTTTTGGTTGGTGCCCTTTTTTCTTTAAGTCCACCTTCAGCTGGCAATCTTTACACTACGTACATACCTGCAGGTTGCAAATTTCTGGGTTATTTTAGTATTCAATCACCTTTTACCTTGAATATTTGAAAGCGGTTGCTCTTCACCCCTTCAGGTCTAAGTTGTTTGAATAGGGGCAGCTGTAGCACCCCAAAATTTTCCCATCATTTTTCTTTTATCTTGGCTTATGTTTCATCCCATTTTGCATTAGCATTTGTACATGTTGCACCCCAAAATTTGACCAACCGGTTCCCATATCTGGTTTATGTTTCGACGCATTTTGCATTCGCATACTGCATGCATTGCAATTTTCTCAGTCAGATTGATTTTTATCGGGATTGTAGCCCCTGGCGTTTCAGGCAGTTCAGGCCGGTTTGAATAAGCTTATTTTGAGAATTGGTGCTCGTTCCCTGTGTTTTTAGGCCGTCTCGGTGCCCGGGTTTCGCTATGGTTGCGCAATTGTTCTCTAATTGATTTAATCGGCTTTCTGGCATTTTTAGGATTTTCTCTTTTATTTTTTAGATTTTTAATGCATTTTAATAGATTTTTTAATAGATTTACTTGATTTTTAGATATTAAATAGGTTAATATTTTTTAGTAGAATTTAATAGATATTTTCTTTATTAGAATTAAATAGATTTTTTTTAGATTTTTAAATAGATATTCTCTTTTTTTAATAGATTTAATAGATTTTTAGCATTTTAGATATTAGTTTTTTTTAATCATTAAATAGAATAGTTTAATATAGATTTTAAATAAGCCTTTTAGATTTTTTAATAGATTTGTGATATAGAATTTAATAGGTTTATTATCTTTTTCTAGATTTTAATAGTTTTTTTTAATTGATTTTATGGATTTAATATAAGATTTAGATAGTTTTTTTTTTAGATATTAAATAATATTTTTCTGTTTTAAATAGGTTAATTAGAGTTAATTTTATTTTTAATTAGGTTTAATTAGAAGTCTGATTAGGGTTTCTTTTCTATTAATTTTCGTTTAGTTTTAATTAGGGTTTTAAGTAGCATTTAATTAGAGTCTTAGTCTTAATAGTGGGCCAGGTGTCCAGTAATCAGGGCCCAGTCAGAGAAAAAAATTGCCACATGTCCTTTAAATAGAAATGCCACGCGTGGCTTTCCTGGTTCCGCCACCTCATCTCTGATTTTTCACTCTCTTTTTCGGCCACCTATCTCCCTCTCTCCTCCCACGTGTCCCTTTTTTTCTCTCTCTCTCTCTCTCAGTGCCACTTGTCTCTCTCTGACTCCACCACCGCCACCCCACCTTGCATGCCCGCCAGCTGTAATCCACTAACCACCCGGAACACATGCAAACGCCGCCGGACCACCTCCCCTCCGCCGCAGCCGTCGCCGGAGATCGTTGAGGCCGCCGGAAACCAAATTTTCCAGAAAATTAAGCCAAACACCTTTCAATCTTCATCGTCTAGCTCCGTCCACTCCTCGCCGGAAAACGCAATTTCGCCGGAATCTTCATATTCTTTCGCAAGCAACTCAGATCTTCATCAAGCCATCGAGAATCCCAAAATTTCATACAAGATTCATCATTTCACTTTCCAGATTCTTCATCGTTCAGCAAGAACTCCTCTCAGTTCTTCATCAGTCTTCAGCATTCATCGCGAATTCAACGTTTTCCAGATCTTCACAAGAACATCCGTCGTGTTCATCAAGATCAAGGACCAAATCTTCATCCAAATTCGTGATATTCACCAAGAGTCTTCAAGAAACCTCCGGAAGTTCATACGAAGTTCGTCAATCTTCATAGACTTCTAGATTCCGTTCAAGATTCCGAAATAGATTCGCAACATTCAATAGCATCATCATCCAGGTTTTTGCTTCTTCTCCTCTAACTCGTTAACATGCATGGCTGTTGATTAGCTAGATTTAGCTTACTCTGATGGTTAGGTTTGAAGCGAACTTAGGTCAAAATCTCATGATTTGGTTTAAACATTATAGGTTCGTGAAGTAAGATTTGGTTAAGAAGGTATTTTGGGGCTGAGATTTGAACGGATAGTTGGATGATAGGTGTGATGGATTGGTTCATGGCGAGGGATTTGGAATGAGTTGTTGAAGAAAGGTTCGTTTCAGAGTATTCGTGAGATAGAGGTTGAAGAGGGTTTGGAGCGGCGCTAGGGTTTGAGATAGAGATGAGTGAACAGTGTGAAAGAGTTAGGAAGAGGGTAGGGTTTTTGTGTACTGAATTAAGGGGTATTGGACTCGGGTAGGCCCAAACACTTTTTGCTAGTGTACCCCGTTTTCATCTTCACACCCTCCCCTTGTATTTGCTGATGATTGTGTTAATGGACGGGCTAGGCCCAAGCGAGTTTACTAGATGCCTCCCCCGTTTTGCTCGTTTACTCCCCTCCCCTGTGCACTTGGCTTACGGGCCTTAAGGCCCAAACCAAATATTACTATCACACCCCTGTTCTTTGTTTTCGCCCCCCCTGTCTGTGAGTGCTGAAGGGTATATGGGCTGGGCTTAGTGGGTTTTTACTGCAACACCTCTGTAGGATAATTACACCCCCTGCATTTAATTTGTTTTGTTTCTTTTTTTTCTTAATGTTTGTGTTTAATTCTTTGATTTAGTTTAATTAGATTGCATTAGGATAAAAATGTAGGGATTAATATTAGGATTTAGTTTGAATTTTAATAGGAATAATAATAGGTAGTTATAATATAGTATAAAAAATACTAGGATTTTAGTGTAAATATACTAGGAATTTAATATGTAAAAAAAACTTTAGAATAAAAACATAGAAAAATATTAGTATGTAGATATTAATATACGTTAGGATTTCCCTTAGGATAATGTGATAAAAATTTTAGGATAAAGTGTAATAAAAAATAATGTAATTAAAAATCTTAGAATAGAAACATAATAAAAATATTAGGATATTTTTTAGGTGTTAATATTTTCTTTTATAGTATATAGTATTAGATCTTTAGGATAAAACTTATAATTTTTTTAGGATAAGTATAGTTTAGAATTAGCATAATTCTTAGGATTTAATACATACTTTGTACATAAAACTTTTAGGATAGAATTTAATTCAAAAACACTTAGTTATAGTTTATATTGTAGTTGGGGAATTTAGTATTTAGGATATGGGGAATATATGGGATATGGGGTACGAATTTAGGGTCCCTTAGAAATAATTAGGTGTATAATATAGTTAGTATTCTGTTTGTACTATAATTGGTGTGTTTGTTTGTGGGGGCTTCCCCTTGGTGTTTTGTTATTTTTTTGCTTGGGCTTTTGGGGGACTTGCCTGGAGGAGCTTGTGAAGACTTGGAAGCTTGGGGGATTCAACTTGGAGCATGGAATGAAGGTCTCTTCTCTTGAAGACTGTTGTTTGAAGACTTAGGAGATAGGAGAAATAGGGAGAGCCTTAGATTAGAATGATTTCTTCTTGCAAACATAGAAAGCATCTTGTGCTTCTATTCCTCCCTATGACAAAAAGTCCTTTTAAGATATCCATATCCCTCCTTTGGAGGGATAAGTGGCTTATTCTGGAAGTAGAACTTTGAGGGAACCTTTCTCTTATAATGTTAAACACTTATAGGCTTCCTTTGGTTGTCAATAAGCTGTTTAGCATCTCAACTTAATCCGTTAAGTGATTCTCTCCGGTGAGTGCTTGCCTCGAAGATAAGGAGTTCATTGAAGATTGATGAAGAGGAAGCATGTCCTTGTCAAAGCTGGATATTTGTTGGAATTAGTGTTTTGCTGCTGTTTGAAGCTGTTTATTTGTGGGGATTCATTGCTTGCCAGAGCTGGGGTATTTTTGAAGACAGGAGCTTATCTAAAGCTTGAGGATCATTTAAGAGTGAACATGGGATCTTGCTTGAAGTTGTTACTGTCAACTGTTTACTGTCAATCAACTGTAGCTGTCAAAGCTGGTGCTGTTTGAACTACTTACTGTAGGAGCTGGTGTTGCTGTCGGAGCTGGTGTTGGGTTTTATTTTCTTTTCTGTATTGTTTGTTGGCTTGTTCAGCTTGCCCCTTAGGTTTGAAGTGAAGCTGTTTCACTTTGCCTATTGTTTTCTCAGGTTCGAGGTTGAGGGGGACTCCCTTGCCTCGCTTGTATTGCTGCATCTCATGCATTTTACTGCTTTACTGTATATCTGCTGTTTCTTTTCCGTTTATCCCCTAGGATCTCTGTTTTTCTCTGTGCAAGAGAGAAATATGACAGACATTAGGTGTTAACCCATGCATGATGACATTAGGATAGTTTTGATTCCCATTTCAAACCCTAGGTTTTAGAGTGTCGTTCTCTTCTCATCTCGGAACAATAAAAAATACAATAAGATTTCAAACATCAATAAAAGACAGTTCATGCATAGAAGACTGAAAACTAATCAAAGTGTCATTTTTGTCCGCTTGGACCCGTAATAAGAAGAAAACCTTTTTCAGAAGGATAAAAGATAAACAGACAAATCTGTGTCTTCCGTAGCCCGAACTACGTTCGCTCTGATCTTTCATGCTGTATGAAAGTACGTAGGCATAGGATGATGTATCCTAGCGAGCAACCTTCCCCTCCTTTCCAGTAGGTAGGAGAACTACGTTGACTCTGATTTCTCGTTCCAGACGAGAATACGTAGGCATAAAGTGCGATACTTTACCGAGTCATTTTTTTCCTCTTAACCTTAGACCTGTAGAATAGATAGAATAACAATCCGTACTAGAAAACAAGCGTGGATCCCGTCGAGTACGACGGACGTGAGGGGTGCTAATACCTTCCCCTTGCGTAACCGACTCCCGAATCCAGGATTTGGTTGCGATGACCATTCCTTTCCCGTCTTTGCGTGAGGTTTACTCTGAGCGTTTCCTTTCCCTCTGTTGGGATAAATAACGCACGGTGGCGACTCTTCTGTTCATCCGGCGCCGATTTTCGCAGTAGCGACAGTACATAAGATTGATCTTATACAGGGGATCAAGGTATCTTATCCAACAATCAAGAGAAGAGCTCCATTTTCAAGGCTCAATCAAGAGCTCATGTTTAAATTTGTGGCAATCTCAAGTCACAAGGTCTCCATCATCATCAAGGCATGTTAATCAACTACTTGAATCAAGAACACAAGCATTGATTCTTCTCCTCCTATCTCATGGATAACAAGTTAAGATTTTGGTTCAAAGGAGATTTGTGACTAATTATTTGGGTAAGACATGATTCTAAAGCTCAACACACATCTTGAGGGTCCCCTACATGGATTATGTGTCATCACAAGCCATTACAAGAGCCTCAGTCAGTGAAAATGGTCATAGGGTTTCATCTGGTCAACAAATGTCAATTGTGGTTCAATGGGGTCAAAATCTTGGATCTCAAGGTCAATAAAGGGCATGATAGTTGTTTCCAAGTGATTTCGTGTTTGTAACAAGAGGAATCAAGAAGGAACATAAAATCAAGAGTTTGACTAGATTAGGGTTTTGGTTGAAATTTTTCTGTGTAGAAAACTCTTATTCTAGCCATCTTGCAACTTCCATAACTTTCTCATTTTTGACCCAATGAAGGCAAACTTGCTATCAAATTAAAGAGGACATCATGAACTACAAGTTTGTGGAAGGAGCATGTCCAAAGTATTCATGGTTTGGTAGATATGATGAGTTAAATTTGGGGAAATGGAGTTTCTGACATTTCAACACTTAGAATTTTCTAAGTATAGAAAATTAGTTTGAGGTACCACTTTTCAAGCCCACTTTTCTTAGTGATACAAGCTTCATATGAATTTTCATAAAAAAAATGAGAGTTGTAGAGCATCCCCCAAGATTTCTTTTGAGTACTAGATCATCTCGATTGAATGTGTAGAACTAAAGTTATGATGCTCCCAAATTAGGGTTCCAAAGATGTTAGTTTGGCAATTTGTTAGGCAGATTTTTCAACCAAGTTTCCAAGGAATTTTTCATATAGCTCTTCATCTCAAATGAATTTTCCCATAACATGAAAGTTTAAGATCATTCTTCAAGCTTTCTATCCAATACAAGAACTCTCTCATTGGATCAAAACTCAGCAAGATATGTAGCTTCAAAGTTGAGGCCTCAATGATGTGAAAAAGCTCATGACTTAGAATTTTTCTAAGTCACCTTGGACAATTTTGAGGACATGTTTTCCAACCTTTATTTCATGATCTTCCAAGCCTTATCTCAACTTGCCTTAAACATGAGTTTTGATCACCATTCTCCAAGCTTTCCATTGAGCTCAAGAATGTATCATTTGAGCCAACATACATTAAGTTGTAGTTGCCTAAAGTTGGTAAATTGAAGTTGTTACAAACATGGCATGTCATAGGATTTTCTTAGCCAAGAGATGTAGTAAGGTTTTGTAGCAGATTTTCACCTCATTCTCATGCGTATGTCCTTTGATTTGGTGCCTCCAAACATTACCTCATATGACCAAACACACACACACTCTTCATGCACCATATTTTGGAATTTTTTGCCAAATGAAGCAAAAGACAAATTGCATAAAAACTTACACAACAATCTGCCTCATTCCACTCCCTTACAGGATATTCTTCTCGCAGCAATTTCATGATCTCACCTCACCCAAAATTCACCACAGCATCACCCCATGTGAGAGTAAAATTCGTGCACACTCCATTTTCTCTAAACTTTCAAAAAAAATTAAACCAACCTTTTTAGGCCCATTAAACTATCAGAAACCTTCATATTTAAACTCCACAAACCCTAAAATGAAGAGAGTGTAAGTTATATGTATGCCTAAGAGGGGGGGGGGGGGGTGAATTAGGCTTTTAGACAATTTTTCCGGTTTTTATGATTCTTGGATTTTTCTTCTTTAAGTTCTTCTAGATGATGAAAAGCAGTAAAGTGCAGAAGAAAAAAAGACACAGCGATTTATAGTGGTTCCCCTCACAATCCGAGATACTCCACTCCTCTTTCAACATGAAAGAGAATTTTACTATCAATGTTAGATTTCTACAAAAGACAATCCTAACAAGCAAGAAAACACTTCTTGGATTTACACAATATTTAAGTCCTACCGAGAGTGAATATCTCACACAAGGACCTCTTGTACCCACAATCTGGATTACAAGGAAAACCCTACAAACTTATCTTTTATAATTATAAGAATAAGTTGTAGTCAATTATGAATTTTGTATATAAGTGACAATTGAATGTATATCAATATGAAATATTGATCTTCTTCTCGAAACAAAGATTACTCAGAAAATTATACAAGTGTTCTTTATTGTGAAATCAAGCTGTAAAAATGTGAAAGTGTATTTCAATGGCTTGTTTCAAAAATTCAGATTTGAACACTTTTTGAAAATTCAAAAAGGTTGAAGATAATGAGTAATATTTGAAATTTGTTTCTTGAAGGTGAATTTGATTTTGAAAACTGAAATCAATTTATAAGAGTGAAAAACCTTTTCAAAAAGGTATGATTATGGGACAGAAAAAATAGCCAGTAAGAAAATCACAGAGCAAAGCAATTCTCCATCAACAGTTGCTAATTTTGGCTGTTGCTTCAGTGTTAATCGGTTAACCAAATGGGTTAATTGGTTAACACCTTTTCAAAGTATAAAAAATTAAAATTTTACATGTGTTAATCGATTAACCTATATGGTTAATCGTTTAACACTGTAAGAAATTCCCAAAATCATAATTTTAACTTGTGTTAATCGGTTAACCCCTCAGGTTAATCGGCTAACACTGAAAGTTTTTCCAAAAATACTTAATTTAAAAAATCAAGAGTATTTTGAAATAGTTTTAAAATGGTTTTAGTTAGTGGTGTAGTGAACTGAGATCAAAGAACACTTGCATACAAAATTCTAAGTAAACAATGTTGTACCGTGTCTTGAATCTTCAACACCACTTGAAACTTGATAGATGAAACTTGATCCATATTAATAAATGTGACTTTTCCTTGATCTTGATAATGTATTCTTGATGATATGCTTGCACCTCTTGCTTTTTGTGAAGAGTTCAGAATAGAGATGCTTCAGATTTTATCTTCAGTGTATATACCCGCACGAGTATATAGTACCTTGCGAGCTAAACTGATATGAGTTGTCTTCATCAAAACAATAGAGGCTTTTGAATCTTGATTCTACAGAGAGAGAACATCTTGGCATCAGAATCTGCTTCAAAAAGCTCCATCCACCTCAAACTTTTCTCTTCTTCTAACCTGTCATTTCTTCCAAGTTTTTATTGCTTCCTAGCCTGATTATTCATCCTTAAAGTGTATGAAGGCTATTGGAGGGGTTGTTCTTGAGGTTTGAGCAAAAACAAGAGCCAACAGAGCTACTCTGTTAGATAGTTTTCTTCTCTCTTTTCCATTTGTTTTAAGCATGCTTTGAGCTTATATTGGGTTGTGTTGAAGTCCTACTATGTTGTAGGCAACATGTGTATGGTTGTTGTGTTAATCTGGGTACATTTCAGTTCATGATGTAAATTTTCGTGTTCCTTTTTCTTGGTGTTTGAGGCAATATAAATAACAATGGATGATGGATTCTTGATCCTTGAGAAATTCCCTGCGTTTTGATGTAGAGTTTTGTGCATTTTGATCATGTTTGCAGCTAGCTCCGGTGAGACTCGTCGGATAAGATGACTTGAGCTAGGGCTCAGACATCTACTTGTCATATGTGCGTGACCAGTTTGACCTTTTGATTTCTGAGGTGTGTGTTTATGTGGCGCTTACGTGGGCTGAGTTGGCTTGCTGACTCGTTTAATGAAACTTTGTGTTTCATCCTATTACTCCTTTTGTTTGTTTTTCTGAACTGGTTGGACTGGGCATAAGCTTCCTTTCTTTTCACACCCCGGGTTATTGAGCCCATTTGCGTGATAACTGGAAACCAGTTCTTCTAGTTATTACTCATACACCCCTCTCCTTTAGTTTTTTTTATTCATTTTCCTTTTAGTTTCTATTTTGATTTTACATAAATAGTTCTAAATGTCCTAAATTTCAACAAAAATAATTTTATGATGCTTTGATGTCTTATTTAATTTTTCAACTTTTTTATTTTCATTTTTATTTTATTTTAATATTTTATTTTAAATTATTGATTTTGTGTGTTTTGTTTGACCTAGTTTGAAGCATGACCTCAATTCTTGCCATTTCTAATTGACTTTGGGCTCAATCTTTTGCACAAACTTAGAAACCTATTTAATGAATGTTTGAGTGCTGGTTGGATGCTTTGATGATCACCTTTTGCATGATTTTCATTTGGTTTTATTTGGCCCTCGATTAGTTGCTTGCTTTGCCTTGTTTGGTGCATTTGATGATGCTCTCTTGCCATTCTTGTTTTATATTTTTCCATTTGATTCATAACACACATGACATGAGTTTGGGAATTTATTTGGATTTTATTAATTCATTTTTCTATTTTTCATTGATGCCTAATTGTGACTTGGCTTTGGATTGTATATGCATGAGGTTTGACCTAGTTTGAATCCACTTTGCTTACTTGCGTTTGAGTGAAGTTTGAAATGATTTGTTGATGTGATAACATGTTGTTTAAACTTTTTTGATTTTTGGTTTCACTTTCATTTGACTATTTTTCAGTTTATGAATGATTTCTTAATTTGATGGTGTTTTGAGCTTGCTCCTTGGTTGTTCTTGACCTAATTCCTTGAGGTGGTTTTCTTGTGTGACCTAATGGGTGTTTGTGAACACTTGTATGATTTTTAATAACATTTTTTAGGGTTTTATTTGCATGATATGATGTCTAATGTATGATCATTTCCCATTTTTCTCTTCACATGATCTCTTTGTCCTTGTTATGAATGACTTGAATGATGTTTGTCTAACTTTTTGAGCATCATACTTGTTGAACTTGTGTGATATCTTAGGAATGAATGTGATATGAATCATTTGAGTGTGCTTCTGACTTTGATGTTGTGGCATGTATTACTTTACCATTTTTGCCTTGTGCCATTCTCAAATACATGAAAATGATCTTAGTTGATGTTTGCCTAGTCTTGGTGCATGCTTTGAGCTTGATGTTTGAGATTTCCTTTTGTGATTCAAGTGTTAATGGTGGATTGACATACATGTTCATGTTGCTGCCCATTTGGATTCATGCCTTGAGTTTACATGATTACTCTTGTGAGGTGTGTTTGTTACATGCTTGTTTTGTGTGGCCATTGATTGTGTTTTGATAAGATGTGTGCTTGACCCTCTTGTGTTCATTTTCTAATCTTTGAATTAAATTGAATATGATATGATGTTTCTACTATCATACCTTTTTTTATATCTCATTTGACTTTATCCCATTTTGTTTGATGATTGATGATGCCTATTGTTGGACATTGAGTCAATTGTAGGTGTTTGGGCACCTTGTCTTGCCACTTTGCTTTAACCTCTAATCTTTGAGTGTGGCTTGACATATATGCATTCTTATTTCACTTTGATATGATTTGGTGTATGCTTTGTGTGTGATTGAGTTTAGTGTTTACTTATGTGTTTGTGATTGCTATTTAGTATGTTTAAATGCTTCGTGACTGCAAGTGAACAGTCTGATCGTGTAGTTTTAAAAGATTATCGAACCCAAAGGACCAAGAGTCGATCTACCTCTATCTAATGTTACTATTTAAAGGTAAGGCTAATGGATTTCTAAATTTGGGATGCGAGAAATAAAATAAGTGCGGAATTAAAATCAAATTAAATTAAGATAATGCGAAATATCGGTATATAATCCTATCAATCATCGTTTAGTTTAAAACGAAAGAATTGTTATTCTGTAGAAAATACCCATTTAAAAGACTTTATCTTACACTCTCGTGGTCTTGACTTAGACTATGCTCTCAAATCAGAATGCGGCTCTCGCTCTCTCATTTTGCATTTAAAAACACTTTTTGAAAACAGATAAATCCTAATTAACCTTAAAGAGCTCTCGCTGTATTTAAGCCTAATGTTCAGTTTCAGCTATCCGGTTAAGACCTCAAACTCTCGCTTTATTGATCTTAACCTTCGTTACTTTCTCACTCTCGTGACAAAAGTTATTAATTTGGCAAAAGAAATAGAGACCATAAACATAGATTCCATTAAATTTACGTCACAATTTACTTAACCCCCTATGACCGTGTCACACCCTAATTTTTGACCTTAAGATCCCACCTCCTTGGGCATTTTCTCACATGTTATCTTTTTGCGTTATATATATATGTTTATTATAACTAACCAGTTGGTGCAGGTGCGATAATGACAAGTGTAGAGGCCTATTATGATTCTAGTGGGTGGCTACATCGTAGGTTGTGTCATTATTTTCAAGGAGAAATTAGGGACGTTCTTAATGGTGGTTTGTGATTAATTTGTTTTAATATGTTAAGATTGCATGAGATCTTGAACTGAGTCTTGGCAAGGAACACTTTTAAGGAATTCACGAATCTTAATCTTCACAAAATCTAAATGCTCAAGCTTCTGGCTATATTGAAATTCATCCAAGTTTTCATTCATTCACGAGTTTCATTTGCAAAGAGTTTGTTTTATTATGAGTGAGATTGATTCACATCAAGAACTTTATCATATAGAAGGAGTAAATACTTACTACTAATGGTTAAGTTATTGAAAATCTTGTATTGAGGTTCCTTTTTCCATCTTTTCTATTTTTAGGACCCTGCGGTTTACAACTTGGCAATATCTCAGATCTTTTGACAAATGCTGGAAATATTAGCCAATGGTTTATAGATGCATAAGGATCACTCTATTACTCTATTACACCAATTTGCATGGCTTTATTTAAGTACTATCGTGAGCATTATTATTACAATTTCAGGGAATTCAACAAGTGGGCATTTGGTTTCCTAGTCCAACATTTTGTTCTATCCACATTTTATCAGTAGGGACATTTAAAAGGACTGTAAATTAGTACATGGATAATTATAAGGTCATAATTTTCAAGATGCTTAATATGAAGGAACCGTGAAATTCAATCAACCATCCATATCTTTTTTCATGTTAATCCAATACAATGTCCATCCGCTTACATTGAGAGAAAGTTTGTGTGGGCAAGGCGTTAGTTCACATATACTTACAACATAGACTAAAAATAATGATACATCTTGATATGCCGCCTTTCATGATCTTCACCTTGACTTATGTTTTTCTTAGAAAGTAAGCAACACAAAACGTTAATCAAGATAACTGATTTGCAAATGGCTATCGAACAAACTTATCAAAGCCTGTTGAGGATTGAAACATGTTGAAAGGTTGAGGTTTTTTATTCTGTTGAGACACTTGAATAAGTCGAAGCAGGATAAAACTTTTTTTGATTTAAATCTTGATCTTGAGTAAAATGGTACCATTACAAGTTGTTTAATTTGCAGTTCAACTGAGACTTTTGATTGCCGAAGACAATTTCTGTGACAAATGCTCCTATACATCTGCCAAAGCCATTCATCATTTGGTTAGAATAGAAAACTAGATTCACAAATTCAAATATTACGGTTTAAATCAATGACATCACACAAAGATAAGGTGGCAGTGAATTAAATCATTATGAATATCACAAATCCTGTAAAGTTAAGCATACAAGACAAAAGATGGTATGCCCCAGAATTCATTACCATCGATCTTCATCCATTAAGCATCATTAATAGCCAATCCTTCCTTTCCAATTTGGTTTGAAGCACAAGCTGCAAGGTAAATCAAAGAGATGTGAGGATACCGTGTAATTTCCAAAGAACATTCAAGATATTTCAAAGTCACAAAACAGTCGGCCGACACAATTACGACAGGTTTAAATCCCACGATATTATCAACCATATTGAGTTAAATCAAAAAGGAAAAAGAGCAAAGACATATCGAGATATGCTCAAACAAAATTGGAGATATCATCAGTAAATCCATCATGTCCTGTTATTTCAAAAACCGTTTTCGATAGAAATCACTGTATTGATTTCGAAATCGAAATTTTTAAATTCAAAGAGGCTATAAAAGGGTTTCAAAGTAAAACAGAGGAGGACATGGAAATTTCTATCCACAACAGAAAAATCGCTAAATCAAGAAACCCTAAAATAAGAAAAAAGAGAGAGAGCTGAAAGCTTATCTCTTCTTTTGCCAGCCCCGTGAATCCACCGCCTTCATTCACCATCACCATGAAACCTTTCAACAAACTCCATCGAAACCACCGTCGAAAACCCTCTTCGCTTCCACATCCGTCATCCATCGCCATAACCACCGCAAATCAGTGCCACCGCCGCCGTCAGCGAATTCAACCACATACGAAACCCCTGCAAACAAAACCATTAAACCGTTGTTTTTGACTAACATTAATCTGTTGATTTTTGTTTGTTTTGTAGGAAATCAGACGAAGAAATTGAAGAGGAAAAGAAGAAGGTTTATGAATGAAGAAGAAAGGTGAAGGAGAAGAACGATTGAAGAGAGAAGAGAGAATGGAAGCGAAGAAGAAGAAGAGTTGGAGAGGGGAGTGGAGCGACGGATGAAGGGGGGAAACAATTGGGGATTAGGGTTTTCCACTTTTTGTTTTAATATATTGTAATCTTATGTGTGCACCTCTATGGAACCACCGTGCATCCTCGCGATCGCGATCGTTAACTCCCCCATTTGATCATCATCTGCGCCATACAATACCCCCCTACGCTAAGCCCACATACCAGCACCATACACAATCCCGCGCCCCCCACTATCTCTTCTTCAATCCCATTAATCATAACTTAACCTACTAATTAACCACCCACTAACTGTTAATCTGCCATTTAATTGAAATACTAATTTAATTAATTAGTAACTAACTTTAATCATTAACCTAATCTAATTTATTTAATTAATCAATCATTAATCAACCTTTTTTTATTATTTGGTTTAATTTTTAGTTTAGTTAAATTTAAAATAAAAATTATTAGGATTAAAATTTCAATAAATAAAAACATGTTTAAATTTAGATTTTTTATTTGATTTCTTTTTTTCTTAATAATAATAAAAAAAACCCAAAAATATTTCCACTTAAAAATACAAAAAATAATAAGACTTTTTTTTAGGATTAACTTTCTTCAATTCTCTTTTTCAACTAGATTAATTATAACGTCCTGTTTTTAGACTTAATTTTAACTCATTAATTTTCTCACAAAAACCATAAAAACAATCAATTTCTAATTTCTAAATCAATTTCATTTTCACCAATCCACTTAATCACTCTCCTCCGATCCATCTAATCATTATGTCTCATTATCCATTCAAATTTAACTCAACCTCTAATCATTTTGCTATTGCAAACATTTGCATATCGCTACCTCATTCTCGTCAATTATCATTTATCATTCGCTTCAATTTACCATTATCCAACTTCCTCTCCGAAGGAAAGGTTCACATGCTTGACCCCCATGTCAATACCTTTACCCTCACCCTAGCCTTAGGATTCGAGTCTCTGTACTCACCTTTTAGGCGTCCCGTAGTGGACATACCTTTTCAACTCAACTCTCAAACGTAGATTCGGAGTCTCCGCACTCCAAGTAAGCGCTTCCATATGAACGCTTACCTCCCCCCGGAACCTTGACCACAGTCAAGAAGTTCCTATTCAATCCTTTAGGGGAACTACAAATATTCTGATTCCATTCTCGTCAGGATATGTAGGCACAAGATGCAACGTCTTGGCGAGTATACTTAGGACTAACCCCTTTAGGTCCTTCTCTTTACCTTTGACCCTTTGCATTACCCTTAAGCATATAAACCCGTAGCAATAAACAAACATAAAACAAGAGGTTCCTGTAGAGTACTACAAAAACTTAGGATGCTAGCACCTTTCTTAATTTTAACCAACCCCCGAATCCTAGATCTCTCCTCGCATTGTGTTTACGATGCAAAATAGGTTTTTCCTTCCTTTTTCCCTTCCTTTGGACAAATTAAAGACCGGTTGCAAATGAATTTAGATTCGAGCTAATCAATATCTTGGTATCCAATTTTCACCGCGACAGAAATGGCGAATTCACTAGGGAACTCTTCAGTGGGTTTCCCTAACTTGTTTATTATGCTTGTTTATTATATATTTGCTTAATTGCTTATTTGTATATTTGTTTTATTGCTTTTTGGGATGATATCTTTGAGTGGTGAGACAAAGTCCTACACCCGGACTTGAGTGAAATTATGATAGGATTGTGAGATATTCGACGAGGCTTATAGGGAATGAGTCTCGACCAAGTTGACTCGAGAATCACCGCTCAGTTGAGACCCTTTCTAAAATGGTTCGATTGAACGAGTATAGTCATGAAAACTTTTACTATTTTCGATTGAAGTCCATGATACTGAGGACCGTAGTTATCTTTAACCCCACTTTGGCCTTTATTAGGACGTAGTGCGATGACTATGAGGGAGTAGTCCCGAAATAGTTGATACGTGATGCTACACTCATAAGAGGTTATCTTGAGAATATTATTAACCACTGAGTTAGTCGGGAAATTGATAATATTTGAAAGATGGACTAATGACTTTGGTCACCTTTTTATAACCTTGTTCTGCAGGTACAATCAACTTTTAGTCCACACCTTTTGGGGATGGGTATACCCTTTCCTCCATGCTCATTCCAAACCTAGGTTCCCTGTTTGTTTATCCTTGTGCCTCTGTGTGCTTGCCTATGTTTGTGCATCCTTGCATCTGTAAGCATCATATCGCACTGGTTTCATGGAATCCAAATCTATTTATAAACATTGTAGGACCAATATGGATTACAAAAGAAGATATTTTGAAATATTCTTCTAAGAGCCCTAAGTTGGAGGTTCTAAGGAAGTTGGAAGCTCTGTTTGAAGATAAAAAAAATTTCAAATACAAGAATAAGGGACTTTTATTATTCCTAAAGATCCAAGTGAACAACAAATTTTTCCGACAAGCAAAAGATGGAGGATTTATTTTCCTCTATCATACTACTCCTTGGAATTGGATCACTCAACGAGCTTATATCCGAGAAAGTCTAGATCTAAGAGCATATCAACAAGCACGATAAAGGACTTCCTTAGGACTTTATTAGCTTTTATTTAGCTATTATGTCGGGACTCTTTTAAGAATATTATTTGTAATCGATATCAAAAAAATAAAAAATGAATTTTCTTTGGTATTCTGTGATATTTATAAATACTTTGATTTCCATGAAATCTTTCATTTGCATTCTGCATTTTAGCATCCTTCATTTAGCATTTGCATATGCATGTACCTCTGTTGTGGCTCATCCGGTCTTCTGTCTTTGTCTGTCATTTGACATCTTGACCATCTGACCAAACTTGAAGCAATCACTGAAGGATAGTAAAAAGAACAATGGGTATGGATCCCATGACCGATTTCAGGGTGATGACTAATCTGGTATTTGACCTTCCCTCTGATGATAATATTCAATAAGTGGATGTTCCTACACCGTCTCAGCCTGTACAAGATAACCTGGTTAATCAAGTTGACAGAAGAGATTCTCAGTTTCCACGGTGTATGCCAAATTCCCAGGATGTTCATACTGAGATGATCGATTCGAACACCAGCTGTGATTTTAATGATGGAGTAGTGGGGCATTCGATTGAAGAGTGCAAGGTAAGATTTTCCGAGAAAAAGTTTGAGAGATGATCGACGATAAATTGTTGACCTTCATAAGAGAAAGCCCAATCTTGAATGGGACGTCTTTGTGTTAATCTTTTAAAAGGGCTTGTTTGGATGTTCATTTTGTTTGCTTATATGTATTGTATTTCTTTGATTATAAAAGCATAGTTGGCATGTAGAAACTTGTTTTTTTGAACGATAATGCATTAAACATGTTTGTCTTGAAGAAATCCATTCGTATTCACTCATAAAATTATTTTTCATAATTTATAATGCAAACTTTACCCAATCTCTTGTTTTGATAGAGAATTGGGAGGAGTATGACGAAAAAACGTCAGATTTCTTGTCGTATGCTTTTGAATGAAACCCTACTGATGATGTAAGGCATTATTTCAAATCCTAAACACCGAAGATATAAGGAAGATAATCCCTCTTTAACACCTTTGAGCCTTGAAGTAGGAGTTTTATTTTCCAAATAAAGAACCCTCAATTTTAACCTGGGGCAGGGTAGTTTTCAGTTAAGCTGATCGAACGCCCAGACTCTAAAAAAGAGGAGTGAACATTCGAGAATCCATTTTATCTATCCCTAACATGTTATGAGGCTAGAAGTCAAAAGACACAAATGATTATCCCTCAACTATCTAAAGAGTGAGGCAGTCACAATCCTTTCAAAAAGGTCAAAAATGACTTAGAGTCACATAACTTGTTCAAAAATAAAAAATAACGAAAAAGAAAAAGCCCGCTAAGTCAAAACCTATGAAGGAGACTTAGGCAAGATTAAGACATCCCGCTGGACTTCAAAGTTAAACTAAAAAGACTTCATCCAGGCAAAAGTTAGGGAATAAGAAAAATGCGAGAAAAAAAATAAAGGATCACAAAGAAATATCCTTGGTAAAAAATAAAGTCGTGTGATCAAACACCAAAAGAAAGAGGTGCGTGACTACCATGTCCAAAGCCTCGACGAATTCTCAACCATATCAAAATCCTCTTGAGATATGAGTGCTCGTATCAAGTTTATCTGAATGTAGGATTGGAGAACATCACGAAGAAGGGGTGGGTACAAATAAACTTTGAGCCTTTATCTTTTGTTTCTTAAACCGTGAACCAAGCCACGATACAACCTTTAAAAGACCTAATTGAAGTGGGGTTCATTTTGAAAGCATACTGGATGAGATAATGTTTCCTGACTCCTATGAGCTATGCTCAATTTGACGTTGGCTTTATAAAATTCATATCCTAACTAGTGATTCGGTCATGAGTTATTGTGATATCTTTTTCAAAAAAATAAAAAATAAAAAAAAATAAAAATAGTTCAAGACAAACATATATGTTGCATTAACAGTTTCAGGAGTAACATTTCATGCATGTTGATTTTGCCTGATATCTTAGAAAACTTACATATAGACATCAACGATGAAATTTGAAGATTCCGCTGAACAGGGGCAAGTTATTGCCAGGTTGCTCATTTACAAGCCTGACTGTCCTCAAGAGTGAGTTCCAAAGACTCAATTATACATAACATCGTCAATCCGGGACCGTTATGTCGAGATTCGACGAATCTCTCCAAGAGTTTGAAAACAATGGGGCATTTGAACTCCATGTTCTTTGTAAAATTCTCTTGGAACGACTTTTTCTCATAAAGCATGTACTCTGGGGCATTTAAGAAATTATTCAAAATGGCGACTATTACGAAGTTCATCAAGACCAAAACTGCTTTGTTTCCACAACATTCTTCATGTCTCCGATGAATCTTACTTCAAGTGGTCATGATTCCTCCAATAGATCTCTACTCCAAGTAGGGATGATCAATGCCAGAAATCTCCAGTGGGTGACCCGAGAATTCCCAGCGGTTCGCCTAACTTCATTTCCCCAATGAAACGTATGATATTTTTCTCCTTAGTGGATCTCTATCAACGTCGATCTTCCCCGGCAAAACGGATGTTTATTCCATCCCCATTGGAGTTTCGACTCCGGCATGTTCAACCGCTTTGTGTCCAGGTTTCCCCATTCAAGTGGATATTTGTTTTATCCCCTATGAGATCTCAGTTCGGATATCTCTATCTACAACTCCAGTAGGAATCCCTCCAACAGGAATCCCTCCGGCGAAGTAAGATATTTTATCTATGAGGTTTCCTCTAAAAGATCCATCTTGACGAATTTGTCAAAAAGAATAGGATGTTAAACCCCCAAGTGGATTGTTTTCTATCCCCCAGAGGAACTTTGAAACTCTGAAGTAGGATTGTGATCCCGTGTTTGGTTCTCCACCTATCCCCCAGTGATACTTCTATCTTTGAATATTGGTCGGATGTTTGTTCCGAGATGTTTCATCTCTGGTTGCCTCTTGTTGTTTGTTTTGTCAGCATAAGCATATGCATAGCATATAGATAGATAGCATGGCATATGCATCCTGCATCTTTTTATTTGTTCTGTCACTTTGGCCTTGTTTATCCCCGAGTGACTGAGCGCATCTTCTCCCTCCAAGTAGAGTTGTCAGCCCTAAGCAGAAAAGAGACAATACTTCTATTTCCCCACGGAGTTTGATCCTCGTGGAAGACGATTGTTTTAGTTGAATCCCATTTGAGTTCATACCTTAATGGTTGGGTCTTACTTGACAGTTTCTCCTCAGTTACTTCCTGAATTGAACTTTGGTCCCCGACAATCACAACTTTGGATATCTCCAGGCTTTTCAATTTGGATTAAGCGTGCATTTATTTTGCCCTTTGACTCCCCAGGAAGAATTTTATGGAGATCATCATCAAAGATAAGATACTTCTCCAGCAATGTCACGATATTTTATACCTAGATTGCAAGCAACCTCTTTATTTGAGCAACTTGTTACGATCAGGTTTTCTATCAAAAAGGACAAATGGGAGTCTCCTCAAGACAGTTTGTCCATCCCCATGGGTTTTATCAAGATTATCAACTCGTCAAATGGAATCTCTTCGGAAATCTGTCGAAATTTTTTTTCAAAGACAATACAAATATTTCTCTTTATTTGAGAATTTTCACTACAAAGGCTTCATACATTTTACAACTACAACAAGAGATACTCCTCAGGAATGTATTCCCCAGTGAGTTCATTATGCAATTCTACTTCCATCAAATGACATCTCTCCCAAGAAGTTTGGTGAAAAATATTACAACTGATCTCTCTTTATTTGAGAAGACATATTTTGAAAATCAACTGGCTTACATCTCTATCGAAGATTCCCGATGAAGCGTTACAATCTTCAGTACATTATGGATTACCGCTGAAGTTCTACAATATACAATGATATTTTAATCCCCTGTGAAGATGCTCTCACGAGTTTTCATCATTTCAGGTAGAAACTGAGACCAACTCATGGCATCAAGACCATGACGCTCGGGGAGGTTTATTTCAAGAAACTGAGACCAGCTCATGGCATCCAGACCATGACGCTCGGGGAGGTTTATTTCAAGAAATTGAGACCAGCTCATGGCACACAAACCATGACGCTCGGGGAGGTTTATTTCAAGAAACTGATACCATCTCATGGCACACAAACCATGACGCTCGGGGAGGTTATTTCAAGAAACTGAGACCAGCTCATGGCATCCAGACCATGACGCTCAGGGAGGTTTATTTCAAGAAACTGAAACCAGCTCATGGCATCCAGACCATGATGCTCGGGGAGGTTTATTTCAAGAAACTGAGACCATCTCATGGCATCCAGACCATGACGCTCGAGGAGGTTTTGTTTACACTATTTTCAACACCATACTCAATTAAGAAGCTGAATTTTGTCCCGATCAAGAGAGTTCATTTTGGACATTACCATTGTCTAGACTACTACCTGTCGGCAGCAGGTTATCCTTCAATTTCGAGATTCTCGCCCATTATCCAGGTCACCATGTTGCTTGGTATTATGTATTATATCTTTATTTTTGGAGATTCCTCAATGATTATTGTCTTTTCCCCCGTGGAGTCCCGCTTCGTTGAGTCTGTTGCTCCTTTTGTCTCCCGTGATGTGTCTAGTTTTCCCCTGTGGAATCTTGTCTCCACAGGACCGTCTGTCTTGCATCTTCATATCATCCCATATCATATGCATTCGGTGGCTTCTTAGGGCCAAAAATTCGTGCAATGTTTGTATTTTAGTCCCTCCTATCTCGTCGAGACAAAGATTTCAATCTCCATATCTCCGGATAGAAGAAACTAAAATAGGGGCATCTGTCACACCCTAATTTTAGACCTTAAGATCCCACCTCCTTGCGCATTTTCTCACGTGTTATCTTTTTGCGTTTTATATATATATGTTTATTATAACTAACCAGTTGGTGCAGGTGCGATAATGACAAGTGTAGAGGCTTATTATGATTCTAGTGGGTGGCTACATCGTAGGTTGTGTCATTATTTTCAAGGAGAAATTAGGGACGTTCTTAATGGTGGTTTGTGATCAATTTGTTTTAAGATGTTAAGATTGCATAAGATCTTGAACTGAGTCTGGGCAAGGAACACTTTTAAGGAATTCACGAATCTTAATCTTCACAAAATCTAAATGCTCAAGCTTACGGCTATATTGAAATTCATCCAAGTTGTCATTCATTCACGAGTTTCATTTGCAAAGTGTTTGTTTTATTATGAGTGAGATTGATTCACATCAAGAACTTTATCATATAGAAGGAGTAAATACTTACTACTAATGATTAAGTTATTGAAAATCTTGTATTGAGGTTGCTTTTTCCATCTTTTCTATTTTTAGGACCCTGCGGTTTACAACTTGGCAATATCTCAGATCTTTTGACAAATGCTGGAAATATTAGCCAACAATTTATGGATGCATAAGGATCACTCTATTACTCTATTACACCAATTTTCATGGCTTTATTTAAGTACTATCTTGAGCATTATTATTACAATTTCTTGGAATTCAACAAGTGGGCATTTGGTTTCCTAGTCCAACATTTTGTTCTATCCACATTTTATCAGTAGGGACATTTAAAAGGACTGTAAATTAGTACATGGATAATTATAAGGTCATAATTTGCAAGATGCTTAATATGAAAGAACTGTGAAATTCAATCAACAATCCATATCTTTTTTCATGTTAATCCAATACAGTGTCCATCCGCTTACATTGAGAGCATGTTTGTGTGGGCAAGGAGTTAGTTCACATATAATTTCAACATAGACTAAAAATAATGATAGATTTTGATATGCCTCCTTTCATGATCTTCACCTTGACTTATGTTTTTCTTAGAAAGTAAGCAACACAAAACGTTAGTCAAGATAACTGATTTGCAAATGGCTATCGAACAAACTTATCAAAGCCTGTTGAGGATTGAAACATGTTGAAAGGTTGAGGTTTTCTATTCTATTGAGACACTTGAATAAGTCAAAGCAAGATAAAACTTTTTTTGATTTAAATCTTGATATTGAGCAAAACGGCACCATTACAAGTTGTTTGATTTCCAGTTCAACTGAGACTTTTGATTGCCGAAGACAATTTCTGTGACAAATGCTCCTATACACCTGCCAAAGCCATTTGTTGTTTGGTTAGAACAGAAAACCAGATTCCCAAATTCAAAGATTACGGTTTAAATCAACGACATCACACAAAGATAAGGTGGCAGTGAATTAAATCATTATGAATATCACAAATCATGTAGAGTTAAGCATTCAAGACAAAAGATGGTATGTCCTAGAATTCATTACCATCGATCTTCATCCATTAAGCATCATTAATAGCCAATCCTTCCTTTCCAGTTTGGTTTGAAGCACAAGCTACAAGGTAAATCAAAGAGATGTGAGGATATCGTGTAATTTCCAAAGAATATTCAAGATATTTCCAAGTCACAAAACAGCCGGCCGACACAATTACGGCAGGTTTAAATCCCCCGATATTATCTACCATATTGAGTTAAATCAAAAAGGAAAAAGAGCAAAGACATATCGAGATATGCTCAAACAGAATTGGAGATATCATCATTAAATCCATCATGTCCTGTTATTTCTAAAACCGTTTTCGATAGAAATCACCGTATTGATTTCGAAATCGAAATTTTTAAATTAAAAGAGGCTATAAAAGGGTTTCAAAGTAAAACAGAGGAGGACACGGAAATTCCCTTCCACAACAGAAAAATCCCTAAATCAAGAAACCCTAAAATAAGAAAAGAGAGAGAGAGAGCTGAAAGCTTATCTCTTCTTTTTCCAGCCCCGTGAATCCACCACCTTCATTCACCATCGCCATGAAACCTTTCAACAAACTCTATCGAAACCACCGTCGAAAACCCTCTTCGCTTCCACATCCGTCATCCATCACCATAACCACCGAAAATCAGTGCCACCGCCGCCGTCAGCGAATTCAACCACATACGAAACCCCTGCGAACAAAACCATTAAACCTTTGTTTTTGACTAACATTAATCTGTTGATTTTTGTTTGTTTTGTAGGAAATTAGACGAAGAAATTGAAGAGGAAAAGAAGAAGGTTTATGAATGAAGAAGAAAGGTGAAGGAGAAGAACAATTGAAGAGAGAAGAGAGAATGGAAGCGAAGAAGAAGAAGAGTTGGAGAGAGGAGTGGAGCGACGGACGAAGGGGGGGGGGGGAAACAATTGGGGATTAGGGTTTTCCACTTTTTGTTTTAATATATTGTAATCTTATGTGTGCACCTCTACGGAACCACCGTGCATCCTCGCGATCACGGTCGTTTACTCTCCCATTTAATCATCATCTGCGTCATACAGTACCCCCCTACGGTAAGCCCACGTACCAGCACCATACACAATCCCGCGCCCCCCACTATCTCTTCATCAATCCCATTTATCATAACTTAACCTACTAATTAACCATCCACTAACTTTTAATCTGCATTTTAATTGAAATACTAATTTAATTATTAGTAACTAACTTTAATCATTAACCTAATCTAATTTATTTAATTAATTAATCATTAATCAACCTTTTTTTATTATTTGGTTTAATTTTTGGTTTAGTTAAATTTAAAATAAAAATTATTAGGATTAAAATTTCAATAAATAAAAACATGTTTAAATTTAGATTTTTTATTTGATTTCTTTTTTTCTTAATAATAATAAAAAAAACCCAAAAATATTTCCACTTAAAAATACAAAAAATAATAAGACTTTTTTTTAGGATTAACTTTCTTCAATTCTCTTTTTCAACTTGATTAATTATAACGTCCTTTTTTAGACTTAATTTTAACTCAGTAATTTTCTCACAAAAATCATAAAAACAATCAATTTCTAATTTCTAAATCAATTCCATTTTCACCAATCCACTTAATCACTCTCCTCCGATCCATCTAAACATCATGTCTCATTATCCATTCAAATTTAACTCAACCTCTAATCATTTTGCTATTGCACACATTTGCATATTGCTACCTCATTCTCGTCAATTATCATTTATCATTCACTTTAGTTTACCATTATCCAACTTCCCCTCCGAAGGAAAGGTTCACATGCTTGACCCCCATGTCAATACCTTTACCCTCACCCTAGCCTTAGGATTCGAGTCTCTGTACTCACCTTTTAGGCGTCCCGTCATGGACATACCTTTTCAATTCCACTCTCAAACGTAGATTCGGAGTCTCCGCACTCCAAGTAAGCGCTTCCATATGAATGCTTACCTCCCACCGGAACCTTGACCACAGTCAAGAAGTTCCTATTCAACCCTTTAGGGGAACTACAAATACTCTGGTTCCATTCCCGTCAGGATATGTAGGCCCAAGATGCGACATCTTGGCGAGTATACTTAGGACTAACCCCTTTAGGTCATTCTCTTTACCTTTGACCCTTAGCATTACCCTTAAGCATATAAACCCTTAGCAATAAACAAACATAAAACAAGAGGTTCCTATAGAGTGCTACAGAAATTTAGGATGCTAGCACCTTTCCTAAGTTTAACCAACCCCCGAATCCTAGATCTCTCCTCGCATTGTGTTTATGATGCAAAATAGGTTTTTCCTTCCTTTTTCCCTTCCTTTGGACAATTTAAAGACCAGTTGCAAATGAATTTAGATTCAAGCTAATCAATAGCTTGGTATCCAATTTTCACTACAACAGACCGGTCGTAATTACATACAGATACTAAGAGGTTTAGCCAGAGATGGCTTTCATGCTTTTACTATATCCAATCCTAATACTAAACAGAAAACAGAAAGAATGCATAAAAATTAAAGCAAATAAACAAAAACCTGGAAATTTGCAGAACAAAACTTGGATTTGATTTTGAAGGCCGACTTGCAGTTCGGTACAATTATTACAACCTTTTCGAATCAATCATAAATTAAATGGAAATTTTTTATCAATGTGAAAAACAATTGCCTTACACAAAATTCTCTAAAAATAATGCAAAGAAACTAAACAGAATGCTCCAAAAAAACTAAAACAAAAATAGAAAAATATAATGTGTCCCCTTCTTTCCAGAACTGCCTTTCTTTTTATATTGTTAGTGGGCGACGGTTACATGACTTTGAGGCTTCAAACGAGTGTGGTACCTTGAAAAAATCATGATCCTTCGCGAATGGTTGTGGAAAACACAGAGTCGCCACCAAACTTTATTTATCCCAAAGAGGGAAAGGAAAATATCAATAAAACCTTTAGGGAAAGAACATGGTCATCGCAACCAAGTTCTAAGTTTGGGAGTCGGTTACATGAGGGGAAGGTATTAGCACCCTTCACGTCCGTTGTACTCAATGGGAACCTCTTGATTCGATTCGTGAGAAATGTTAGTCTAGTTTGCTTGTTTTGTTCCAAGATAAAAGGAGTAAAGGTAATGGTGAAAGGATTAAGGAGAAATGGATGGTTTTAGATTAGAGTGCTCACCAAGGATCGGGGCCCTTGTGCCTACGTATATTCACTTGTAAGAAGTGAAGATTCAGAGCGTCCGTAGTTCGTGGGACTATGGTAGAAAAAATAGAGGAGGTTTCTCGCTAGGATCTCGCAATCCTATGCCTACGTATTCTCATTTATAAATGAGAAATCAGAGTGTTCGTAGTTCAGACAACTACGGATGTTGGTTTGATTTTAATCAAAAGATACTTAGTCGCATTTGACAGAAAATATTGCTTTACCCAAACGGGAGAGGAGAGGATGCTTTCATCACTTTGAATGGATTTCCATATATCAACATTCATGGGAAACACGCCACTTATCTTAACTCAAATAAGTTATGGACGAAGCAATATTTTACGTCGTCTTAAGACACCATATCTCACGTTTATGAAAAGGTTTGACGGTTCGCACGACGAAAAGAATTTGAATTAATATATTGATATTTTGTTATATTGATGATGATTACTTGAAACTTAAGAAAGGCTCTTCGTGCCCAAGTAATCGGGAGAGTGGGTCAAAGACTTGATTCTCTCTCTTTTCATCTCGAAAAAAGGTTGCGTTTGGAAAGTGTTTTGAACGACGGAAGATAGTTAAAGTATTTTAAACGGATGAGAATTACTTGAAGCTTAAGAAAGGCTTCTTGGGCCCAAGTAATCGAGAGACTGAGTCAAAGACTTGACTCTCTCTCTTTTTAATCTCGAAAAGAGGTTGTGTTTGAGAAATGTTTTGAATGATAAGTGGTTGGAAGATAGGTTGAATGTTGTCGAGTTGGAAGCGTTTTAGAGGCGTCAACTGCTCACACACGAGTAAGATAACTCGCATCCAAACACCTAAAGAGATATCAAAGGCTTAATCCCTATATTTTTCACCTTGAAAAGAGTTTCGATAGTTGTTAATTGTTTTTATAGTTTGATTGAGAAAATCCATTTGATGTTGGATCAAGGGTTTGATTGCATTTCGTGTGCGAAAAGGTTGGTTGAAAGAGTTTGATATTGTAAGTAAGAATTGCGCCTAAGAGGGGGGTGAATTAGGTTCTTTTGAAATTTAATGGTTTTAAGAGAGTTATGTTAATTTCTTTTTGCAGAGTGATGTTATGAAAGCTTGTAAAGGCAGAAAGTAAAAGAGACACAGAGAATTATAGTGGTTCCCCTCACACTTCGAGGGTACTCCACTCCCCTTTCAACTGAAAGAGATTTCACTATAGTTAGGATCAATGTACAACTTGCTTTCTAACCTATAGGGAGATCAAAGACTCTTAAACACCTTTAAGATCTAAACACTAAGTGCAATGAGAACAATCCTCTCTAATGCACACACTTGCTTTCAACAATCCTGAACACCAAGGGGAAATACATACAATATGATTTTTGTAATGATTTGTAACAATGTATACAGTTTTTTATCAATGCTGAGATTGATCTTCTCTTTCAATGGGAAATTCCACAAGTTTCTATTAGAACACAGATTGGTGTTTAATATATCTCATTGTTTTGATGATAACATTAATGAAATTTTGCATAAAAGAAATATATACTCTAATTCTGTTCAAGTGCTTATTTGTTTCAGATATCAAAATTAATATTATTCTGGAAGCAAGAACGCCTCTAAACACTACAGAACAATAAAGCTCTGAGCTTTAGAAGCAATACATCAGAAGACTCTGATCTGCTACAAATGACTCTGAGCGAAGCTGAGAAGAATTTGAGTAAAGAACATATTGTAAAGCTTCAGAAGACTCTGGAAGCACTTAACACTGCAAGTACAGAGGCTCTGATAAGCAAGTATGCTCTGATAATGATTTTCACGCTAAAAGCACTTTGTTGCAAAACTCTGATAGAGTAACTCTGATCTGAAGAACTAGGAACATCATTAGAGGATCTAATGCAAGACGTTCCAAAATTGTTGAAGAAGATACTATTCAAATAAAGATCCGTTGGCATATTCCTTGTCCTTATCCAAACGAATCTTTCCTCATTCGTGCATGACGCAGGAATTCAGACAAAAAGGATTTGTCTGAACATTCCCCTTCTGAGAAAGGAAAAGTCAATAGAAGACAAAAGCAACAGAATGCACAGTGTTGCACAGTCTTTGAGAAATAGACTTCAAGTACTATAAAAGCAAGTCTCAACATCACTTCAAAGTGGACGATATTATAGACGAAATTATTGACGAATCACTTGACAAATTATTCAACAAGCAATTCATACAATCTTTCTTCAAAACTGAATAGTTTTTATTTCGTTCTTAAACTTGTGTAAAAATCACAGTTGTGATATAGCTTTTTAGAAGCAACTCTTAAACACATTGTTAGTTTATCTTTTGTAAAAGGTTCCTTAAGAGACCAAGTGTGGTCAGATTTCTTGAGAAGACTAAGACAGTTGTCTTAGTGGTTAACACTGTAATCAGTTTGATTTAGTGGATAAAGTCCTTGTTGAGAAATGCAAATAACCCTTGTAGGGTGGACTAGATTTGTTTGAGTTCAAACAAACCAGGATAAAAATACCTTGTTATTTTTTCTATCATCCTAATTGTTTTTAAAACCTTTATTCAACCCCCCCTTCTAACTGTTTTTCCTACCTTCAGTTGGCATCAGAGCTCCGATTCTGTAAGTGCTATCACTTAACCGTGACAGAAAAAGATCCTGTTGGGAAAAACTCTTGATTTATTATTCTTGATTTATCATGGCTGAAACTTCAACTTCATACAACAACAAATATGATGATAGAGACAAAATCAGCACCAAACCTCCCATGTTTGATGGTGATAAGTTTGATTATTGGAAAGATAGAACATAAAGTTTCTTTCTAGGCTATAACGCTGACTTATGGGATTTGGTCACTGATGGTTATATTCATCCTACAAATGATGAAGGAAAAAAGGTTGACAGAATGTCAATGTCTGATCAACAGAAAAAGGAGTTTAGAAATCATCACAAGGTGAGAACCATTCTATTAAATGCTATATCTCATACTGAGTATGAGAAAATAACAAATAGAGAAACAACAGTTGTAACTGGCATTGTTTTAGAATCCAATCGTTATTGGTATTCTTTTGGTCGTCACCATATTTCTTGTTAAGACCAGTCGTAACTGGCATTGTCTTAATTCCACTCGTTGGTATCTGTTGATTCGGTCATCACCACCTTTTTCCTTTAAAGTCCAGTCGTAACTGGCAGTGTTTGAAATCCAATCGTTGTTGGTATTCTTTTGATCGTCACCATATTTTCCTTTGAAGTCCAGTCGTAACTGGAGTTGTCTTAACTTCACTCGTTTTTATCTTCTGGTTCGGTCGTTACCAACTTTTCCCCTTTGAAGTCTAGTCGTCACTAGCAAATCCCCTGTGAAGTCTGGTCGTTACTAGTTTATTTTCCGTTTAAAGTCCAGTCGTAACTGGCAGATGTTCGAAATCCAATCGTCATTGGTATCTTGTTGGTTGCCACCAACCTCCCCCGTGAAGTCCAGTCGTAACTGGCATTGCTTGGAATCCAATCGTTATTGGTATCCTTTGGTTTGGTCGTTACCAACCTCCCCAGCTAAAGCCTAATAGCTTGATAGCATTCTCATAACCACATGTGTTGGTATACCTTGATTTGGTCGTCACCATGTTTTCTTTCAAAGTCCAGTCGTAACTGACATTACTTGAAATCCAATCGTCATTGGTACCCGGACTTGGTCGTTACCAACCTCCTTTAAGTCCAGTAGTTACTGGCATTGCTTGAAATTTGATCGTCACCAATTTCCCCAGTCGAAATCCCGTTGTTACCAATTTGATTTGAGAAATCTCATTTGTTATTATCTCAGGATGGTTGTTACCATTACCTCTGGAAAGTCTAGTGGTTACTAGCACTGTTTTTGAACCATTTGTTAAAATTGGGCGACATCATTATCCCTAGCGAAACCTTTTTCCCCAGACAAGTCTCGGAGATCTGGTCGTCACTAGTATCCCTAGTATGTTTGGTCCTTGTTTCTAGTCCATTCCTGAAGATCCTGTAATACCCCAAATTTTACCCTTATATTTAGTCAGTCATTTCGCATATCGCCTCACATGTACATTTGCTAACCACTAACAAGTTATGAAGGGGTTTGTTTTGCAGATTGGGTCCCAGGGGTATTTTGGTCATTTTACACAAATTCTACCAATTCCTTGAAGACGGGCTGTTATTAAAATTCTGAGGCATTTGATACGTTATGGTTTTGAGGCATTTGTCTATCACCAGTTCTGATCATATTGAGATTTTAGCAGTTTGGTCGGTGGAATTTAATTATGAGTAGTGTTGAAACTGTTGTGATTATGGTGCACACCCATGTTTGGTTATGAAACGTTTGGTCAACATTTAGATGGGATTTTAATCAGATGATGAGGTCAGAATTACAAATGAGATGAGTGCACCAATAAGAATACCACTTGGGAGTGTTTATGTTTTATGACTATGTTAATGAATTTAAATACTTGTGGATTTATTCACAATCGTTTATATTTCTTAACTAAGAATAAAATATAAATAAATTCAAAATTTTGGGAATTTTATTTCATAGAAAAAATCTCATCATACAAGAAGTGGAGGTTGCTTCATATTTTCTAAATGCTGATACAGGGAAATACATTAAAGTTCTAAATCCTAAGGGATTACATTAAAGTATCTATCCTAAATCCTAAGAGCATCTAAAGGCCTTCATGTTGTCTTTGGACTTCTCCACGAATCCTCGGCTAACCTGCACATCAAAAAGAAAACAAACAGTGTAGAAAAAATGTTAGAAGTTTCTTGACACTCTCAGAACAATGTCATCATCGAGTGCCGGGAGTGGCACAACCGAAGCTGCGTCCTACCCCCGTTACCGATCCGCGCCGTGGGCGTCAGATCAGGTAATGCTTGTTCTTATCGATACGGGACATCCGAGAGATAGAAAAAATAAAAGAAGTGGGGCTGATTCGTTTTGCCGCGATTGGATTTCCAAACTGATACGAGAATAAGGCAACATAGGCAAGTTTTGACTCAAACCCGGATGCCGGCAGGTCTGAGTCACCTTGGTTTCAAAACTTCCAACACCTGAAAAGCCACAAGCGTCATCAGCATAAACAAAACCAGGAAGGGGCTCGCGCCAATACAGGTATGAATAGCCACCAAAGGAAACAAATCTGTACCAAACAGAATGAAGACCCAGGGTCCAGCAGAATGAACATCAAGTTCGAAATAGAACAAGAGAAGCCAAACTATGGCATCAAGTTGCACAAAAAGAAAATAAACCATCAAACGATGCAAGTTCATGTGCAAAGGTCCTACCAATCTGTCATAACACTCAGCAGAATCCAAAGAAGCGCCACAGCTCTGAACCAAACAAGAGAGTTCACCTCATAAAAATCAGAAGTAAATAAACGGACTGCACATCCAAATATGATGCTTAAAGCGCCTCAACAAGAATGAGAAACGGAGGCAAGATGTAACTCAGAAAGATTATCAGAACCAGCTCGATTACAAGGGACTCAGTCCATAAAAACTGTCATAGATGTTGCAATTGGAGGCACTGGGCTCAGCTTAACATCATAGCCCATTGAATCAACCTGCCAAAACTACACAGAAGAGTTGAAATTCATGTCAGTTCAGAATTGCAGGCAGTATTAAATCATGGCACGGTTTGTACCAGCAAGAATGATCCCATATAAACATGTCAGTTCATGAGATAAACAAGCTATCAAATCATGCACAGTTCATAAAATAAACAAATCATCAAACACGGGGCTCAGTTAATCAAACATCATAGCCCAGGTCATCGCCACCAATTCAAGCAGCAATATGATCAGAAGCCAGGATGTAGTATCCTGTTCCAAAGGGTTCAGACAAAAGTCTTCACTACCATGAACCCGTCTCGACGGCAAAGACCAAGGCAAGGTGTCCATCCTGAAAGAAGAAAAAGAAAAGTAAGTGCTAGTGATCAGGATTGAATCAAAGCAAAATCGCATCAGGAATCAAATCAGTATCTAAATTCCCCAAAAGCAATCCAACTCGCAAATGGAAAGTTTCGAGTCAGGTCCAAATCATATCCCATTGGAACTCAATCTGGGAAAAATCAAAACAAGTCAAAATGAATCCATCAAGAAACCCCGTGAATTAATGCCAATCAATCCAATCTGAAGGCAAATCATATCAGAAAATAATAGAGATTTAGATTTGATGTCAATCCTAAAGCAGATCAAAACAAATCAGTTCAGGTTATTAAATCGAACAGGGTCAGAAGAATCAGCTGGAAATCAGAGACCAATCAAATCCTAAAAGGAGAAATAGGATTCAATCATGTATCAGCAAGAACCAAATCGTATCCCATTGGAATGTATTTTGGATCAATCAACGAACTAGTATCAAATTCATACCAGAAAAATGAATTGAGATCCCAATCGTATCAGAAAGCATCGCATTAGAACTCAATCTGGAAAATCAAAATCAAATAATATCACCACAAAATCAAATCTCAGAATAACGCTAGTTTAAGGCCCAAAAAGAGAGATAAAAGAAATTATAAATAGGGGAATACAACCTGATGCGCCGAAGGAGTTGAAACCCTAGAACGTAACCGCGAGAGAGAGAACGAAGAACACCCAGATCGCGGAGAAACCCTAGCGAAGAAATCGCACGCAGAAAACCCTAAACGGCGTGAGCTCAGACGAAGCGATCGTCATCATCGCTCAGAGAGATCACCATCACTGAACGCGAATCCACAACACCCCGAGAGATCACCTTCATCGTTCACGAAGAACGACGGGCAATCAACTCCACGGCCTCAGCTTCAGCATCATCGGCCAAATCAAATGTAAATGTGTTATCTCACATATTTTCGTGGTTCGTATTTTGTTTCAGGAACAGAGAAGGTCACGGCGCGAGGAAGAAGAGAGGAGAAAGAGATGAGAGAAGAGGAATGTGCGAACGGCGCCGAAGAAGCATTAGGGTTCCCAGAACCCTAATCTTTTTTCAATTAAGTTACTAACCGGGTTGGGTCCGGATGTGGTGACCGGCCCAACCCCTCCTCCTTTTTATTTTTTTTCTTTCTTTCTTTATTTCATTTTTTTTAAATTTAATTTGTTTATGTTTTAAAAAAAAAACTACATTAATATTTTAATTTTCATAATGTAAAAAAAAAAAATCTTAAAAAAAAATAATATAATATTCTAGTTTTGTAATTATAAAAGAAAAACTTTTTTTAAAAAAAATAAATATTAAAAATAAATTGAAATCTTTTTATAAACTTTTTACTTTTGTAAATATAAAATAATGAAAAACTCCTTTTTTAAAAATGCAAAAATAAAATTTTTTTTTAAAAATTCTTTTGTAAGTTAGATTATTAAATATTAAATAAAACTATCTCAAATTTGTATCTCATTTTCTTCATTGCCTCGTAATTCATCTGATAGCCGGTTGACTTTGCCTACTAACATTGCTCATTGGTTTTGCAGCTTGTCATGTTTACCGTTATTTATTTCTCGATTCAAGTTTCGTTTATATTTGTATCTGCTTCTCAGTTGTAACCTCGCGAACCTAATAATCGCGTTTACTTTTCGCATTTAAATTTCCGCTAATGTATGGTTTAAATTTCTGCTGATGTATTGCAATATTTCTGTCACATTACACGCTCCGAAGGAACTAGGTCTAGCATTTGACCGCCGTGTCAATAGTCCTTAACTTCAAACCCTTTCACCTTACAAACCCTAATTTTCACAAATGCCTCGCCGCAGGCAAAATTACAATTTTACCCCTAGCATTAGGTCAAAGAGCCGCCGCGCTCATTTTAGGGTTTCCCGCCGCGGAATCCCTAATCTAACCCTAGTTACAACTTAACAATTCAACGTAGAGATTTGGAGTTTCTATACTCCGCGTAAGCGTGTCCTTAAGACATGTTTATTCCCCTTGAGACCTTGACCACAGTCAAGAAGTCTCTAACCTCCCTATTGAGGGGAACTACGATTACTCTGACTCCACTCCCGTAAGGATACGTAGGCACAAGATGCGATGTCTTGCCGAGTAAACTTAGAATTAACCCCTTAGGTTTATTTTCTCACTTTTAATCCTTTTGTACATATACCTTAAGCAAATAAATAAAGCAAAATAGTAAACATTTGAACAAAAGGTTCCTGTAGAGTACTACAGAAGTTTAGGGTGCTAATACCTTCCCTAAATTTAACCAACCCCCGAACCCTAGATCTTTCCCCGCATTGTGTTTACGATGCAAAAATAGGTTTTCCCTCTTTTGACCTTTTCCTTCGGATAAATCAAAGAGCGGTTGTGAATTGAATTGCGATTCAAACTCATTAATAGTTTGTGATCCTATTTCCACCGCAACAGAAAATGGCGACTTCACTAGGGACTACCTAACTTTTGAGGGTTATCCCTAACTTGTTCATATTTATTACTATCTGTGTTATTATTCATTTGCATGTATATATTTGTGCTTTGATTGTGGGACTGTTCCTTGTGCTGTGAGATGAGTCCTACACCCGGATCTAGTGTACCTTAGGTAAATGGCAATAGACCAAGGAAACTGTACGACGTATATCGATACGGTTGATCTGGTGGCCATAGTTAGTGCGACTTCTTGGTTGGTGCTTATATTCCTTAAGTCAAGTTGAGGATAATATTGAGGCTGCCATATGTTGTCAATGCACTAACTGACTTTTAGAACCCTAGTTAACTCATCTTGGCCTTTAGAAAGTAGTGAGGTAACCGGCTTTGGTGCAGACTGAAGTTGGTTGACACTCGATACTACGCTCATTGAGATCTTAAACTTGGAGGGTTTTGGTTGGCAAGTAAGTTGCCTTCTGAACAACCACCCTTGTGAAGGATCAATGATATTGAGATCCCTTAGAACCTGGTTACTTTTGTAGGACAGGATGAACCATCTAACTTCAAGGGAGGGTACTTGCCTTTGAACCTCATGCAAGCCTTTAACCTAGGACTTTGTGTGTTTTCATGCATTGCATCCATAAAGCATCTCATTGCATTGTATTTCATGGAGTTCAAACATCATTTATGGATATCGCGGGATACCATAAATAAAAAAAAAATAATATAAAATGAAAAAACAAGAAAGAGATTTCCTTGGTACCCCACGACATTAGTAAATGTTTTGAATTCCATGAAATCTTCATTTACATTCACATTTTAGCATCATACTTTTGCATTGCATGTGTCTCCCGATTTCTCACACTCGGTTCTCTCACCTTCCAGTTTCGTCACCCTGAGTTCTCGGCACCAATACAACACCAGAGCTCAAACTCGGAAAAGAATGGAGGATCAGGCAAAAGAGATTGATCGCCTTAGCAATGAACTCGAAGACCTTCGAGGGGGTATGGGGCGTATGATGGAATTGTTACATGTCATGAATGCTAAGATGGATACCCAGCCCACTGTTGTTTCTGAGATTGCCGGCGTTACTGTGGACCCTCCACCAAATGTGACCGTAACAAGGGACCCACCTTATGGTCTTGCTCCCGGTTTTGTGCCTCCTCAAGCCACTGTTCCGATTAATCAACCTGTCCAGCAAGCCGTGCCCTTGTTTTCTGAAGTTTCTAGGGGGGCTCCTATCTTTGCACCACCTGTTGTACACACTCGTGCGCAACCGTACTTCAATGAAACAGTTTTTGATAATCTTGATGAGAATGTTGAGGGTTATGAGAAACATGATAAGCTTCGTGAGGAAGTAAACACTATCGTCCAGAGATTGAAAAAGGTAGAGGGTGATCAAATTTTTGGGACTGCTGCAAGGGATGTTTGTTTGGTCTCAGGTTTGGTTATTCCCCCGAAGTTCAAAACTCCGAACTTCGATCGTTATGAAGGTGCCACCTGTCCTAAGAGTCATCTGATCATGTATTATCGCAAAATGGCTGCCCATGTTGAGAATGATAAACTGATGATTCATTGCTTCCAAGATAGCTTGAAGGGTGCTTCCTCCAAGTGGTATTTAACTTTAGACCAGTCTCGCATTAAGAGTTTTCAAGATTTATCTGACGCTTTCATCAAACACTACAAGTACAATATGGATCTGGCTCCCGACAGAAGACAGTTGCTGAGTATGTCACAAAAGAATTCTGAGTCATTCAAAGAGTATGCTCAAAGGTGGAGAGAGACTGCTTCACAGGTAGAACCTCCTTTGACCGAGAAAGAGTTAGCTGATTGGTTTGTCGACACGGTCCGTCCAGAATTTTACGAAAGAATGGTGGGTAGTGTGACTTCGAATTTCTCCGACATCGTTGCTGTGGGTGTCAAGATTGAATTGGGTATGAAAAGTGGTAAAATGACAAATAATCATGGTACTTCTAAGGATCAGCCGAAGAAACCTCCGTATAGCTCCCAGAAAAAGAAGGAGAGTGAGACTAATGCTATATCCTCTGGTAGACCAAGGGAACGCTTTTATCGGCATCCGCAAGGTTATGCTCAACCTCAAGGGTACCCAGTCCAATATGCTCAACAACCCTATGTGGCAGCTATTACACCTTCTTTCAATCAACAGGTTCCCATGTATCAACCTATGCAACAACCTCCTGTTTATCCGCCTCCTGTCAACTACCTACAGGCACCCAATACTCCTGCTCCTCAACAACCAAAGAGTCCGGCTCCTCGCCAGAATATGCCGAACAGGAGAACGTATAAACCTTGTCCGCCGATTCCAATGACTTTTACCGAGTTGTATCCCTCTTTGGTCAAGCAAGGTCTAATCACTACTCGGGCTTTGGGTCCGCCTCCTAATCCTTTACCCGCTAATTACAACGCTGCCGCTCATTGTTTATTTCATGAGGGTGCGCCTGGTCATGATCTGGAAAATTGTTATGCTCTCAAAAATATTGTCAGGGATTTATTGGAAAAGAAGATTTTGTCATTTGAAGATCCTCAACCAAATGTTAAGAAGAACCCTTTTCCTAACCATGAGAGTGTCAATGCCATTAGTGGTGATTCGGGGGAAGGTTATGCCCTTGACGTTGAACAGATTAAGACTCCTCTCAAGATGTTCCATTCGAAACTGTTTGAAGCCGGTTTGGTAGATACTTCCCACGTTGCATGCGCAAGTTGTGAAGCCAGTAGCAAGGGTTGTGTGTTGGTTCAGAATGATGTTCAGAGGTTAATTAATGAGGGTGTTTTACAAGTGACAAGCCAAGCCAAGAAAGATGAGGTCGCTGTGGTCGAGCCTGTCTTCCATCAGCCCGAATCAAAGGGTAAGGTACCAGTGTTTAATTTATCAGGGGCAGGCTCCGCCAACCTCGTGTTCGATATACCAAGGTCGTATATCCCTGAAGTGAATCAGCCTAAGCCTATAGTTATTCGAAGACCGAGTCCGTTTCCTTTCAGTGATTCTAAAGCTGTGCCTTGGAAATATGACGTGACGATGATTGACAAGGAGTCTGGGAAGGTTATTCCAAAGGAAGAGGGTAAGGATACTGTGACCAATATCGCAGAGGTAAGCAGGATGACCCGCAGTGGCCGTGTGTATACTCCCCATTCTAATGAGGATCCACCTAAGGAGACCACTAGTATCCCAGTGCCTGCCAAAGACAAAGGTAAGGGAGCCGTCACGAATGATGAAGATGCCGAGTTTTTGAGGATCATCAAGAAAAGTGACTATAAAGTTATCGATCAACTTCATCAGACTCCTTCCAAGATTTCGATTTTATCTCTGTTGATGAGTTCACCCGCTCATAGGATGGCCTTGCAGAAGGTTTTGACTCAAGCACATGTGGATCAGGATATCAGCACCAGTCGGTTTGATAGTGTGATTGCCAATTTAACCGCTTGTAACACCCTCAGTTTCAGCAATGAAGAGTTACCGAAGGAGGGTCCGAACCATAATCGCGCTTTACATATATCGGTAAAATGTCAGGAGGACAATTTAGCGAGAGTGCTAGTAGACACCGGCTCTTCTCTGAATGTTCTACCCAAGAGGGTTCTCGATAAGTTGGCTTGTAAAGAGACTGTGTTGAAACCTACTCCTTTGGTTGTCAAGGCTTTCGATGGCTCTCGCCGGTCGGTAATGGGGGAGGTTGAGCTTCCTATCCTGATAGGTCCGCAAATTTTTAATATCACGTTTCAAGTCATGGACATTAATCCCAATTACAGTTGTTTACTTGGAAGGCCGTGGATTCATGCCGCTGGGGCAGTGACCTCAACGTTACATCAAAAGATGAAATTCGTGATCGATGGAAAGTTGGTTATTATACACGGTGAGGAAGATCTGATGGTCAGTAACCTGTCTTCTTTCCGTTACATCGAGGCCGATGAGAATGCTTTAGACATTTCCTTTCAAGCACTTGAGATCGCCAATGCTGTTCTGCTGGAGGTCGAAGAGACAGTGGGTCAGGGTAATCCATCTTTTGCATCTCTGAAGAGCACCAAAGCAACAATTGACAGGGGCATTCCTGAAGGTTGGGGAGAGGTAATCGATGTCAAGACCAAGACTGATCGCTCTGGGTTGGGTTACAAACCAACTCAGATTGGAGCTGCCACGACTGTCGAAGGGCGTCCGAAGGTTATCCAAGAGGTATTTGTCAGCGGAGGCTTCCAAGTCAATGCCATCAGCGACTGTGAAGAAAATGAAGAGCTGAGCAACCTGGTGTTTAAGGGTGATGCAGTTTTGAACAACTGGGAGGCCGTAGAGATCCCTGTTATTTTTCCTTTGTCAAAGTAATTTTTTTTTAAAAAAAAAAGTTTCATTTACATTTCAAATAAAAATCCGTAGCTCTGCCCAAGGCTATAGGGTCGTTTTGTCGGGCCACCTTTCATTTCTAAAAAGATATTAATAAAAGCATTTTGTTCAATTCCACTTTGGTTCATTTGCGTTTTTCGTTTTCACCTTTAAAAATGAAATTGGCAACCTTTCTTCCAAAAAATAATAAAAAAAAAAACAGCATTTCATTCTTACATATCTTCGAGCATTTTAATTAAGTAAGCCTTCCATCATGCAGAGACATCATAAACCTTGTTGGATCCGATGACCTTACTGACACTCCTGACTGGGATGCACCCATCAATCAAGCTGAGGACGAGGGTGAAGAAGATTTTGAAGTACCTGCGGAACTGACAAGATTGTTTGAGTACGAGTACACAGAGCTTCAACCGCATAAAGAGCAGGTGGACCTAATTAATCTCGGTACGGATGAGAGCAAGAAAGAGGTCAAGATTGGTGCAATGCTTGGGACGGAGATTAGGCCGAGGTTGATTGAGTTGTTAAAAGAGTATGTTGATGTGTTTGCATGGTCGTATCAAGATATGCCGGGCCTAGACACGGATATTGTTGTTCACAAGTTGCCGCTTAAGCCAGATTGTCCACCTATCAAACAGAAACTCCGAAGAACGAGACCCGACATGTCTTTGAAGATTCAAGATGAGGTTAAAAAGCAGTTGGATGCAGGTTTCTTGGCAGTCGCGAAATATCCAGATTGGGTTGCCAACATTGTGCCAGTGCCCAAGAAGGACGGTAAGGTTAGGATGTGTGTGGATTACAGGGACCTGAACAAAGCAAGTCCGAAAGACGACTTCCCTCTGCCACATATTGATACACTTGTAGACAATACAGCCAGTTTTGCGTTGTTTTCATTTATGGATGGTTTCTCTGGCTATAATCAGATCAAGATGGATCCCGACGATCGAGAGAAGACTACTTTCATTACTCCTTGGGGAACCTTCTGCTACAAAGTCATGCCCTTCGGTTTAAAGAATGCAGGGGCAACTTACCAACGTGCTATGACCACTCTTTTTCATGATATGATGCACAAAGAAATTGAGGTGTATGTGGACGATATGATAGCCAAATCTCAGAGTGAAGAGGAGCATTTAGACCATTTGGTGAAGCTGTTTGAACGACTCAGGAAATATCAGTTGAAATTGAATCCTGCAAAATGTACCTTCGGTGTCAGATCCGGAAAATTGCTTGGTTTCATTGTTAGCCAGCGAGGGATTGAGGTGGATCCTGACAAAGTCCGAGCCATTCAGGATATGCCGGCTCCGCGAACCGAGACGCAAGTTAGGGGTTTTCTGGGACGTCTGAATTACATTTCCAGGTTTATCTTTAATATGACCGCTACTTGTGAGCCGATATTCAAGTTGCTTTGCAAGGGGCAGACAGTTGAGTGGAACCCTGATTGTCAGAAAGCGTTCGAGAAGATTAAGGGTTATTTGCAAGATCCCCCTATTCTGATCCCGCCCGTACCTGGAAGACCGTTGTTTATGTACCTTACTGTTCTCGAGAAGTCTATGGGTTGTGTGCTTGGACAACATGATGAGACTGGGAAAAAGGAACATGCAATTTATTACCTGAGCAAGAAGTTTACCGATTGCGAAAACAGATACTCACCATTGGAGAAAACTTGTTGTGCATTGGCATGGGCCGCTAAGCGCCTTCGGCAGTATATGGTCTGTCATACCACGTTATTGATTTCTAAAATGGACCCGATCAAGTATATTTTTGAAAAACCTGCTCAAACCGGGAGGCTAGCCCGTTGGCACATGTTGTTATCCGAATATGACATCCAGTATGTACCCCAGAAGGCAATTAAGGGTAGTATCTTAGCTGATTACCTTGCAGACCAGCCAGTTGAAGATTATGAACCTCTTAAGCTCGATTTTCCCGATGAGGATATTTTGTTGATTAAAAGAGATTGTGAAGAGCCAGATCCGAGCGAAGGTCCAGAACCAGGTCTTTGGTGGAAGATGATGTTTGATGGCTCCTCGAATTTCAATGGGCATGGTATAGGCGCCGTTTTGATGAACCCAAAGGGCGGATTCACTCCATTTACAGCAAGATTGGACTTTGAGTGCACTAACAACGTCGCAGAATATGAAGCATGTATCCTCGGCCTCGAAGCAGCAATTCACCTCCGAATCAAACTTCTTAAAGTAAGTGGTGACTCAGCCTTGGTTATTTACCAAGTACAGGGCAAATGGGAAACGAAGAATGAGAAGTTAATCCCTTATAAAGACTATATTATTGAGCTGATCAAGTATTTCGACGAGATAGAATTCGAGCATGTTCCTAGATCCGAGAATCACGTAGCTGATGCATTAGCCATGTTAGCATCTATGTGGAAAGTTAAATTCGTTAATGAAGCACCTCTTATCCATATTGAGCGCAAGGTTGAGCCCGCTTATTGTCAGACGGTCGAAGAAGTTGAGGCGGATGAAAAGCCTTGGTTTCACGATATCAAGAACTATCTCGTCAAGCAAGAGTACCCCGATGGTGCTACTGGTCTGGACAAGAAAACACTGAGAAGACTGGCGTCCAAATTCTTTATCAGTAATGGCGTGTTATACAAGAGAAATCACGACATGGTCCTGCTCAGATGTGTTGATAAACGGGAAGCGGACATGTTACTACAGGAAATTCATGAGGGGACCTTCGGAACCCATGCCAATGGTTATGCTATGTCCAAGAAGATGTTAAGGGCGGGGTATTATTGGTTAACCATGGAAGCTGACTGCATCCAATACGCTAGAAAATGCCATAAGTGCCAAATTTATGCTGATAAAATGCATGTACCTCCGTCACCGTTGAATGTTTTGTCTTCACCATGGCCGTTCTCTATGTGGGGCATTGACATGATTGGGGCAATCGAACCGAAGGCTTCTAATGGTCATCGTTTTATCCTCGTTGCTATAGATTATTTCACCAAGTGGGTAGAGGCTGCCTCCTACACCAACGTGACCAAGCAAGTGGTTGCCCGATTCATCAGGAAAGAGATCATCTGCCGTTATGGAGTCCCAAGCCGGATAATAACTGACAATGGCACCAATCTGAATAATAAGACTATGAAAGAGTTGTGTGATAACTTCAAGATCACTCACCACAATTCTTCTCCGTACCGTCCTAAGATGAATGGAGCCGTTGAAGCTGCAAATAAGAATATCAAGAAGATCCTGCAAAAGATGGTTGTGACTTACAAAGATTGGCATGAGATGTTACCGTTTGCTTTGCATGGATACAGAACCTCGGTGAGAACTTCGACAGGGGCAACACCTTTCTCACTGGTATATGGAATGGACGCCGTGCTCCCCATCGAAGTAGAGATACCTTCGCTAAGAGTGTTAATGGAGGCTGAACTTGAGGAAGCTGAGTGGGTTCAAGACAGATTGGATCAGTTGAATCTCATTGACGAGAAGCGTTTGACAGCCATGTGCCATGGGCAATTATATCAGAAACGGATGAAAAGAGCGTTTGATAAGAAGATTCGTATCCGTGAGTTCCATCAAGGAGAGCTCGTACTCAAAAAGATCTTACCAGTACATAAAGATATGCGTGGAAAGTGGATGCCCAATTATGAAGGCCCGTTCGTTGTAAAGACTGTCTTCTCCGGAGGGTCTCTAATACTTACGACAATGGACGGTGAAGAACTAGCACATCCCGTGAATTCTGATGCAGTCCGAAAATATTATGCCTAAAAACCCGCTAAGTCGAAAACCTGCAAAAGGCGACTTAGGCAGAAGTAAGGGTTGAAAAAAAAAAAGAAATAATAACAAAAGCTCGCTAAGTTGAAAACCCGAAAGGGCGGCTTAGGCAAAAAAGAGCGTCCCGGTGGATTGAAAACCCGAAAGGGCGGTCCAGGCAAAAGTTAGGGACAAAGGCATTTCATTGCATCAGAAGACACTGATTATCTCGAACACACTTTCCGCATGAGAGCCATGTTTCAGTTCTTTCATCCTTGCCCAAAGCAGGATTCTGGATTAGTCTTAGTTATTAGTGTCAGTAGGTGTCATTGGATTCGATGTAACCTTTCCCATGTTGCCAATTTTAAAACATAATCATCTGTGGAGCTATGCCTTCAGCGAGCTACCGCCCTTTAAATAAAAGAAACCATCTCGTTACTTACATTCTTTGGTGCATTGCTCTTTGCTTTCTATTTGTTATGCAAAATGCGTTTATTCCTAAAATTTGAAAATGAAAGGTGCATTGTAGATTTTTCAGAATTGTTTTTCAAAAACAACAAATTGGAAATGTAATAAATTACTTTGACTAGTGGAAATTCCGACAGGATCTCTTCATTCTCCGGAAATATCATTATTGCAGAAACACTTTCAAACCATTGCCCAGTGATAGTCCCCAGAGAGACTATAAGCTGACAACTTTTTCTTGGGTAACTCAAAAGTGTCCCTCAGGTTTTCTTCTCCCCAGGTGAAGACATGATACTGTGCACTCAAGCAAATTACCTTCTCCCCAGAGAATTCAGAACTTTAAAACCAGATTCGGTTCTACCATTGATCTTTCTTACCCATGATTGACGTATTGGTTGCAGAGAACGCAGGGTATTTCCGTCGAGATGTTTATTTCATCTCTCGTCCCGTCTCTAGTCAGCTTCGTCAGCATACGCAAGGGCATAAGCATCACATGCCTATTTCATTACATATTCATTACATACTCATTACATATTTCATTACATATTCATTACATACTCATTACATATTCATTACATATTCATTACATACTCATTTCATAACATCTTACATACATAGACATCAACATACATTCATATTAACATATTCATTAACATACGCGTTAGCATGCACAGGTTCATTGTGTCTCCATCATTTGGTTGTTACCGCCGAGTAACTGGGTTCGTCCATTCTCTTCAAATAGATTGTCAGCCCTGAGCATAAAATACATATGTGTTTCCAGTTTCCCCACAGAGCTCGACCCTCGTGGATGACGGTTACTTCAGCTATCTTTCCTCACCAGGATAAGATATTTACCCTCCGAGATCATTCCCTCGATGGAGTCTTGATTACCAGTTTTCTTTCTAGCTCGATCCTAGATTGAATCTCAGTCTTGTCGGTCGTCAATCCCAACCGGACGTGCATTTATTTTGCACCGTCTAAAGGTTTTCACCATACCATGACAGATACGCGACTATCTCGCTTGAGAAGTTTATCACTGTACCCGGACGTGCATTTATTTTGCACTATCTTTCAAGAAGATCAACTGCAATCCTTTACAAATACACGCCAGTTCACGCCTGGAAAATATATCAGTACAACACTTTACAATCCTACATGTTACAACCCTTTACACTTTACATCTTACAGCATCAACATACGATATTTCTCACCCAAGAAGTCGATCCTATCCTCGTTACGACTCGCAGCAAATGGCCATCTCCATGGAGCAGTTGGGCTTCCATTTATCTGCCGTCTTGAGGTACGAACCAATTCGTATTCAGGAGAGCACGATTCTGAGTTATGAAGAAGTTCATTTATCCTTTAGTAAAAGAAGGAGCGGAATCATATTCAGGAGAGCACGATTCTGAGTTATGAGGAAGTTCAGTTGGCCGTTTTTCAGGAGAGCACGATTCTGAAGAATGAAGAAATTTCAGGAGCCGAATCATATTCAGGAGAGCACGATTCTGAGTTATGAGGAAGTTCGATTACCCAGTTTCATATTCAGGAGAGCACGATTCTGAAATATGAGTATATTCAGTCATCCAGTTTCATATTCAGGAGAGCACGATTCTGAAATATGAGTATATTCAGTCATCCAGTTTCATATTCAGGAGAGCACGATTCTGAAATATGAGTATATTCAGTCATCCAGTTTCATATTCAGGAGAGCACGATTCTGAAATATGAGTAAATTCAGTCATCCAGTTTCATATTCAGGAGAGCACGATTCTGAAATATGAGTATATTCAGTCATCCAGTTTCATATTCAGGAGAGCACGATTCTGAAGTATGAGGAAATTCAGTCATCCAGTTTCATATTCAGGAGAGCACGATTCTGAAGTATGAGGAAATTCAGTTTACCCTTTTTTATGTTCAGGAGAACATTTATCCTTCAGTAAGAGAGGAATCAAAATCGTATTCCAGACGCCGACCTTAAAATGCGAGAAGATTTATTCATCAGATAAGCAGCAGCCTCTTTATTTGAGCGCTTATCCATTTTTTGCACATAAGTCCCTTCCAACGATAAGTGACAGTCCTCGCCCGAGAAGCTTATCAGGGCAATTCCCATCAAAGTCCATTTATTATGGCATACAGTCGGTCTTTACCCTGTATATTTGCTACGGAGTTCCGAAAAGTCCGTTTGATCCTGTCACGAGGGGTAGTTTACAGAAGCTTGGATGTTATTCTTTGCTCAATGCTCCAGCATTCTGTAATCGATCTTACAATCGTACGTGATCCAGTTTTATTTTTAGATTCCCCAGTGGAGGCCGTCTCATAGGTACCATCTCCATTCGAGGATCTCATTCCTTTTCTAAAAGTGATAATTGGTCATTCGCACCAGTTGACTATCATTTTTAGATTTCCCCAGTGTTGTACTGTATCTCAGCGTGTCTTTTTCCCCAGTGAGTTCTTCTCGTTGGCGTCTGTCCCGGTGTCGTCATGTTCGGCAGCATTTTCGCATTCATTATTCCAGCATACGCGTCATATCATATTCATGGCATCATCTGCATTAAGTCGTTCCCATTTTGTCCATAGCATTGCATATCGTCGCATATAAGGGCAAAATTTTCGGTTATCTATATTTAAATCTCTCCACCACGATTCCTCGAGTCTCTGTCACTCAAATCGTCCGGTGTAGCTATTTAAATAGGGGCAACTGTAATACCCCAAATTTTACCCTTATATTTAGTCAGTCATTTCGCATATCGCCTCACATGTACATTTGCTAACCACTAACAAGTTATGAAGGGGTTTGTTTTGCAGATTGGGTCCCAAGGGTATTTTGGTCATTTTACACAAATTCTACCAATTCCTTGAAGACGGGCTGTTATTAAAATTCTGAGGCATTTGATACGTTATGGTTTTGAGGCATTTGTCTATCACCAGTTCTGATCATATTGAGATTTTAGCAGTTTGGTCGGTGGAATTTAATTATGAGTAGTGTTGAAACTGTTGTGATTATGGTGCACACCCATGTTTGGTTATGAAACGTTTGGTCAACATTTAGATGGGATTTTAATCAGATGATGAGGTCAGAATTACAAATGAGATGAGTGCACCAATAAGAATACCACTTGGGAGTGTTTATGTTTTATGACTATGTTAATGAATTTAAATACTTGTGGATTTATTCACAATCGTTTATATTTCTTAACTAAGAATAAAATATAAATAAATTCAAAATTTTGGGAATTTTATTTCATAGAAAAAATCTCATCATACAAGAAGTGGAGGTTGCTTCATATTTTCTAAATGCTGATACAGGGAAATACATTAAAGTTCTAAATCCTAAGGGATTACATTAAAGTATCTATCCTAAATCCTAAGAGCATCTAAAGGCCTTCATGTTGTCTTTGGACTTCTCCACGAATCCTCGGCTAACCTGCACATCAAAAAGAAAACAAACAGTGTAGAAAAAATGTTAGAAGTTTCTTGACACTCTCAGAACAATGTCATCATCGAGTGCCGGGAGTGGCACAACCGAAGCTGCGTCCTACCCCCGTTACCGATCCGCGCCGTGGGTGTCAGATCAGGTAATGCTTGTTCTTATCGATACGGGACATCCGAGAGATAGAAAAAATAAAAGAAGTGGGGCTGATTCGTTTTGCCGCGATTGGATTTCCAAACTGATACGAGAATAAGGCAACATAGGCAAGTTTTGACTCAAACCCGGATGCCGGCAGGTCTGAGTCACCTTGGTTTCAAAACTTCCAACACCTGAAAAGCCACAAGCGTCATCAGCATAAACAAAACCAGGAAGGGGCTCGCGCCAATACAGGTATGAATAGCCACCAAAGGAAACAAATCTGTACCAAACAGAATGAAGACCCAGGGTCCAGCAGAATGAACATCAAGTTCGAAATAGAACAAGAGAAGCCAAACTATGGCATCAAGTTGCACAAAAAGAAAATAAACCATCAAACGATGCAAGTTCATGTGCAAAGGTCCTACCAATCTGTCATAACACTCAGCAGAATCCAAAGAAGCGCCACAGCTCTGAACCAAACAAGAGAGTTCACCTCATAAAAATCAGAAGTAAATAAACGGACTGCACATCCAAATATGATGCTTAAAGCGCCTCAACAAGAATGAGAAACGGAGGCAAGATGTAACTCAGAAAGATTATCAGAACCAGCTCGATTACAAGGGACTCAGTCCATAAAAACTGTCATAGATGTTGCAATTGGAGGCACTGGGCTAGACTTAACATCATAGCCCATTGAATCAACCTGCCAAAACTACACAGAAGAGTTGAAATTCATGTCAGTTCAGAATTGCAGGCAGTATTAAATCATGGCACGGTTTGTACCAGCAAGAATGATCCCATATAAACATGTCAGTTCATGAGATAAACAAGCTATCAAATCATGCACAGTTCATAAAATAAACAAATCATCAAACACGGGGCTCAGTTAATCAAACATCATAGCCCAGGTCATCGCCACCAATTCAAGCAGCAATATGATCAGAAGCCAGGATGTAGTATCCTGTTCCAAAGGGTTCAGACAAAAGTCTTCACTACCATGAACCCGTCTCGACGGCAAAGACCAAGGCAAGGTGTCCATCCTGAAAGAAGAAAAAGAAAAGTAAGTGCTAGTGATCAGGATTGAATCAAAGCAAAATCGCATCAGGAATCAAATCAGTATCTAAATTCCCCAAAAGCAATCCAACTCGCAAATGGAAAGTTTCGAGTCAGGTCCAAATCATATCCCATTGGAACTCAATCTGGGAAAAATCAAAACAAGTCAAAATGAATCCATCAAGAAACCCCGTGAATTAATGCCAATCAATCCAATCTGAAGGCAAATCATATCAGAAAATAATAGAGATTTAGATTTGATGTCAATCCTAAAGCAGATCAAAACAAATCAGTTCAGGTTATTAAATCGAACAGGGTCAGAAGAATCAGCTGGAAATCAGAGACCAATCAAATCCTAAAAGGAGAAATAGGATTCAATCATGTATCAGCAAGAACCAAATCGTATCCCATTGGAATGTATTTTGGATCAATCAACGAACTAGTATCAAATTCATACCAGAAAAATGAATTGAGATCCCAATCGTATCAGAAAGCATCGCATTAGAACTCAATCTGGAAAATCAAAATCAAATAATATCACCACAAAATCAAATCTCAGAATAACGCTAGTTTAAGGCCCAAAAAGAGAGATAAAAGAAATTATAAATAGGGGAATACAACCTGATGCGCCGAAGGAGTTGAAACCCTAGAACGTAACCGCGAGAGAGAGAACGAAGAACACCCAGATCGCGGAGAAACCCTAGCGAAGAAATCGCATGCAGAAAACCCTAAACGGCGTGAGCTCAGACGAAGCGATCGTCATCATCGCTCAGAGAGATCACCATCACTGAACGCGAATCCACAACACCCCGAGAGATCACCTTCATCGTTCACGAAGAACGACGGGCAATCAACTCCACGGCCTCAGCTTCAGCATCATCGGCCAAATCAAATGTAAATGTGTTATCTCACATATTTTCGTGGTTCGTATTTTGTTTCAGGAACAGAGAAGGTCACGGCGCGAGGAAGAAGAGAGGAGAAAGAGATGAGAGAAGAGGAATGTGCGAACGGCGCCGAAGAAGCATTAGGGTTCCCAGAACCCTAATCTTTTTTCAATTAAGTTACTAACCGGGTTGGGTCCGGATGTGGTGACCGGCCCAACCCCTCCTCCTTTTTATTTTTTTTCTTTCTTTCTTTATTTCATTTTTTTTAAATTTAATTTGTTTATGTTTTAAAAAAAAAACTACATTAATATTTTAATTTTCATAATGTAAAAAAAAAAATCTTAAAAAAAAATAATATAATATTCTAGTTTTGTAATTATAAAAGAAAAACTTTTTTTAAAAAAAATAAATATTAAAAATAAATTGAAATCTTTTTATAAACTTTTTACTTTTGTAAATATAAAATAATGAAAAACTCCTTTTTTAAAAATGCAAAAATAAAACTTTTTTTTAAAAATTCTTTTGTAAGTTAGATTATTAAATATTAAATAAAACTATCTCAAATTTGTATCTCATTTTCTTCATTGCCTCGTAATTCATCTGATAGCCGGTTGACTTTGCCTACTAACATTGCTCATTGGTTTTGCAGCTTGTCATGTTTACCGTTATTTATTTCTCGATTCAAGTTTCGTTTATATTTGTATCTGCTTCTCAGTTGTAACCTCGCAAACCTAATAATCGCGTTTACTTTTCGCATTTAAATTTCCGCTAATGTATGGTTTAAATTTCTGCTGATGTATTGCAATATTTCTGTCACATTACACGCTCCGAAGGAACTAGGTCTAGCATTTGACCGCCGTGTCAATAGTCCTTAACTTCAAACCCTTTCACCTTACAAACCCTAATTTTCACAAATGCCTCGCCGCAGGCAAAATTACAATTTTACCCCTAGCATTAGGTCAAAGAGCCGCCGCGCTCATTTTAGGGTTTCCCGCCGCGGAATCCCTAATCTAACCCTAGTTACAACTTAACAATTCAACGTAGAGATTTGGAGTTTCTATACTCCGCGTAAGCGTGTCCTTAAGACATGTTTATTCCCCTTGAGACCTTGACCACAGTCAAGAAGTCTCTAACCTCCCTATTGAGGGGAACTACGATTACTCTGATTCCACTCCCGTAAGGATACGTAGGCACAAGATGCGATGTCTTGCCGAGTAAACTTAGAATTAACCCCTTAGGTTTATTTTCTCACTTTTAATCCTTTTGTACATATACCTTAAGCAAATAAATAAAGCAAAATAGTAAACATTTGAACAAAAGGTTCCTGTAGAGTACTACAGAAGTTTAGGGTGCTAATACCTTCCCTAAATTTAACCAACCCCCGAACCCTAGATCTTTCCCCGCATTGTGTTTACGATGCAAAAATAGGTTTTCCCTCTTTTGACCTTTTCCTTCGGATAAATCAAAGAGCGGTTGTGAATTGAATTGCGATTCAAACTCATTAATAGTTTGTGATCCTATTTCCACCGCAACAGATCCCATTTGAACTCTTCACTATAGGAAGTTCCTCATCTGATCATCCCCAGTGAGGTTCATGTCTCTAGTTCTTCGCTTCCCCAGTATAAAATCGCTCTTTTTCCCCGGTGGAAATTTACTTCTCTCCCTAGTGGAGTGTTTGCTCTTCCCCAGTGAGATTATCATCTTCATTGGAATTCTTGCATCCTCATGTGAAATTTTCCTCTCAGTTATCACTAGTCATGTTGGAACTATTGGTTGTTATACCTCGGTTTCCCCCAGTGTCGGATCCACAAAACCAGGTCCCATGAGTAGTTACTCGTTATTTTGTTTTTCTGTTCTCTGCATATGTCTTGCATCCAAGCATCATAAGGCATCATTCATAATTCATGGCATATCATGACCTGTCCTTTTGCATATCATCGGATCTAAGGGACAAAGTTTTTGGTTTTCTATATTTAAATACCTTTCACTGCGATTCTACGAGGATTGTCATCTCTCAGTTCCATCTAGTGAAGATATTTAAATAGGGGCAACTGTTGCACCCAAAATTTTGACCCCTTAGATTCTCATTATCATTTTAGGAGCATACTCATGGATTACCTAACCTTAACCCAGTGCAAGTTTGGCTTTGTCAAGTTACAGATGAATCAGGGTTGTGTACAGTCAAATCGAAGCTTTAGAGTTTGTGATCAATCCACGTTTTAGGCTAATTCAATCATGAAACAAGATCAAGGGTATCATATGATATCAATTGAGTACCCAACTGAGGTTGTTACCCCAGAATTAAGAACAGTGCACTTCAGGGCACCCGATTAGGGTTTTTGACTAGTAAAAGTCAACTGTAGTTTGACTTTGATGTTGGAAGGTGTTTTAATGGTGGGATTATTATCCATGAAGTTCATATAGCTTAATAAAGTTCATTCAATAAGTGTCAAAGTCTCAGGAGGTCCAGAGTGTCAACAGACGACTCGGTAGTCACCGATCGATCGTACGGTTGACCAAAAAGTAAACTCTTCAAATTTAAGGAATTGGACTTCAAAGTGTGAATAAAAAATGTTCCTTATGTAATTTTGCACTTGCCTATCAATTTTCATGACCATTGGATCAAGGATGGAGAAGTAATCAAAAAATCGGGAAATTAGGGTTTTGAAAGGGGCTAAACCATAACTCCTTAACCACACATCCAAATGAAGTGGTTCAAAGCTCAGTAGAAAGCTCATGACAAATCCTACAAAAGTACCTAAGTGGTCCATGATCAGAAAATGCATAGATTTGGAGGTATGACCAAGTTCATTTTGAGAAGGGAAAAAGACTTAGAAAAATTTCACTTTCAAGCTCATTTTTTAGCAACTTTGAGAGGTCTTTTGGCCAAGTTCCTTTGAGAATTTGAAACTCATGAAAGCATGAATATTTTATATCTATTTGAGGGCTTTCTAAAGAATACTAGAAGATCTCAAAAGGATTTGTGAGCTGAGAGTTATGGATTTGGCAAGATGGTGTTTTCACACTTGAGTCCCACATTGACAAACTTTCAAAAATCATTCCTTTGATCAATTGGACCAATCTCAGCTTTTGAAACATGTTTTATCTGATATGTAGAGAGTTTGTAGCATGGAAGTACAAAGGAAATGCAGAAGGTGTGGAATTAGCCAAGCTTGCAAGTGGGCTTGCAAGTGGCTTTACAACTTGCACCTAAAGTAAAAATGGCAAGCATGAGGTGGAAAGACAAATCTGAACCAGCCATCAACCTATGCATTCTAGCCTGCATTTAGCCACTTCAAACTCATCATGAAGCCTGACTTTAGAGCTTACCTATCAGCCAAGGAAACCTCTTTGTGGAGGTTTGATCCAAAAAGCAAATCTTTCCTTCATGTGAAGGAAATCTCCAAATCTGCCCACTACTCCCATTTGCCTATAAATAGAGGCACTCCCCACCTCATTCCATACACAATAGATCTTCTAAAAACCAGAGAAAGATCAAGCTCCCACCCTTTCACACTTTTCTCCAAAAAATCACCAAGTTCACAAAATTGCCAAAAAACCACAAAAATCTGCCTTGGTACAATTGCTGCCAAAATCATTTCTCCACACTTAAACTCACCAAACATCATCCCCACAACTCATAAATATGATATAGAAGGTGTTCCAACCATTGAACCACTCAAAAACCTCATTCTCTAAAAAGTCAACTTCCATACCAAGTTACTTTGACTATGATGCACAAAATCTGTCAAAACTTGTTCTAGGCATTTGCTTGATGTTCTAATCACTCAAACACCTCACATATATCATTTCTCAACTGTCTAAAGTGTTAAGGATCATTGATGGAGTTTATTTCTCCAACTGTCTTGATGTTTGCATCCTTGCTTCAAAAAGAAGAAATCTCCAAAGCTAGGTGCATTTGAAATTTTCTCTGGGTTTCTTGGTGTTTCAATCTGCTCAACATAGCCTACAAGAGGTATGTAGACAATCAACCTCCTCATTTATATCATAATCTCATGTTTGGAATTTTTGAGCTTGTGGTAGTATTGAAAAAGTGTCATTTTCATGTCATATGTCAAAATTCTGTTTTGGAGGCAATAGGTTTGAGTGGTGAGTTGGGTCATGCTCAATTCCTTATTTATGATATGCATATGTGATTGGTATGACCTGTTTCAATTGTTCTTTTCTTTTCACATCCAAATGCCTCATTTGCATTTTAATGGCCACCAACATGTCAAAACTATTTCCATTTGAAGTATGCTTGCTTTTTGGGTTTGGATACCCTTAACTTCATATCCATGATGTGTATGAGTGACTTAATTGGGCTGACTTTGCTTTCAACCTGAATTGTACTCTTTGATGCTTCACACATGCCAAAATTTACACTTGAGCATCACTTTTCATTACATACCATTTAGGGCTTGTTTTCTTGGCTTAAACTCACTCAATACAATGTATGTGTGGTGTGTATATGTTTCATTTGACCTGAACATGTTTGGAATCAAAACTGAACCTCATCATGCATCTCACCAGTTTGGCAGCTTGCATATCATTTCTTATTTCAAACTGCTCTGATCCAAAACTCTTGATTGAATTCATTCATTATCATGTTTTCAATATGTGTGTGCATTTAATCCAATTTGAAACTGCCTAGAATCAGAACTGGACACCATCTTACATTGCATCATAAACATCAAAATTGCAACTCAGACCTCATTCTTTGTAATAGTCCTTTTAAAACTCCAAATTGTGTTCAAATCCATTCAATATCATGTATATGTGCTATGTGTGTGATTAATTGGATCAGAAAATGTTTGGAACTGAAGTTTCATCTCATCATGCCTCATATTCATGACAAACTTGCAATTTGTGAACCATTTCTCATAGCAGTCTTTTTCCAACTTGTTTTGATGTTTGAATCCACTCAATATCATGTATATGTGATGTGTATATGTTTGAATTAGTCTGAAAATGTTTTGAACTGAAATTGAATATGCTCATGCAATTCACACACACAAACTTGCATTCTAAACACTACATTTCATACCAGTCAGTTTTAAGCCCTACTTTGTGTCCAATCTCATCCACTAGCATGTATTCAATGTGTGTAAGTGTTTAATTTGGTCAAAATGTACATAGAAACATAACTGAACATCAACTTGCATTTCCCATGACAGTTTTGCATTTTGCACATCATTTCTTACATCCAATTGTTTTGATCTGTTTCTTTGGCATGAATGCACTCAATAACATATATGTAAGGTGTATGGGCGTTTGAAAGGGTTTGAAAGTACTTGGAACTGAAATTGGATATCTTCCTGCACCTCACAAACACAAATTGACAGCTTGAGCACCACTCTTCACACCAACTTGTTTTGCACTAAAACTATGATTTGATTTCACTTGTATGCATATTGGTAACATGTGTATGTGTTTGGTTTTGCGCAAATGTGCTTCACACTGTTTTTGATTTGCTCATGTTGGTCAAAGTGATAAATGGCAGTTTGAATGCAATCTCCTACCTCAGTCTGTTTTGAATCCTTCTTGATGTTTAGACACTCTTGATAATGTGTACATATGATGTGTATGAGGTTGCCTTGCTTTAATTTTGCATCAACTCTGACTTGACATTCCTACTGCATCACATCATGTTTTACTTGCAAATGAAATGCCATTTTTCATGTTAACTTGTTTCTATCATCAACACCTGTTTAGATCCATTTCATGACATAATTATAGCATGTGCACATGTTTTGATTGACCTGAAATCACTTGAAACTCAAACATGGCTTCACACTGCACTTCACAAGCACATTTGAACAGCATGAGCACGAATTATCACAATAGCTTGCCTTGCACCAATTTGGTCATTTGAATTCACTTAAATGTATATTTGCAGCATGTGTGTATGTTTGATTTAAATTGAAATGAGTTGTAGCCTTAAATTGATACCTTCATGCATAATAACATGCCATTCTTGCAACTTGCATATCACTTTACATTGCAACCTGTTTCTCACCTCATTGATTGTTTGAATTCACTCAATAGCATGAATATGATATGTACACATGATTTGTTTTACTTGAAAGTACTTGGAACTGCATTTGAACTTTCTATTTGCACTTTCACAAACACATTTGGCATGTTAAATTCCACTTTGCACCACAGACTGTGTTGAACCAAAATAATGGCCTGAACTCATTCATTATCATATTTGCATTGTGTATGCATGATTACATTAATTTAGAACTGGCTGTAACATGATTTTCATTTCAAAATGCACATCAAACTTCCAAAATGCACACACCATCGGGTTTTAAAATGGAAGAGGAATTTCAAAAATCTAAAAGTGCCATCATGTTCCTTGTGTTTTTCTACTCAATTTGCACTAAAGGTTTGTAAAAATCCATGGAAAATTGACTGAGTTATGATCAAAATGCAAAACCATGAGTTTGTGTGTTTTTGTGCCCATCTTGCTTTGAATATCTCCCATATATATTTATGGGGTGGCTTTAATAAATGGATGTAAAGCCACCCCAGTGGTAAGCAACTTGTCACTTAAGCGCCTATTACCTTGCAAGCATGGGTTCGACCCCTGAGGAGGGCAACCCTTTTACCAATTTTTGCCATTTTTCAACCAAATTTCAAAAATTCATATCTCCTTCAATATTTATAATTTTTCACCCATTCTTTTTGCATTATGTTCATATTGATGCCTACTTTCATTATGTATTTTTAAATTCCATGTTTTCCTAATTTTTCATCCCTTTTGGCTATGTGCAAGTTAAGTGCGTTTTGTGATCGTTTTCGCGTATGCAGATGAATTTTTCTCTTGTTATACTTGTGATTGTTTGTAATACTTGATTGCATTCATGTTATTAAATGTTATTTAACATGCTAGGATTTCTTCTTTGGTTGTTACCATGTTTACTTTGTCCCCCCTGTTGAATTTACTTGAGCTCGATCTGTCGTCACAGTTCCTGCTTGATCATCTGCTTTGATTGCCATCAATGCATCTTTATTTTTATCATTTCACATGCTCATTTAATGGTTGTCCCCATGAATGTATCTTTATCATGTTGTTACTTTGCTTATTGTTTTCTTACACCAAGTGATGAAGCTTGTTAGCTCTCATCCAAGTTGCCTTCCCCCTCTCTTTCCAAAGGAACAGTCTTCCCAATAACCCTTATGTTATGGATAGCTCATTCACCCATTCCTTTGACTTTGTTAAGTCACTGGAATCTTAGTTTAGAAGCCATTAGACTTTGCTTTAAGTCTAAGAAACCCACCTGTACTAGGAGTGTTCTTCAACTAAAACCCTAGGAAAGAGTTTGTCAACTCTGTGTAAGAATCATTGTCATGATTTCTTACTTCCCCTTTTGAATGTTACAACTTAGATTAGGTAGTTTTGTCAAACTCCATACAAACATTGTCATGTTTGTTCCCCTTTGAACCTTGATCATAATCAAGTGTTATTCTTCCCTTGTGAGGCGAACTACGATCGCTCTGATTCTATCCTAGTCAGGATACGTAGGCAGAAGATGCCACGTCTTTGCGAGCAAACGTAGAGAACCATCTAGGTCTTTTACTTATTTTTATCCCAACTCCCTTATCCCAATCCATAGTACATATTTCACACTTAGCAATCAATCAAACAAAAGGTTCCTATAGAGTACTACAGATGCTTAGGGTGCTAACACCTTCCCTAGGTATAACTAACCCCCGATCCCCGAATCTCTTAGCGTTGTTCCTACATCGCGAAAAGGGTTTGTCTTTCTTTAGACCTTTCCTTTGGATAAATTAAAGTTCGGTTGTAAAAGAATTAAGATTCAAGTTAATATAATAGCTTGATATCCGATTTTCACCGTAACAATATGTTTGAATCTTTAAAAATGACGCATGAAGGAAACTCCCAAGTAAAGGTGACAAAGGCCTTAGCGCTCATTCAGAAATACGAAGCCTTCAAGATGGAGGAATCTGAATTTGTGGAAGCTATGTTCTCAAGATTTCAGATTCTAACTGCTGGTCTGAAGGTTCTGGACAAAGGTTACTCTACTGCTGATCACGTCAAAAAGATAATCAGAAGCTTACCAACAAGGTGGAGACCAATGGTGATGGCGCTGAAGCTTGCAAAGGATCTGGATAAGATCACTCTGGAGGAACTTATCAGTTCCTTAAGGAGTCATGAAATTGAGCTGGAAGAAGACGAACCTCAGAAGAAAGGTAAGTCTATTGCGCTAAAATCTAACAAATTTGCTAAAGCTTTATAGGTAATTGAAGAAAGCTCTGAAGAATCTTCCTCTGAAGAAGATGAATTGTCTTTGCTGTCCAGAAGGATAAACCAACTTTGGAAGCATAAACAAAAGAAGTTCAAAAACTTCAAGAGATCTGATCATCATGGCGAATCTTCTGGACATAAGAAATCTAGAAAGAAAGATGTATTGTGCTACGAGTGCAAGGAGCCAGGCCACTATAAAAATGAATGTCCCCAACTTCTGAAGGAGAAACCCAGAAAGAAGTTTGAAAAGAAGAAGAAAGTTCTAATGGCCACGTGGGATGATTTAGATGCTTCTGAATCTTCATCAGAGTCAGAAGATGAATGTGCTAATGTGGCACTGATGGATGACATGGAGGACCACGAAGAAACTGCTGAATCTAGATCAGAATCAGATTCAGAAGAGGTATTTTCTGAACTTATTAGAGCTGAACTTACTGAAAGTTTATCTGAAATTCTTGAAAGCTACAGTAAGATCAAACTCAAATACAAGAAGCTTCATAGCTATCTTGCATCTGAGACTAATCAGCTGAGATCAAAAGTTGCTGAGCTTAAAGAAAATAATCTTAAAATGAAAAATGATTTAGAAAAAGCTCAAAATTCTGACTCAGATCCTATGTCATGCTCTAAAAACATTTTAGAAGAGTATGATTATAGCTTTCAGAGGTTTCTGTCCAGAGGCCTAGATAGAAGCAAAATGGCTTCCATGATCTATGGCGTAAGTAGAAACAACAGAAGAGGAATTGGATATGAATCACCCTTTGGGAAGGATTTAAATCCAAAACCTGTTGATAAGCTGATCATTAAGTATTCCCCTCTGTATACTCACTTTAAATATGGTCACTTAAATGATATTAAGCACACACGTTCTGATCAGAACAAACCTGTGTTTAATAAACCAAAACTTCATCAGAACAAAGATGCTTTTAAGGGAAAGAAATTCAGACAAAATTTCAAACCTACTAACCCCAGAGGACCCAAGAAAATATGGGTACCTAAGGATAAAATAATTTTTGTTACAAATGTCCTTAGCAGCAAAGTTGAGACACTAATCATGGTACCTGGACTCTGGCTGCTCACGTCACATGACGGGAAGAAGGTCTATGTTCCAAAGCCTAGAACTTAGATCTGGAGGTGACGTGAAGTTTGGAGGGAACCATAAGGGAAAAATCATTGGCTCTGGAACTATTGGTAATGGTAACCTCCCTTCCATATCTAATGTCTTACTTGTTGAAGGATTAACACATAATCTATTGTCCATAAGTCAATTAAGTGACAGTTGTTATGATATAATCTTCAATAAAAAATGTTGTAAAGCTGTGAGTCAAAAAGATGGTTCAATCCTCTTTAATGGAAAAAGAAAGAACAACATTTACAAATTTAATCTTTCAGAACTAAAAGTTCAGAATGTAAAATGCCTTCTGTCTGTTAACAATGAGCAATGGGTCTGGCATAGAAGATTGGGTCATATTAGTATGAGACGTATATCTCAGATTAATAAGCTCAATCTGGTCAGAGGACTTCCCAAGTTGAAGTTCAACTCAGATGCTCTTTGTGAAGCATGTCAGAAAGGAAAATTTTCAAAATCTTCTTTCAAAGCTAAAAATGTTGTTTCTACCTCTAGACCATTAGAGCTGCTTCATATTGATGTGTTTGGACCAGTGAAAACTGCATCCATCAGAGAAAGAAGTATAGATTAGTCATAGCTGATGACTACAGCAGATGGACATGGGTAAAATTCCTGAAACACAAGGATGAGTCACATTCTGTATTCTTTGACTTCTGCAAACAACTCCAAAACAAAAAAGAATTTAAAATTGTTAAAGTCAGAAGTGATCATGGTGGAGAATTTGAAAATAAATACTTTGAAAAATATTTTAAAGAAAATGGCATTGCACATGATTTTTCTTGTCCTAGAACTCCTCAACAAAATGGAGTTGTAGAAACGAAAAATAGAACATTGCAAGAAATGGCCAAAACCATGATCAACGAGACTAACATGGCAAAACATTTTTGGGCAGAAGTAGTGAACACAACTTGTTATATTCAGAACAGAGTGCCTGTAAGACCTCTTCTGGAGAAGATGTAACACCCCATTTCTATATCCCCAATAAATCAAATAAATCATTTAGGCACATATTAAAATCCATCAGAGTATAATTAAAACATGGTATAAAAGAGGTGCGCCACATCATACTTGAATTTAAAACATACAACACCTGCTCAATAGAGATATGCAATAGTGGGGTAACTTTCAACAGAGAAACTTAGTCCTCATACCCACATCTCAATATTTAGAATAAAAGCGGAAACATCTAAATATTGATAACCATCAAACCTATATACATATATATATATATATATATATATATATATATATATATATATATATATATATATATATATATATATATATATATATATATATATATATATATATATATATATATATATATATATATATATATATATATATATATATATATATATATATATATATATATATATATATATATATATATATATATATATATATATATATATATATATATATATATATATATATATATATATATATATATATATATATATATATATATATATATATATATATATATATATATATGTATGTATGTATGTATATCATCTAGTTTAATTCACATCATAATTCATGTTTCCATAATCATTCCACAGCAAGATACATATACAACGTATCACAAAAGAATCATATATCCTAGCTACCTGATGCTACATCTCAGAGCTAACCGACAAAAGAATGAAGACACGCTTCACAAAAAGACCTCCAACATACCTACTCTGCAATGCCTTGTAGAGCATCATAAAACAGCAGAAGGGTGAGAAATATTATCATAATAATCAATGCATATAATTATATATATCTACAATCTTAGAGTACACATAATCAACATTCTCACCATAAGTCATCCATATATGTCACAATGTATATACAAATATATGGATAATCACCAAGCACATTCATCATACATACATCCATAATTCACTCATTTCCATATAAACATTTACAATTATGTTTATTCATCAATTCACAACTCTCAGTTCGACAATTCATACACATATGCATACTTCATACAACAATTATACCTATGCCATGTGACTCAATGCAACTCATGCCATGTGGTACCAACACTTGTTATTATTTTTCGGTTTTTACATTTAAACCGGGTCCGTTCCCTAGACCAATAACAAACAAAATCCCATTCCCTAAGCTTTCAAACCCCACTCTAGGTTTGGGACAAGTCACTAGTCTCCACGAAACTAGCAAGTATTGCCTCTTGACAACAAATGATGCGTATGCAATCAACAAACAAATGCATTTAAGACCGTTCCCGCATCTTAATCCCATGCATTCTCAAATAATTCATCACACAAGAATTATAACATGATTGTACACACAACACATTTCATAATCACCAAGGTACTCATACTTTCACACATCATCATTACATTTATCAAGTAATGCACAAGAATACACATCATGGTGCTTCACATACAATCGCATACAATCAATATGCATTCAGAATATTGCGCCAAACGTCAACGAACTCCATTACAATCATCATGCACTTTTAATCAATTTAAACAATGCATATATTTGCCAACAAGGCCACATTTCACAATCTAGGATTCACGCCATACGACTACCCACAACATATCATAATACAACACACAAGTTATGCGTTGAAAAACCAAAGTATTATCATCGGATGGGAACAACAGAAATAAAACAATGTTGTCATGCCCGCTGGCTCACTCGCCTAGCGAAGGCATAGCGATCATTCGCTACTGGCTCGCCTAGCGAATGTGCTAGCGAAGCCTGCCTTTTTTCTAATGGAAGTGTTCGCTACCCAACTTGCTTAGCGAAGGTTTAGCGAACACTCGCTCCAGCAAACAAGGGTCATTTTGGTTCTGTCCAAGTCTAGGACCATTCTCTACTGGCTCGCTAGCAGCTCGCCTAGCGAACCACTCGCTAGCTCGCTCGCTAGCTGCTCGCTTAGCGAACCTCTGCGATCTCTAAAAACCTCTACTGTCCGAAAATGTCACAAGGTCCAAAAATCACCCGATTTAATTCCAACAAGTTTCCATAGTCTTAGCCTATCATTCCTCGACTAAACTGCATTACTTATTCCAAATTCTAACCGTTAAAACATCAGTTTCTATCAATTAAACCATTTCGACCTAAAAATGGAAAATGAGTAAAAACTCTCCAACAATCCAAATCAATCCATCAAAAGCATACATAATCATACACATTGAGAAAATAATAAGATTTCACACCCTTACCCGATTAAATCGAATCCTAGATGTTGATCTTGAGCTATCCAAGCTTTTCCTCTATTTTCTCCTCTTCTCTCTTCTTCCTTGTTTCTTTCTCTTCCTTTTCTCTTCTTTCTATTTCTATCCTTTTCTTTTCTCTCCTCTAATCCACTTATATCGCTTTCTATTCTATTTCTCTCCAAACATCTATTAATACATTTTCTCACAAAATATCTCATCTTATCATTAAATAAGAAATGTATAAAATCCCCTCCAATCTATTTTCCCCGAAAACTCTCAAAATCGGTAAAATAGCATAATATGCAAACATAACATATCAACAAATCAATTTCACAATTAAAATATTAATCACCCAAATAAATCAAAAGACTCAACAAAATTGGAAATCAGAATCGGGGCGTTACAACTCTCCCCCACTTTAGAAATTTTCGTCCTCGAAAATGTTACCTGATTCAAACAACTCTGGATATGACTCTCGCATCCCACTCTCTAATTCCCAAGTCATATTGCCTTCCGCAGCGCCTCCCCATGCTACTTTCACAAGCGCAATATCCTTGCCTCTTAGCTTCTTAACTTCACGGTCCAAAATTCTAATCGATAAAGCTTCAACCGTAAGGTTATCTCTAACCTCAACCTCGTCCATAGGAATAACATGTGGCGGATCCGGAACATACTTCCAAAGTTACGAAACATGGAACACATCATGGAGATTAGCAAGTGACGGCGGTAAAGCAACCCGATAGGCTACCTCTCCTATCCTCTGCAAAATTTGATAAGGACCAATAAAACGCGGCGTCAACTTACGCGACTTTAATGCTCTACCAACACCAGTTATTGGAGTAACTCGAAGAAACACGTGATCTCCCTCCTGAAATTCAAGTGCTTTCCTCCTCTTGTCATGATAACTCTTTTGACGACTCTGAGAAATCTTCATCTTCTCTTGAATCATCTTAATCTTATCGGTAGTCTGCTGGACTATTTCGGTTCCAACTACAAAACTCTCTCCGGACTCAGACCAACACAATGGCGTCCTACACCGTCTACCATACAATGCCTCAAACGGTGCCATACCAATACTCGAATGAAAACTGTTGTTATAAGTGAATTCAATCAAAGGTAAGTAGCTATCCCAAGCTCCTCCCTTTTCCAATACACAATCTCTCAAAAGATCCTCAAGTGGTTGAATCGTCCTCTCAGTCTGGCCATCGGTCTGCGGATGATAAGCAGAACTCAAACGTAACTTCGTACCCAAAGCACTTTGCAAACTCTCCCAAAACCTCAAAGTAAACCTCAGATCTCTATCTGACACAATGCTAGACGGAATACCATGCAAACTGACAATCCTTTCAATGTACAACTTTGCCAATCTCTCCAACGGGTAATCTATTCACATAGGAATAAAGTGAGCAGATTTGGTCAATCAATCCACAATAACCCAAATAGCTTCAAAGTTACTCGGCGTTCTAGGTAAACCAGACACAAAATCCATAGATATGCTATCCCATTTCCACTCAGGAATAAACAACGGTTGCATCAAGCCTGACGGTTTCTGATGCTCAATCTTTGACTTCTGACAAGTCAAACAAGAATACACAAACTCGACAATATCCTTCTTCATACGAGGCCACCAAAATACTTTCCTCAAATCTTGATACATCTTAGTAGCACCCGGATGAATACTCAATTCACTACGATGTACTTCTTCAAGAATACTCTTCTTCAACTCAACAATATCAGGAATAAAAACTCTATCCCGACATCTCATGATACCATTTTCATCAATCTGAAATTTGTAGAAGCAAGCATACTTCAATCTCAACGTTTTGATGATGTCAACTCAACTCAAGCTCACTTCATGATTACAAAAAGTCAAGGCTTTCAAACTGATCAAGTCTATGCAATTATAACTTACAAGTCAAGCTGCTGTGCAAATTATCTTTCATCTGTCAAGACTTGGACACAAGGCTCGTATATCAAAACTTCCTCTTTAATTTGATATACAAGTGTTCAAACAATCCATAATTTTTGCATACTGCATTGGCATGTTTTTAAACTCTTTAGAATTGGTATAACACTTAAAACATAAATATTTTTCTAAGTTTTTACAGTGTTAACCGATTAACCATATGGGTTAATCGGTTAACGCCCTTAAAATTTGAATTCTTTGAGCTAACATTACAGTGTTAACCGATTAACCTATATGGTTAACCGATTAACACTGAACGTATTTTGAAAAATTGCTTCCTTTCAAGTTCAAATATTGTTTGAATGTTATACCTTTCCATCTTTTTATTCATACTCAATTATACCTTTTTGAAAGGGTGTTTTGGCTCATATAAATTCTGATTATTTCAAAATTGAAAAACACCTCCAATAATTTTCAAAATATTCATTGAATCAAATTCACTCAAATTCAAATTTTTTCAAATTTTTTCAAAGTGTTCATATTGTTCATATATTTCATATCAATAGCATTGAACACTTGTATTGATACTAAAGAGTGAATTCTGATCAAAAGGAGAAGATCAATCTATGTATTGATATCATTGCTATTACTCTCAAATCAATTCATTCAAATTGCTTGTATTGTGACTTGTGATCCAAGACTGTTGGACACAAGGGTTAGTGCTTGCAAGAGGATTGTTCTTGCACACTAAGTTGCTGTATAGTTGTTAGAAAGTAGGCCTCACCGGTTGATGGTGTGATAGGTTGTACAATTCTATAACTATAGTAAATTGTCTTTCATGTTGAAAGGGGAGTGGGGTACTCTCAGATTGTGAGGGGAACCACTATAATTCTCCGTGTTCTTTCCTTTTCTGCATTTACCGCTTTCATCACCAACATTCTTAAAGAAGTAAAATTCAAGAATACCGAAAAACTGGAAAAAGTTTCTAAAGCCTAATTCACCCCTTACCCCCTCTCTTAGGCATACTCTGTACTTACAATTGGCATCAGAGCAGGTTAAGGTAACCTGTTCCTAACGATTCAGTATGGCTTCCGCTAGTACCAACCCGGTTTTCAAAGATGGTGGAAGTAGTAACAAACCACCACTCTTTTCTGGAGAATATTTTGATTTTTGGAAAATCCGTATGAAAGCACATCTTGAGGCTCAAGGAGACGATATATGGGAAACCGTAGAAACTGGTCCACATGTTCCTAAAAGTGTTGTAAATGGTGTAGGCACTCCAAAGATAAAATCCTCATATGATGAAGATGACAAGAAGAGAATCTTAAATGAGAAGAAAGCAATCAACATACTTCAAAGCGCTCTCAGTATGGACGAATTCTTCCGTATATCACAGTGTAAATCGGCAAAGGAAATTTGGGACACCTTGGTAGAAACGCATGAAGGGACAGCCGAAGTAAAAAGATCAAGACTCAACACGTTAAGTCAAGAATATGAGATGTTCCGTATGCAGCCTGGTGAATCTATTGTTGCCTTACAAAAGATATTCGTTCATCTAATAAATCATTTGATTTCTCTCGGGAAGACCTTCACCAATGATGATCTCAACTTGAAAGTCCTAAGATCATTAACAAGAGAATGACAACCAAAGGTGACCGCTATTTCGGAAAAGAAGAGTCTCTCAACGATGACATCCGCTTCATTATTTGGCAAACTTCAAGAGCATGAATTAGAACTTGGAAGGCTTGAGAAGCAGGAAAGTCAAGATAAAAAGTCCAAAGGAATTGCCTTGAAGATTGACACAAAGGATGACAAAAACGACGAATCTTCCGAAGATGAGAATTTCATGCTTCTAGTAAAGAAGCTTGGTAAGTTTTTTAATAATAATAAAAATTTCTCTTTTCCTAAAAAGAATAGACATTTCAGGAAAAAGGAGGCATCCACATCAAATCAAGAAGTCACATGTTACGAATGTGGGAAGCAAGGTTATATAAAGCCGGATTGTCCAAAACTTGCAAATAAAGGAAAATTCAAAGGCAAGAAGGACTTCAAAAATAAGAAGGCCTATGTTGCTTGGGATGATAATGAGATAAGTTCATCATCGGAATCGAAAAGCGACGAATGTGCACATATGGCTCTTATGGCATCACATCATTCCGATGAAGACATTGATGAGGTTAGTAACAACTTTTCTATTTATGAAAATGATGCACAAGAAGTCATAGATGAACTTCTAAAAGAATGCAAGACTTTGTATAAAAGCATCTCATCCCAAAAGAAAAGAATTTCATTTTTAGAAGAACAAAATACTGTTTTTATAAAAAATATTGTAAATGAAAAACAAAAATTGATGGATGAAAAACAAAGTCTTGTATGCAAAAATTGTGAATCTTTATCTTTTTAAATTGTTCAACTTAAAAGAGTTTTAGAAAGATACGAAAAAGGCCAAATTGGCTTGGAGGAAATTCTTAGGCACCAAAGATATCCTAATGATAAAAGTGGACTAGGATATTCTAAGTTTTCCAAACCAAGCACAAATGAAACCATTTTTGTAAAAGAAAGTGAACAAGTTGTTAAAGAAAAGGTAAACAATTCTAATGTTGTGCATCAAAGTCATAAAAAGAAAAGAATTGTGAAGAAAAAGAATTATGTTCCTAGATATAGAAGTCATTTTCAACCTACTTGTTTTTATTGTGGAATTAAGGGTCATACACCTAATGCTTGCTATGTGCGCAACTTTGGTGTTGCTAAAGGGAATTATGTGTGGGTTGAAAAGGGCACTAACTATCAAGGACCCAAAGCAATTTGGGTACCTAACACTACTTGATTTTGTGTTGTAGTTATGCTTGAAGACAACTTCTAATCAATGGTATCTTGATAGCGGTTGTTCGAAGCATATGACGGGAGATATAAACAAATTTTCAAGTCTATCTTTAAAGGCCAAAGGATACGTTACTTACGGTGATGATAATAAAGAAAAGATTCTTGGAGTTGGAACCGTTGGTGCACCTCCATGTACAATCATCGAAGACGTTCTTTTTATGGAAGGCCTTAAACACAACCTACTTAGCATAAGTCAATTGTGTGACAAAGGGTTCCGAATCAACTTCACAAAGGATGAATGTTTGATAGAACATGAAGTCACCCATGACATCTTGCTAAAAGGTAAAAGATTTAATAATATTTTTATGATCTCTTTTGATGACTCTTCCTTGAAGGTAAAATGTCTTATGGCGAACAACAATGAGGCGTGGATTTGGCATAAAAGTTTTGCTCACATTCACATGGAGAATTTAAATAAGTTCATAAAGCATGATCTAGTTGTTGGACTTCCGAAGATAAAATTCATCAAGGATAAATTATGCGATGCATGTCAAAAGGGAAAATAGACCAAGACAACTTTCAAATCCAAGCAAGTGGTTTCTACATCAAGACCACTTCAATTGCTGCACATGGATCTTTTTGGTCCATCGAGAACGAAAAGCTTCGGAGGTAGTATTTATGCTTTAGTTATTGTTGATGATTTCTCATGATACACATGGACATTGTTTTTAGTGCAGAAAAATGATGCTTTCAAAGCATTCAAGAAATATGCGAAGCAAATTCAAAACGAGAAGTCAATCACCATAGCCTCCATAAGAAGCGACCATGGTGGAGAATTCCAAAATTCAGATTTTGAAGATTTTTGCAAAGAGCATGGAATTTATCATAATTTTTCCGCACCAAGGACTCCTCAACAGAACGGTGTCGTAGAACAGAAGAATAGGTCACTGGTGGAGCTTGCTAGAACAATGCTTAGCGACTCGAATCTTCCTAAATATTTCTGGGCAAAAGCAGTTAGCACAACATGTTTCATAAGCAACCGTGTTAATATTCGACCAATTCTCAAGAAGACTCCGTATGAGCTGTTCAAGGGTAGGAAACCAAACATTGCATTTTCCACATATTCGGATGCAAATATTTTGTTCTCAACAACAATAAGGACAATCTCGGTAAGTTTGATGAGAAGTCCGACGAAGGTATATTTCTTGGTTACTCTCTTTCAAGTAGAGCTTTTAGAATTTTTAATAAAATAACTCTTACTATTGAAGAATCCATTCATGTTTCTTTTGATGAGACTAGCCCCTTGAAAGAGGATAATATTATTGTGGATGATGATGATATAGTAGGTTCTTCACAACAACAAGAAGAGACTTCAAAGAATCAAGCAATACCACAAGAAGAGACTTCAAAGAATCAAGCAATACCACAAGAAGATGTCACTCAAATCATTGAAGAACATCAAGATCTTTCGAAGGAATGGAGAATGCATAGAGATCACCCGATAGATAAAGTTATTGGTGATATTAGCCAAGGCGTTGCAACTCGACTAAATCTTAAGGATGCTTGTCTCAACATGGCTTTTGTGTCTCAAATTGAACCAACCAAGATTGATGAAGCCTTAGGCGACGACCAATGGATTGTAGCGATGCAAGAAGAACTCAACCAATTCGAAAGGAATCAAGTTTGGAATCTCGTACCAAGACCAGACAACAAGCACATCATAGGAACGGGATGGGTGTTTAAGAACAAACTTGATGAGAATGGGATCATAGTTCGTAACAAAGTAAGATTGGTCACACAAGGCTACAACCAGGAGGAAGGAATTGATTTTGATGAAACGTTCGCTCCGGTAGCAAGGTTAGAAGCAATTAGATTATTACTTGCTTATGCTTGTTCTATGAATTTTCAGTTGTTCCAGATGTATGTCAAAAGCGCTTTCCTGAATGGCTACATCAACGAAGAAGTCTACGTCAAACAACCTCCGGGTTTTGAAGACTTCAAGAATCCCTCGCATGTTTACAAACTGAAAAAGGCACTCTACAGACTGAAACAAGCACCAAGAGCATGGTATGACCGCCTTAGCAATTTCTTATGTGAAAAGGGATTTACAAAAGGAAAGGTTGACAAGACATTGTTCATAAAGAAGATCAAAGGAAACACCTTATTGGTCCAAGTCTATGTCGACGACATCATCTTCGGATCAACAAACAAAGAGCTTTGCGAAGAATTTTCACTTATGATGCAAGGAGAATTCGAGATGTTCATGATGGGAAAACTGAAGTATTTTCTTGGACTACAAATCAAGCAAACAAAGGATGGCATCTTTCTTAATCAATCCAAGTATTGCAAAGAATTATTGAAGAAATTCGATATGGATAGTTACAAGGTGATGTCCACTCCTATGGGATCCGGAACATACGTTGATCAAGATGAATCCGGTACTCCAATTGATATAACAAAATATCGAGGTATGATCGGCTCATTACTATATTTGACGACAAGCCATCCTCACATTATGTTTAGCGTTTGTTTGTGTGAACACTTTCAAGCAAGTCCGAAGGAATCGCATCTCACCGCCGTGAAGAGAATTATAAAGTATCTCAAAGGGACAACAAACGTCGGATTATGGTATCCTAAAGGTAGTACTTGTTCTTTAGTTGGTTACTCTGACGCTGACTATGCAGGATGTAAGACCGATAGAAAAAGCACAAGTGGTACGTGTCACATTCTCGGGAATGCACTAGTGTCATGGGCCTGCAAGAAGCAAGCGTGTGTGGCACTCAGTATAGATGAAGCAGAATATATTGCAGCAGGAAGTTGCTGTGCACAAATTTTGTGGCTCAAGCAACAACTCCTGGATTACGGTGTAGATCTCGGTTGCATTCCTCTTCGATGTGATAATACAAGTGCCATCAACATTACAAAGAACCCGGTCATGCATTCAAGAACAAAGCATATAGATATCCGGCATCACTTCCTTCGAGATCACGTATTGAATGGAGATGTAGATGTTACTTTCGTCGACACGCACAATCAACTCGCCGACATCTTCACCAAACCCTTGGCGAAAGAACCGTTATACAAAATTCGGCGAGAACTTGAGATTCTTGATGAAGGTGACATCTGACCTTTTCTCTAATGTGTGTATGCATAATTTGTGTTATGTTTTCATGTGTGTGCATTCTGTTTTTAAGCATTTTTACAAAAATCGCATGTGTTACTGGTTAACCTATAGGGTTAACCGATTAACACTGTAAGTTTTTCTGGAAAATTAAATTTTTTAATATGTTAATCGATTAACCTATGTGGTTAACTGGTTAACACTGTTAAAATGGTCAAAGTTTTTCTCAAAAATCCAAGTCAATATATCCTTGGAACTCTATTTCCTCTTCTTTGACTACAAGAACTTTTGGGATTCCCTCTTCAAACCCTAACATTCAAAACCCACTACACAAGTCTCCTCTTATAACTGCCGTCACTTTACCATCTTCTCACAAACCCTAAAACTGCCTCAGCATTCACAACCTTCAGTTTCTCCAACTTTCTTCCATGGCTTCGTCTAACAAGGGAAAGGGAAAGCTTCCAAAATACAACTCTGCATCTAAAGAAGAAAGCATCCCCATGGAAAACACCAAGAAACGTCGCATGGACTTCAAGGTTCGCGTTCGCCACATCCTACCGGTAAAATATGTCAATCTTAAAGCTTTTCCGGTATCTTCTTTTGATTTTCCTGCTTTGCTGAAATACCAAAAGATAGATAAGTTTGTCACTGACTCTGGTAACTGCTACCCGGATTTGGTTAAGACTTTCTTAAATAAGCTTTCTATATATCTGAATGGTAATGGTAAACATGTTCTGGAACCGGTTGTTCGCGACTGTCTGCTGAAGGAAAAATTGTCTGATATTGCTTCGAAGCTGCAAATTCCATCTACCGAATATTTTCTCCGAAAAGGGATTAACCACGATGAAGGACCATGGGCTAACTATGACAAAATGGAATATTATTACCGGATTTGCAGGTTCCCAAAAGAGACAATTGTTGCTAATCAACAGACTGCCCGCATGCTGTGTTACGCAAAGAATTTGACGGTATCTGACCGAATGTTACATTATGTCATATGCTACGTTCTCATTCTGAAAGACTCCAATCACGCTCAGATCAATGATTTGGAAATGCAACTTTTGTTTGCTATCAAGAACCAGATTCGGGTAAATTGGATTTTGACTATAATGTATCATCTTCAACAACAGCTTTCGCTTCAGACGCGTCTTCCTTGTGCTCGGCTGGTGTCAAGAATTCTTGAGTTGTCTGAATTGGATCTCAAGCGAGAACCTTTTACCAAGATGAAGTCGACAACCAATGAGATAAATGAGATAACAATTGTAAAGAACACCGACATCATCAAAGACGCTGATGGCACCTACAAGTATGCTGATGAAGGAGCAGCCTCAAACCAAGCCTATCTCGTACCAGAAGGAGGTATTACTAATGAGTTTCTATACCAAACTATGATGACCCAACATAGATAATCCATGAACTGTCACCGCGAAACCTCCCGGGCCTTTGCTTCTCTCCGAAACCTTATACTTACCTCTCGCCATACTAACACCGGCAACATTGATGAAGAGGATGAAGAAGGTGAAGAAGAAGAGGAAGCAGAAGAAGAAGATATGGCTGATGACGATTTTTAGAAAATATTTGCTGATGTTGTTTACTTTTGTTTTTTCATTCCTAATTATGTTTATGTTGCTTAGCTTTATTTCCTATGTAATCGTACAATATTTGTGCTGCATGTTCTATGTGCTGCATTTTTATCAATTATGTTTTTTTTCTTGTTTACTTGATTGTTTGCTGCCATTTGTGCCTATTTGTTTTGCTTTCTGGTTTGAAAGCTTCTTCCTTTTTGCTGATAACAAAGGGGGAGAAGAGCTTTGTGCTTCTAATATCTCTCTGTGCAGAATTTTTTGCCTTCTGTTTAGATAGGGGGAGTTGCTGGACATAGGGGGAGAAGCAAACCAATATCAGTTTGAAATATCGTCAAAAACATGGCACAAACGCTTTTGTTTGTCATCATCAAAAAGGGGGAGAATGTAGAAGCAAGCATACTTCAATCTCAACGTTTTGATGATGTCAACTCAACTCAAGCTCACTTCATGATTACAAAAAGTCAAGGCTTTCAAACTGATCAAGTCTATGCAATTATAACTTACAAGTCAAGCTGCTGTGCAAATTATCTTTCATCTGTCAAGACTTGGACACAAGGCTCGTATATCAAAACTTCCTCTTTAATTTGATATACAAGTGTTCAAACAATCCATAATTTTTGCATACTGCATTGGCATGTTTTTAAACTCTTTAGAATTGGTATAACACTTAAAACATAAATATTTTTCTAAGTTTTTACAGTGTTAACCGATTAACCATATGGGTTAATCGGTTAACGCCCTTAAAATTTGAATTCTTTGAGCTAACATTACAGTGTTAACCGATTAACCTATATGGTTAACCGATTAACACTGAACGTATTTTGAAAAATTGCTTCCTTTCAAGTTCAAATATTGTTTGAATGTTATACCTTTCCATCTTTTTATTCATACTCAATTATACCTTTTTGAAAGGGTGTTTTGGCTCATATAAATTCTGATTATTTCAAAATTGAAAAACACCTCCAATAATTTTCAAAATATTCATTGAATCAAATTCACTCAAATTCAAATATTTTCAAATTTTCTCAAAGTGTTCATATTGTTCATATATTTCATATCAATAGCATTGAACACTTGTATTGATACTAAAGAGTGAATTCTGATCAAAAGGAGAAGATCAATCTATGTATTGATATCATTGCTATTACTCTCAAATCAATTCATTCAAATTACTTGTATTGTGACTTGTGATCCAAGACTGTTGGACACAAGGGTTAGTGCTTGCAAGAGGATTGTTCTTGCACACTAAGTTGCTGTATAGTTGTTAGAAAGTAGGCCTCACCGGTTGATGGTGTGATAGGTTGTACAATTTTAAAACTATAGTAAATTCTCTTTCGTGTTGAAAGGGGAGTGGAGTACTCTCGGATTGTGAGGGGAACCACTATAATTCTCCGTGTTCTTTCCTTTTCTGCATTTACCGCTTTCATCACCAACATTCTTAAAGAAGTAAAATTCAAGAATACGGAAAAATCGGAAAAAGTCCCTAAAGCCTAATTCACCCCCCCCCCCTTCTTAGGCATACTCTGTACTTACAAAATTCACCACCTTGACCTTGATTGATCAAAGTCAATCGATCAACTAAACCCAAATCAGATTTCTGTCCTTCTTGAATCTTATCAAGAATACCACTAGTAAGCTTTAACATACCAAGCTTAACTCCGTAAGAAGTCTTCTCACACACTAAGCTCAAATCGCAAAATTGCTCAATCATCTCCAACTCTTTTACCATCATCATCGACATATGCAACGATTTTCTACTCAATGCATCAGCTACTACATTTGCTTTACCCGGATGGTAATTCAAACCAAAATCATAATCCTTCAGAAGTTCCAACCATCTCCTCTGCCTTGCATTCAATTCTTTCTGATCAAAGAGATACTTCAAACTCTTATGGTCACTAAATACCTCAAATCTTGAACCAAACAAATAATGCTTCCAAAGTTTCAGTACAAATACAACGGCGGCCAACTCTAAGTCATGCGTCGGATAATTCCTCTCATGCACTTTGAGTTGCCTTGAAGCATAAGCTACAACTTGTTTATTTTGCATCAACACACCTCCTAAACACATCAAAGAAGCATCACAATACACAACAAACAGTTCTATCGGATTCGGCAAAATCAAAACAGGAGCTGTCGTCAATCTTCTTTTAAGATCTTGAAAACTTTCTTCACACTTTGCATCCCAAACAAAAGCTTGACCTTTCCTAGTCAATGACAATGATAACTTGGCAAATCCTTCAATGAATTTCCGATAATAACCTGCCAAACCAAGAAAACTTCTAATCTCAAAAACTGAATTTGGAGCCTCTTGTTGCGGTGAGAATCGTGATATCAAGCTATTAAATAAACTTGAATCTTTAATTCTTTAAATTCACAACCGGTCTTTAATTTATCCAAAGGAAAGGTCTAAAGAAAGAAAGAAACTTTTGCGCGATGTAACAACAGCGCTAAGAGATTCAGGGATCGGGGGTTGGTTATGCATAGGGTAGGTATTTCACATCCTAAACATCTGTAGTACTCTACAGGAACCTTTTGTTTGTTTGCATGCTAAGTTGGTAAATGTTTGCTAAGGTTTGGGGTTGGGTAAAGGGTGAAGGTTAAAACCTAAAGATAGTTTCTAAGTTTGCTCGCAAAGACGTCGCATCCTCTGCCTACATATCCTTACTAGGATAGAATCAGAGCAATCATAGTTCACCTCACTAGGGTTGAAGAACACTTGATTATGATCAAAGTTCAAAGGGGAATAAACATAACAATGTTTGTATAGATTTCAACAAAACTCTCTAGATCTATGTTGTAACACTCAAGAGGGGAGCAAGTAATCATTACTATGATTCTTACATAGAGTTTACAAACTCTATCCTAGGGTCTAGTTGAAGAACACTCCTAATAAAGGTGGGTTTTCTAGACTTAAAGTAAATTCTAATGGCTCATATGTTCTAACTTAACTAAGCTAGGGTTTAGGATGACTTCACAAAGTCAAGGGTAAGGGGGTAATGAACTATCTATGACACAAGGGTCAATGGAGAGACTTTCCCTTGGAAGGGGAGAGAGGAGGCAATCTTGGATGAGAACTAAAGAGTTCTATCACTTTGGGGAAATAAACTTAACAAAGCATAATCATTCACACATGATGAATATAAGGGGTATGGTTACAACCAAACAAGCATGCATATCACAATAAGCAAGGATTAAATAGATACAAATGGTTACAACCTAGAATCATATATCTTAACAAAGATGAAGGTAACAACCCAGAGACATATAAACAAATATGAAAACAAAAATCATACAAATAAGTCACAACTTAAAATGATCATGTTATAAGTCAAAGTACATCAAATGTGACAACATTATACCAAACAAAAATCACGTATTGATATCAATCAAATACAAACATACATGTAAGAAATGTTACAACAGCTCAATTTAAGATTTAGGTAGAGAACAACAAATTTATGGTGACAACCAAAGGAAGGCAAACCTAACATGTTAACTAACACATAGGAAACACATACAAATAAATCTTACAAGATAAATCCAGAATTTCAATCGCGACTCAAGGTAACGACCTAAGAATGAACCAACTAACAAGTAGGCAAAAAGACATTGTAAAAACAAGCAATTTGAAATATCATTCTATTAAATGAAAATAGACATCACAATGAGCAACTTGCAAAAAGAACGGGTTAAAAATGATAAAGCATGCGAAAGTTGTGAATATTTGATTTTTCAATGCAAATAACAAATAAAATCATGTAAATAAAAAGAGAAAGGGCAAGGGTGGGAGTTGAACCCAGGCCCTTTGGTTTAAAAGCACAACACTCATCCACTAAGGAACTAGGCGCGCGCTGGTAAGGGAAAGACAAGAAAGAAGAAAATGATTAAACATGGCAAAATGAAAAATAAAACCAAAAGAGTTGACCACCAAGGATCGAACTCAGGTCAGACATGTGAAATGGTATAAGGCGCGCAAGTTGTCTACCACTGGGGTGGCTATACATCCGTGTATTTAGCCACCCCCATAAATAGATAATGCTACATATGGTTGATATTCTGGGCAAAAAGCAAGTCACCCAACAAAAAACGTGAAGAATTCAAACTTGATCAAAACTCAACCTTTTTTTGTGAAATTTTAGTCAAACATGACTGTTTTTTTAACAAGGATTATGATGGTATCAACAAAATTTTGAAATAATGTCTCTAACAAGAAACACGATTGAAGATGCATATTGATCAAATGAGTTGCATTTTGAAAAAACACACCAGTTCAGAGTTCATACACATCACATAGGCATTGCACACAAGTCATATACATCATAACAGAGGGAGTAAAAACTTAGGGCTCAAGCACAACTTCAGTAGAATAGGAATTGGTTCATGAATTGCAAATGTGGTGTGAAAATGAGAACAAGCTGTCAAGGGTAGATGGCAAGGTTTAATGTACATACATAGCCTAACATTTCTAAACATGTTATTGATGATGCTCTCACATGCTATAAATCAAACATAAATGCACAGGCAGAGGAAAGCAGTAGGATACAGCAGGACAGCATATTGAATGAATTGAAACTTGGTAAAAATGTGAACTTTCTTTCAAACAACAATGAAAAAGATATTAAGTGTGTCTACACTTCAAAATTCATCACAAACTCAATAAAAAAGGAAATCATAAGCCAGCTGCTCATTTAAGCATGAAAATGCATAATTTGAAACATATCATGATTGGACAAGATTGAGACAAAACAACCATCATACACAAGATCCAAATGCATCAAAGAATGATTCTAACATTTAAGATTTATTATGGAATGCACACAACACCAACTGACTATCAAGTTGCAAGTATAACACATATGGAAGGCAGGCTGTCAAGCAGGAAAAAAAAAGCATATCATTCACAAAACTGTTTGATTCATGTACACATACAAAACACACTGTCTAGAGGTCAAATGCTCATGAGCCAACTTAAAACAATTCAAACAGGAAAAAAAATGTGTGCAGCTGTGGTTTCAAGACAGTTTTGGCAACAATGTGGTTACAAACTGGTCTAGTAGAAAGTAGGTGGTCTCATGTCATAAACATAGCACATACACATCATAAATATAGAAATGAATGAGTTTCAACTCAGAAAACAAGCATTTTACATTTGGAACAAAATTTGGTATAGTCATGGCATGTTTTGGTTTGAAAGAGCAATTTGAAAGTGAGGTGATGAACCAAGTAGGAATAGATCAAACAAACAATATACACACATCAAAATCATGAAAATGGATGAGTTTATGCTGAGAAATCGGGCCTATGGCAGTTGGAGCAGAATTTGGTATGGTATGTGGCAACTTGGCTTGAAAATGCATATGGAGAATGAAATGAGATAACAAGTGGATATAGATCAAATCAATAAGATACACACATCAGTATCATGAAGATGGATGAATTTTAACTCAAAGTTTAGGCATATGCAAACAAAATAGAAACTTGACATGTTAATGGTAAGAAATGCAAAACTGTGTTAACACAAACTTGGTACAGCAGGGCATTTGGCAAGTAATGATGTTCTATGATGAAACAGATGACATACACATACCATATACATGCTAAAAGATGAGATCATGCTTCAAAATCAAATCAAATCCAAACCAAACAAAATATGGCATATTGAGACTCAAGAAATGCAAAAACAACAACTCTTTCAGGCAGCAAACAAGTTCATGGCAGTTGGGATGATTTGGCACCACATACAAGCTCAAAAATATGTAGAACATTGATTCTACACACATGGTTCACGTAAAAACAGGTTGAGGCAGAATATGACATGTGATTGGTATTATGGAGTTTTGGAAATGCAAGATTGAGAATGAAAAGTGTGTTTTGAACAAGTAGGGGGAGTTTGAACATACAAGTACAACATACATCCTCTAATCATGCTAACAAGTGATTCTACAACTTAAAATCAAGCACAAACTACTCCAAACCAGAACTGAGATGTTGATCCAAACTTTTGACAGCAAAACAACAAAAACTCACAGCAGGCCTCAATGAACAAATCTCAAGTTCTCAACATTTTCAACAAGTTCAACTAAGCAAACAAGGTCATATAAACACAAGCTAATAGTTCAAAACATTTGAGACACAACATGGCAAGCATAAGCATTTTGACTCAAAACTCATGATAATGGTATAGCAAAAAGTAAGGCAAGTATCACAACTTGTGAACAAAAGTGAAACTAGATCCACACATGACCTAAGGGGAGGGGGATCTTATGAAACAAATTACAAGTTTTTTCAAACATGATCAATAAACAAAGATTGACAAATCTAGGGCAAGCACACCAACATTTCAATGTTTGGATCCTTAAAACTAACATATAGACAAAATATTCAAAACAAGTTATACACAATATCAAATTTCAATATTGGTAACACATCAATAACACATCATACATGGATAAAATACTTTGACAAAAGCAATATCATAGCCATAAAACATGACTTCTTGACAAAGAACCAAAATGGGACAACAATGACTATATTTTCACCACAAGAATCTCAAAATGGTAAAACATGACAATGTGTGAATAATAAAGAGGTTGAGCACTATATACCTCTTGTAGTCTTTCTTGAACAAGCTAAAAATCTAAGAAACCTATAGATCTTCTTCCTTGGCAAAGATTTGGATCTTTCTTCCTCTTGAAGCAACAAGCTACCTTTCAAGACAGTTTGAGTTGTGAACTTACCAGATGGTTTTTGAGACTTTGGACAGTTGAGGTATGATATATATGAGGTGTTGGGAGTGTTGGAATGGTGGGAAATGCCTCAAGTAAAGATTTGGCTTCCAAAGTGCATGAAAGTCAACATACTAAGGTATGAAGGTTGACTTTTAGGAAAATGATGTTTTGGGTGGTTTGAATGTATGAACACCTCCTACACAATGTTTATGGATTGTGTAAATGGTTTTGAGTGGCTTGGAAGTGGTGGAGCTGAGTTTGAGCAGAGTTTTGCTCAAGACAGTTTTTTAATGAGAACTTGAAGTTTTTTGAAAAATGAAGCTTTTGAGAAAATGGTGGAGAGTTGAGAGCTGTTGTTTCTCTTGATTTTTAAGAGTGCTATGGTGTGTCTAACATCATAAATAATGCCTCTATTTATAGGGAGAGAAAGGTTGAGGGCAGCCTTGGCTTTTCCACATTTTGGAGGGAGATTATGAAGTTTTGAAATGAATCTTGCCAAGATCTTTGTGGCAGCTCTACATATCAGCTCCATGGACAAATGCTGAGCCAAAATCAAGTGAGATGGGAAGGATGGGATGGCTGAAATGAGGCTATAAGGCTAGGGGACTGCAGCTGCCCACTCTCTTTGAAAAGTTTCTCTTTCATGGCTTTAAATGATTATTTTAATGTCCACTTGCTCCAAGTTGCACAAACCCTTCATTTCTTCTGGTGTTTGAATCATTCAAGCTTCATAATATCAGAAAAGAACAAGATCCAATTGCTGAGGATAGCCCAAGTTGATGAATTCTGAATTTTGAAAAATGTTGGATTGGTAATCTCAAGTGTGGCAGCCCTAACTTTCATGGTCCATAACTTTCTGCTCACACATGCTATTGAGGAGTCCTACCACAATTTAGAAAGCCCTTAAGTAGATCTATAACTTTCATGCTTTTGAGATTTCCAAATTCTAGATGGAACTAGGTTGAAAAACCTTTCCAGTTGCTGAAAAATCAAGTTTAAAAGGCCAAATAACTTAGAAATTTTCTAAGTTATTTCCCTTCTTGAAATGAATTTTGTCATATCTCCAAATCTATGCATTTTTTGATCATGGACCACTTTGGGTATTTTGTAGGACTTGTCAAGTTCTTTCCAATGAGCTTTGAACCACTTCAATTGGATGTGTGGTTGAGGAGTTATGGTCTTGCCCCTTTCAAAACCCTAATTCCCGATTTTTCCAATTACTTCCTAACCCTTTATCCAATGGCCATAAAATTTTATGGGAAGGTGTAATATGACATAAGGAACATTTTTGATTCACATATTGAAGTCAAATTCCTCATTGTTGAAGAGTTGACTTTTCGGTCATCCGTACGATCAATCGGTGACTACCGAGTCGACTGTTGGGGCTCCGGGTATTCTGAGGACTTGAAAATATTTGGATAGACTTTACTAAGCCATAGGAACTTAATGGACCATGATCCCACCATTGAAACACTTTTTAAATCAAAAGTCAAACTACAGTTGACTTTTCCTGATCGAAAACCCTAATCGGGTGTCTTGAACTGCACTGTTCTCAACTCTTTGGTGACCACCTCAAATTGAATTCATACTTGACCCAATGTAGTATACTTGATCTTGTTTATAGTTGAATCAATCCAAAACATTGATTGATCAAACCACTGAAGCCTCGATTTTGACGGTACGGAACCTTGATTCGTCTGCATCTTGACAAAGATAAACTTGAAATGGGTTAAGGTTAGTTAATCAATTGAATATGATCCTACAATGATGATGACGATCTAAGGGGTAAAAATTTGGGGTGCAACAGATGCCCCTATTTAAATATCTTCACTAGATGGTAATGAGAGATGACAATCCTCATAGAATCGCAGTGAAAGGTATTTAAATATAGCAAACCAGAAATTTTGTCCCTTAAATCCGATGGTATGCAAAAGGTCAAATACGAATATGCCATGAATCTAAGTGATGCTTTATGATGCTTGAATGCAAGACAGATGCAGACACACGGGCAAATATAAAAGAACGGCAATACAACGAGTAACCACTCACGGGGGACCCAACACACTAGGGAAAGATTCAAAGCTAAGTAAGCAAGATAGTTCAAACATGACTAAAAATGCTGTTCAAGGAAATCTTTCACACAGGGGACACAAATTCCACCAGGGAAGACGCCTTTTCACTGGGGAAAGGAGATACAGTCCTTACTGGGGATAACTAGATGAGGAAACCCACCGAGGAAGAAGGCAATTCTTCACTTGGGAAACGAAAGAAAAGAAACGCAAACCTCACTGGGGAAGGGACCCCATGAGGAGAACTTTGCTAGGGAACAATTCCACTGGGGAAGCACAACTTCACCGGGGGAAAAGACAGAACGGAGACACGAACCTCACTGGGGATAACCAGATGAGAAATTTCCTATAATGAAGAGTTCAAACGGGATCTTCAGGAAAAGGTTAGAAACAAGACCGGACGTGCCGGGGAAGCTAGTATCCACTAATTCTTCGAGACTCGACTGGGAAAGCAAAAGCTTCAAATGGGGAAATCCATTGACGACCAGAACAACAAACAATTTCAACCAGTGTTAGTTTCTAATAGACTTACTAGGGAGGATGGTGACGACCAAATCAAAGTTGGGTTCCCAAAAAGTGCTAAATACCACTAGACTTCCTGGGGATATGGTGACGACCAAATCAAAGTTCCAATTACAATTGGGAACTCCAAACATAATTGATAAAACACAAGACTTCGGCTGGAGGAATTGGTAACAACCGACTAATAACAAATAGTGTTTAAGCAATGCCAGTAACTACTGGACTTAGAAAGAACTGGATTCTCAAAGAGTTTGGTGACGACCAGGAAGCACAAATATATCCCTCAATACCTTAGGAACAAAAACTAATACCCTCAATACATTAGGATACAATAGAGACACAACCCTCAACACATTAGGATTTGGACGAAGACCCTCAAAACCTTAGGATCAAAAACTAAACATCCTCAATAGATTAGGATATAAAAGAGACACAACCCTCAACACATTAGGATTTGGACGAAGACCCTCAAAACTTTAGGATCAAAAACTAAACATCCTCAATACATTAGGATATAGAAGAGACACAACCCTCAACACATTAGGATTGGAAACTAATATCCTTAAAACATTAGGATTGGACGAAGATCCTCAAAACCTTAGGATCAAAAACTAAACATTCTCAATACATTAGGATATAAAAGAGACACAACCCTCAACACATTAGGATTTGGACGAAGACCCTCAAAAATTTAGGATCAAAAACTAAACATCCTCAATACATTAGGATATAGAAGAGACACAACCCTCAACACATTAGGATTGAAAACTAATATCCTCAAAACATTAGGATTGGATGAAGATCCTCAAAACCTTAGGATCAAAAACTAATATCCTTAAAACATTAGGATATAAAACACTTCATGCAAATGCAACCACTTTATTCTCTGGGAATTTCTGAACTCGGGATTTAAAGTATACATCTCCAAGGGTACACAACCTGTGCTCGGGATGACAACAAACAATCTTCCAAAGGTACAAAACATGTGCTTGGAATCAAACAATACATCTCCAAAGGTACGAAACCTGTGCTTGGATAGCAATGATACATCTTCAAAGGTATACAACCTGAGCTTGGGATGACAACAAACATCTATCTCTAAAGGTACGAAACCTGTGCTTGGAATCAAATAGTACATCTCCAAAGGTACGAAACCTGAGCTTGGGATGGAAACCATCGTGACTTAGTTTGAACTGATACACAACCAAATTGTCAGTATTCGTTGTCCATGGATTTTCATAATGTTAATTACCAACGGGCCTTACTTGAAATATGATTGGTTACCACCAAATTACTAATACCAGTATCCACTGGATTTTCAAACAATGCTGGTCACAATCGTGTGTCGACGTCCTTAAGATAAACTTCTCAAATGAAACTGCCATTTATCGCTGAGGACGATTAAACTTCTCCGAAGAGACTGCCATTTATCGTTGATGAAGGTTAAGCTTCTCCCAAGAGATCGCCACTTACCACTAAAGACGATTAAACTTCTCCGAAGAGACTGCCATTTATCGTTGATGAAGGTTAAGCTTCTCCCAAGAGATCACCACTTACCACTGAAGACGATTAAAATTCTCCGAAGAGACTGCCATTTATCGTTGAAGACGAATAAGCTTCTCTACAGAGACTGCCACTTATTGCTGAAGACGATTAAACTTCTCCGAAGAGACTGCCATTTATCGTTGAAGACGATTAAACATCTCCGAAGAGACTGCCATTTATCATTGAAGACGAATAAGCTTCTCTACAGAGACTGCCACTTATTGCTGAAGACGATTAAACTTCTCCGAAGAGACTGCCATTTATCGTTGAAGATCATACAAAAAATGTCCTTCTTGATTGATAGTGCAAAATAAATGCACATCCAGGTAGGTTCGGCGACCGACAGGGATGAAAGTTCAATCTAGAATATAGCCAGAAAGAAACTGTCAAACAAGACTCCAACCATTGAGAAACGAACTCGAATGGTGACTTACCTTATCCAATCATGGAAAAAGATAACTGAAGCAACCATCATCCACGAGGATTAAACTCTGTGGGGGAATTGATAAAGGATGGATGTTTTATGCTTAAGGGCTGACAACTCTATTAGAGAGAGACAACACACCTAATCACTGAGGAGGAAACCAAAGTGAAACAGGAACAGGAAACAACCAGAGATAGCAACAATGCACGGATGCTATGCATATGCTTTATGCCATGCTTATGTTTATGCTGACAAAACAGGCAAAACAAAACTGGAGATGAAATAAACATCTCGACACGGAGATCCAACCAATCATCACCAAAATTGGACATCAAAAAGGATGATCATAAATATCAACAGCTCCACCTCAAAGTTACAACCTTCTCTGGGAGAGAGTAATCTACTTAGGACACAACATCATGACTTCACTTGGATTGCCATCATGAATTTGAATTCTTTATTGGATGAAAACCATATCGAGAGATTCCCAGATCAATTGAAGTAACAACTTAACTGGAGAGCTAAACATTTGTGCCCCATTATGATAATAATCATCTTCAAATGAGCGACGGCTCTTGCGACGAATAGTCTTCAAACCTTTCATGCCCCAGTTTACACGGTCTGTGAGAAGAAGTCATAAGGATGCTTTTACAAAAGAAATGGCATAAAGATGCCTCAATGTCTTCAGACCCTTATAGAGAGAGATTTACAAATCTCGACGTGACTGCCCCAGTTTAATGGTGCTTGCACAACAAAGTCTTCAGACTGTGGAAGTAACGAATGGGGAACAAATTTGCCCCTGCTTACTGGTAACTGCAAAAGTATTGCCCCAGACTGAACTGCTATTTTAAGAGATTCATCTGATCTTGACCTGGTCGGCTCTGATTAGCTGAACATTGTGACAAATGATTAACAAATCCTTCAAATTGGTTGCCCCAGGCTGAGCTTCCTTTATCGAGTCAAATTCCCTAGCTGACAGCATTTGTTGGGGTTCCTTTGACATTGGATCATCTTGCACGCAATATTGTTCATTAATAATTGGCAATTTTCAATGTAAAATTCATGCAATCTTTTGAAAACATTTTTTTGATGAAACACACACAACGGAGTGATCAAGTGATCAAAGTGAAAGTGATCCAATCACTTTACAAATGATGGATAAAGTGGTGAACACACATAATTATCAAAGATCATTAGGAGTCAGGTTATCCAACCTTGCTGTAATATGCTTTCAAAACAACCTTACCTCAATTAGGTCTTTTAAGGGTTGTAACTTGGCTTGGTTCATGGTTCATGAAACAAAGGATAAAGGCTCAAAGTTATTTGGTCCCACCCACTCTCTATGATGAACTCCAATCCTACGCTCAGTGAACTCAAACTATATATTCAGGTTCTTACAGGCTTAAGAATTGAACTGACGATAGACGGTGATGGTTTACAAACCTAGGGTAGTCACAACTCCCTTACAGTATTCGATAGCTTTTTTCTATTTGAGGATTTTAAAAGTGATAACTCTTACAGAATTCCTCTCTTTTGTTATCCCTGACTTTTGTCTGAACTGTTTTGTTCGAATATACATTCAATGGGATGCCCCATTTTTGCCTAAGTCTCCTTCATAGGTTTCGACTTAGCGGGCTTTTCAATTTTCGTTTTTCTTCTTCTCTTTTTTTTTTGAGAAAGGAGGTGACTACCTAGTTTAATGGATACTTGTGAACCATTATCGTCTTTTATGCTGAAAAGCATCTTCGAAACTTTCTTGTTATGTAGAAGGAAAACCTGAGTGCACCACCTTTATATGAAAAGTGTCTTGTATGCACGTATCTTCGAGTTAACCGAGAATTACCCGCCCCGGGTTTGAGATTTAACATTTTGTTTTTTGTAAAGAAAGAAAACTCCTACTTCTAGGCTCGAAGGGGTTAACGAGGGATTATCTTCCTTATTTCTCCAGTGTTTAGGGATTGAAACAATGCCTTACATCATCGGCAAAGTTAATTTGAAAGCATATCGACAGCAGTTATGGACATAGTTTTCATCATCCTCCCCAATCTTTATTTTAAACAACAGTTTAGTAAAGAAAAGAAGTTTTTGCATTTTTCGTTATCACGATGAAAGGAAAGAGAAAAAGTGAAACGAATGGACTTAATCAAAAGATGCACAAACATTTCATTAATCTTGCTAATTCAAAATGAACAACAGCTTACAAGCAATTCAAATACAAAGAAGTTACAACACATGCTGAAACAGTCTACAGCTGACATCCTTAGGGAATTAAAATTGTTTAACAAAACAAAGAAATAGCACTATCAAAGGCCTTCTTCTTTAGTCCACCCTATGCAGGGATGGGGTTGCTTCTTTGTCAAGCAGAAGATTGACTTGCACTCGAGGTTCGCATATCTTGAAAGATATGACTCCTGCTTCAATCATCTCTTTCACCTTATTCTTGAGGATGTAGCACTCCTCAATATCATGACCAGGCGCTCCATGGTGGAAGGCACAGAAAGCAACAGCGGTGAAATAACTCTGGTGGCCTGGAGGGAGAATGGGTGGCATTTCCTTTTGAATCAAACCGTTTTGCAAGAGTATAGGGAACAATCGTGCATAAGGTATAGGAATACCCAGAGACCCACCATATGGTTGATTGGTAGACGAAGCTGATCTTTCTTGTCGTTGGGATAAGATCAAATCTCTGACAAAGTTTGTCAAACTCCTTTTGGTACGCTTCACCCTTTCTAGCTCGTCACTGAGCTTTTGATTTTCCTGTTTTTGAGTATCCATCATATCCCCGACGGCCGCAGCGAAAGCTTCGGTGTTACTCTTCGAACGAGAAACTTCTTCTCGGAGTGCTTGATTTTCTTGCTCCAGATGGTCCATCTTTTAGCCCTTATACTCTCTCCCTTTTTTTTTCTTTCTCTCTCTCTGACATCAATGGAACATAGGATGAAACAAAGGACCGGCGCAACGAAGAATGATATGCAAAATGCTGATGCAAGTGCAAGAAGCAATTGGTTTTACAAAACTCAGAAAATTTGATTAGGTCAAAACCCCATTTCATTAATCGTTGGAAAAGTTACAACTTTTAAAAATACCGAAGATCGACTGAGTTTTACAAAACTAGTTGCGACATGATATGCTTATGGTGATATGATGGGATGATGCACACATGATATAACGACAAGTATTCACAAATACAATGCATACACAAAGACCTCCTAGGCTCAAGATCAAAGCAAGAAGTCAAAGGTTTACCCATCCCCAAGGATTTGTACTATGGGTTAATTTGTACCTGCCGAACGGGTTCTTAACAAAGTTCCCAAGGTCAACAACCCATCTTTCGGATATTATCAATTTCCCAAATTACTTGGTAATCGATAATATTCTCAAGAGAGTCTCGCCCGAGTGTAGTATCGCGTATCAACTACTTCGGAAATACTTTCTTATAACCATCACACTACATCCTAATAAGGCCAAAGTGGGGTAAAATGTAATCTAAAAGTCCACAGTGTCATGGGCTCCTTCGTTGAAAGTAGCATTGTTTTCACGAATACCCGATCAACAATACAAAACTTTCAAGAGGGCCTACAATGAGCGGTCGTTTCTCAAGTTAGCTTGGTCGGGAATCAACTCCCTATAAGCCTTCTTGAATATACCACCATCCTATCATAATTGCACTCAAGTCCGGGTATAGGACCGTCTCACCACTCAAGGCACCCAATACTCAACACACAAACAAATATATTGACAAATATACTTGTTAAGAAAATATTCACAAATATAGCATGTAATTAAACAAAATAGGCTAAACCCTCAAGTTAAGAAGTCTTCACCAGTGAAGTCGCCATTTCTGTTGCGGTGATAATCGTGATATCAAGCTATTGAATAAACTTGAATCTTTAATTCTTTAAATTCACAACCGGTCTTTAATTTATCCAAAGGAAAGGTCTAAAGAAATCAAGAACCTTTTGCGCGATGTAACAACAGCGCTAAGAGATTCGGGGATCGGGGGTTGGTTATGCATAGGGTAGGTATCTCACATCCTAAACATCTGTAGTACTCTACAGGAACCTTTTTGTTTGTTTGCATGCTAAGTTGGTAAATATTTGCTAAGGTTTGGGGTTGGGTAAAGGGTGAAGGTTAAAACCTAAAGATAGTTTCTCAGTTTGCTAGCAAAGACGTCGCGTCCTCTGCCTACGTATCCTTACTAGGATAGAATCAAAGCAATCGTAGTTCACCTCACTAGGGTTGAAGAACACTTGATTATGATCAAAGTTCAAAGGGGAATAAACATAACAATGTTTGTATAGAGTTCAACAAAACTCTCTAATTCTATGTTGTAACACTCAAGAGGGGAGCAAGTAATCATTACTATGATTCTTACATAGAGTTTACAAACTCTATCCTAGGGTCTAGTTGAAGAACACTCCTAATAAAGGTGGGTTTTCTAAACTTAAAGCAAAGTCTAATGGCTCATATGTTCTAACTTAACTAAGCTAGGGTTTAGGATGAATTCACAAAGTCAAGGGTAAGGGGGTAATGAACTATCTATGACACAAGGGTCAATGGAGAGACTTTCCCTTGGAATGGGAGAGAGGAGGCAATCTTGGATGAGAACTAAAGAGTTCTATCACTTTGGGGAAATAAACTTAACAAAGCATAATTATTCACACATGATGAATATAAGGGGGGATATGGTTACAACCAAACAAGCATGCATATCACAATAAGCAAGGATTAAATAGATACAAATGGTTACAACCTAGAATCATATATCTTAACAAAGATGAAGGTAACAACCCAGAGACATATTAACAAATATGAAAACAACAATCATACAAATAAGTCACAACTTAAAATGATCATGTTATAAGTCAAAGTACATCAAATGTGACAACATTATACCAAACAAAAATCACGTATTGATATCAATCAAATAAAAACATACATGTAAGAAATGTTACAACAGTTCAATTCAAGATTTAGGAAGATAACAACAAATTTATGGTGACAACCAAAGGAAGGAAAACCTAACATGTTAACTAACACATAGGAAACGCATACAAATAAATCTTACAAGATAAATCCAGAATTTCAATCGCGACTCAAGGTAACGACCTAAGAATGAACCAACTAACAAGTAGGCAAAAAGACATTGTAAAAACAAGCAATTTGAAATATCATTCTATTAAATGAAAATAGACATCACAATGAGCAACTTGCAAAAAGAACGGGTTAAAAATGATATAGCATGAGAAAGTTGTGAATATTTGATTTTTCAATGCAAATAACAAATAAAATCATGTAGATAAAAAGAGAAAGGGAAAGGGTGGGAGTTGAACCCACGCCCTTTGGTTTACAAACACAACACTCATCCACTAAGGCACTAGGCGCGCGCTGGTAAGGGAAAGACAAGAAAGAAGAAAATGATTAAACATGGAAAAATGAAAAATAAAACCAAAAGAGTTTATCACCAAGGATCGAACTCAGGTCAGGCATGTGAAATGGTATAAGGCGCGCAAGTTGTCTACCACTGGGGTGGCTATACATCCGTGTATTTAGCCACCCCCATAAATAGATAATGCTACATATGGTTGATATTCTGGGCAAAAAGCAAGTCACCCAACCAAAAACGTGAAGAATTCAAACTTGATCAAAACTCAACCTTTTTTGTGAAATTTTAGTCAAACATGACTGTTTTTTAACAAGGATTATGATGGTATCAACAAAATTTTGAAATAATGTCTCTAACAAGAAACATGATTGAAGATGCATATTGATCAAATGAGTTGCATTTTGAAAAAACACACCAGTTCAGAGTTCATACACATCACATAGGCATTGCACACAAGTCATATACATCATAACAGAGGGATTAAACACTTAGGGCTCAAGCACAACTTCAGTAGAATAGGAATTGGTTCATGAATTGCAAATGTGGTGTGAAAATGAGAACAAGCTGTCAAGGGCAGATGGCAAGGTTCAATGTACATACATAGCCTAACATTTCTAAACATGTTATTGATGATGCTCTCACATGCTATAAATCAAACATAAATGAAAAGGAAGAGGAAAGCAGTAGGATGCAGCAGGACAACATATTGAATGAATTGAAACTTGGCAAAAATGTGAACTTGCTTTCAAACAACAATCATAAAATGACTTCCAAAACAACCAAACTGTTTAGAACTTGAACAAGTAACAGTTACAATCATGTGTGGCTGGTCCTATATGTGATCTGAAGGGAAACAATGATGATGAGAAACAAAAAGGCAAGCAGTAGGCCAAGGCCAACAGGGCCTGCTGGCAAGAATTTTAACATAAAGGAAAAGCAATGGGTGAAACTTCATTTTGATCACAACAGTACCAATACAAATATGGAATCTCAATCAAAATGCAATGAGAAACAAAAAGATAACAATCAAGATGCTAAAATCCAACACTAAACACAATTGTCATGCCAAGCTATATGGAATTGAAAGAAATTCAAGTTGAAAGCTAAATCATGGAATAAGCATAAACAGATTGAATAGGCTTCACACACAAACTTAAATCATGATATTAAGTGTGTCTACACTTCAAAATTCATCACAAACTCAATAGAAAAGGAAATCATAAGCCAACTGCTCATTTAAGCATGAAAATGCATAATTTAAAACATATCATGATTGGACAAGATTGAGACAAAACAACCATCATACACAAGATCCAAATGCATCAAAGAATGATTCTAACATTTAATATTTATTATGGAATGCACACAACACCAACTGACTATCAAGTTGCAAGTATAGCACATATGGAAGGCAGGCTGTCAAGCAGAAATAAAAAAGCATATCATTCACAAAACTGTTTGATTCATGTACACATACAAAACACACTGTCTAGAGGTCAAATGCTTATGAGCCAACCTAAAATAATTCAAACAGAAAAAAAAAGAAGTTTGTGCAGTTGTGGTTTCAAGACAGTTTTGGCAACAATGTGGTTACAAACTGGTCTAGTAGAAAGTAGGTGGTCTCATGTCATAAACATAGCACATACACATCATAAATATAGAAATGAATGAGTTTCAACTCAGAAAACAAGCATTTTGCATTTGGAACAAAATCTGGTATAGTCATGGCATGTTTTGGTTTGAAAGAGCAATTTGAAAGTGAGGTGATGAACCAAGTAGGAATAGATCAAACAAACAATATACACACATAAAAATCATGAAAATGGATGAGTTTATGCTGAGATAGCAGGCCTATGGCAGTTGGAGCAGAATTTGGTATGGTATGTGGCAACTTGGCTTGAAAATGCATATGGAGAATGAAATGAGATAACAAGTGGACATAGATCAAATCAACAAGATACACACATCATTATCATGAAGATGGATTAATTTTAACTCAAAGTTTAGGCATATGCAAACAGAATAGAAACTTGACATGTTAATGGTAAGAAATGCAAAACTGTGTTAACACAAACTTGGTACAGCAGGGCATTTGGCAAGTAATGATGTTCTATGATGAAACAAATGACATACACATACCATATACATGCTAAAAGATGAGATCATGCTTCAAAATCAAATCAAATCCACACCAAACAGAATATGGCATATTGAGACTCAAGAAATGCAAAAACAACAACTCATTCACGCAGCAAACAAGTTCATGGCAGTTGGGATGATTTGGCACCACATACAAGCTCAAAAATATGTAGCACATTCATTCTACACACATGGTTCAAGTAAAACCAGGTTGAGGCAGAATATGACATGTGATTGGTATTATGGAGTTTTGGAAATGCAAGATTGAGAATGAAAAGTTTGTTTTGAACAAGTAGGGGGAGTTTGAACATACAAGTACAAACTACTCCAAACCAGAACTGAGATGTTGATCCAAACTTTTGACATCAAAACAACAAAAACTCACAGCAGGCCTCAATGAACAAATCTCAAGTTCTCAACATTTTCAACAAGTTCAACTAGGCAATATTTCAAAACAAGGTCATATAAAAACAAGGTCATATAAAAACAAGCTAATATTTCAAAACATTTGAGACACAACATGGCAAGCATAAGCATTTTGACTCAAAACTCATGATAATGGTATAGCAAAAAGTAAGGCAAGTATCACAACTTGTGAACAAAAGTGAAACTAGATCCACACATGACTTAGGAGGAGGGGGATCTTATGAAACAACTTAAAAGTTTTTTCAAACATGACTAATAAACAAAGATTGACAAATCTAGGGCAAGCACACCAACATTTCAATGTTTGGATCCTTAAAACTAACATATAGACAAAATCTTCAAAACAAGTTATACACAATATCAAAGTTCAATATTGGTAACACATCAACAATACATCATACATGGATAAAATACTTTGACAAAAGCAATATCATAGCCATAAAACATGAGTTCTTGACAAAGAACCAAAATGGGACAGCAATGACTATATTTTCACCACAAGAATCTCAAAATGGTAAAACATGACAATGTGTGAATAATAAAGAGGTTGAGCACTACATACCTCTTGTAGTCTTTCTTGAACAAGCTAAAAAGCTAAGAAACCCAGAGATCTTCTTCCTTGGAAAAGATTTGGATCTTTCTTCCTCTTGAAGCAACAAGCTATCTTTCCAGACAATTTGAGTTGTGAACTTCCCAGTTGGTTTTTGAGACTTTGGACAGTTGAGGTATGATATATATGAGGTGTTGGGAGTGTTGGAATGGTGGGAAATGCCTCAAGTAAAGATTTGGCTTCCAAAGTGCATGAAAGTCAACATACTAAGGTATGGAGGTTGACTTTTAGGAAAATGATGTTTTTGGGTGGTTTGAATGTATGAACACCTCCTACACAATGTTTATGGATTATGTAAATGGTTTTGAGTGGCTTGGAAGTGGTGGAACTGAGTTTGAGCAGAGTTTTGCTCAAGACAGTTTTTTAGCGAGAACTTGAAGTTTTTTGAAAAATGAAGCTTTTTAGAAAATGGTGGAGAGTTGAGAGCTGTTGTTTCTCTTGGTTTTTAAGAGTGCTCTGGTGTGTCTAACATCATAAAAGAATGCCTCTATTTATAGGGAGAGCAAGGGTGAGGGCAGCCTTGGCTTTTCCACATTTTGGAGGGAGATTATGAAGTTTTGAAATGAATCTTGCCAAGATCTTTGTGGCAGCTCTACATATCAGCTCCATGGACAAATGCTGAGCCAAAATCAAGTGAGATGGGAAGGATGGGATGGCTGAAATGAGGCTAAAGGCTAGGGGACTGCAGCTTCCCACTCTCTTTGAAAAGTTTCTCTTTCATGGCTTTAAATGATTATTTTAATGTCCACTTGCTCCAAGTTGCACAAACCCTCCAATTCTTCATTTCTTCTGGTGTTTGCATCATTCAAGCTTCATAATATCAGAAAAGAACAAGATCCAATGGCTGAGGATAACCCAAGTTGATGAATTCTGAATTTTGAAAAATGTTGGATTGGTAATCTCAAGTGTGGCAGCCCTAACTTTCATGGTCCATAACTTTCTGCTCACACGTGCTATTGAGGAGTCCTACCACAATTTAGAAAGCCCTTAAGTAGCTCTATAACTTTCATGCTTTTGAGATTTTCAAATTCTAGATGAAACTAGGTTGAAAAACCCTTCCAAGTTGCTGAAAAATCAATGGACATGAAATTTTATGCGAAGGTGTAATATGACATAAGGAAAATTTTTGATTCACATCTTGAAGTCAAATTCCTCATTGTTGAAGAGTTGACTTTTCGGTCAACCGTACGATCAATCGGTGACTACCGAGTCGATTGTTGGGCTCCGGGTATTCTGAAGACTTGAAACTCTTTGGATAGACTTTACTAAGCCATAGGAACTTAATGGACCATGATCCCACCATTGAAACACTTTTTAAATCAAAAGTCAAACTACAGTTGACTTTTCCTGATCGAAAACCCTAATCGGGTGTCTTGAACTGCACTGTTCTCAATTCTTGGGTGACCACCTCAAATTGAATTCATACTTGACCAAATGTAGTATTCTTGATCTTGTTTATAGTTGAATCAATCCAAAACATTGATTGATCAAACCACTGAAGCCTCGATTTTGACGGTACGGAACCTTGATTCGTCTGCATCTTGACAAAGATAAACTTGAAATAGGTTAAGGTTAGTTAATCAATTGAATATGATCCTACAATGATGATGAGGATCTAAGGGGTCAAAATTTGGGGTGCAACAGATGCCCCTATTTAAATATCTTCACTAGATGGTAATGAGAGATGACAATCCTCATAGAATCGCAGTGAAAGGTATTTAAATATAGCAAAACAGAAATTTTGTCCCTTAGATCCGATGGTATGCAAAAGGACAAGTACGAATATGCCATGAATCTAAGTGATGCTTTATGATGCCTGAATGCAAGCAGATGCAGACACACGGGCAAATATAAAAGAACAGCAATACAACGAGTAACCACTCACGGGGGACTCAACACACTGGGGAAAGATTCAAAGCTAAGTAAGCAAGATAGTTCAAACATGACTAAAAATGTTGTTCAAGGAAATCTTTCACACAGGGGACACAAATTCCACCAGGGAAGACGTCTCTTCACTGGGGAAAGGAGACACAATCCTCACTGGTGATAACTAGATGAGGAAACCCACCGAGGAAGAAGGCAATTCTTCACTGGGGAAACGAAAGAAAAGAAACGCAAACCTCACTGGGGAAGGGACCCCCTGAGGGGAACTTTGCTGGGGAACAATTCCTCTGGGGAAGCACAACTTCACCGGGGGAAAAGACAGAACGGAGACACGAACCTCACTGGGGATAACCAGATGAGAAATTTCCTATAATGAAGAGTTCAAATGGGATCTTCAGGAAAAGGTTAGAAACAAGACCGGACGTGCCGGGGAAGCTAGTATCCACTAATTCTCCGAGACTCGACTGGGAAAGCAAAAGCTTCAAATAGGGAAATCTGGTGACGACCAGAACAACAAACAGTTTCAACCAGTGTTAGTTTTTAATAGACTTACTAGGGAGGATGGTGACGACCAAATCAAAGTTCGGTTCCCAAAAAGTGCTAAATACCACTAGACTTCCTGGGGATATGGTGACAACCAAATCAAAGTTCCAATTACAATTGGGAACTCCAAACATAATTGATAAAACACAAGACTTCGGCTGGAGGAATTGGTAACAACCGACTAATAACAAATAGTTTTCAAGCAATGCCAGTAACTACTGGACTTAGAAAGAACTGGATTCTCAAAGAGTTTGGTGACGACCAGGAAGCACAAATATATCCCTCAATACCTTAGGAATAAAAACTAATACCCTCAATACATTAGGATACAATAGAGACACAACCCTCAACACATTAGGATTTGG